>CM044013.1:61187630-61787630 GCA_024085815.1 Flaveria linearis | reverse complement strand
ACAATACTGTCTTCGGCTCCGGCCGTTCTCCTCTCCCTTACTCTCATTCCAGTCGATCCTTTTCTGTCTTCCTTATCCTTTCTTTCCTCGTTCCTCACAGCTCTAATGACTTCATCACCACAGATGGTAAGACTGTCTGCATGACCTGTGCACCTCGTCACCAATCGCCTCCCGAGCTGAGGCATTCAGGCTGGCATTCTCGTTTCCTTCACTCCGGCCATGAACCTCAGGGTTTTCATGAGTCGTCTCAGGAGCCTTAGCACTGCTCCTAGTCCCACGCGGTCGATCTCTGCCTCTAGAAGCCTTGGAAGATTTCCTTTTCTGTCTTCCTTATCTTTCTTCCTCGTTCCTCACAGCTCTAATGACTTCATCACCACAGATGGTAAGACTGTCTGCATGACCTGTGCACCTCGTCACCAATCGCCTCCCGAGCTGAGGCATTCAGGCTGGCATTCTCGTTTCCTTCACTCCGGCCATGAACCTCAGGGTTTTCATGAGTCGTCTCAGGAGCCTTAGCACTGCTCCTAGTCCCACGCGGTCGATCTCTGCCTCTAGAAGCCTTGGAAGATTTCTCCTATCCATTTCCTAAGCGTTATAAGATTCAAACACTAACACAGTCATTAAAGGTAATAGCTCAGCTTATGTCAAGTAGTAAGTCCTAATGACAGTGGCCAGTTGTGATTAACCACTTACTTTACTCTTCACACCCCAAGCATTTCCTATCCTGGCTACACAGTATCTAAATCTACTAAGATCATTAGTCAAATAGCACACGCATATAATTCTGGGTAACATTAAGAAAAGAATACCTGATGGCACGTAACTACTTGAGCTGACATCCCTCCTTCTGTCCCATTTTCAGTTTAAGTTTAGGTTTCTTTTAAATATTATCCATTACACTTAAACTTTGGTCTGATACCAACTTCTAAAGCCCGTTCCTGGGCACCTCACAGTTGGTCATTCACAGTAGTAATTTACACAAATCATTATAAATTTACAAATTTAAGCAGCAGAATTAAATTAACAAAAGCATTCATTTCATTATAAACAACTGTGTTAAAACAATACACCTTGGTTTAATCAAATTACAAAAGAATATTTAACTGCATTACAAAACACAGTGATATCTATTGAGAATGGATGTCAGTCCTGCGCCCGCCGAGTAGCCATCCCCACGTCCATCCTCAGCAACGTTTTTACCTGCCAGCTGGAAAATACATAAAAGTCAGCGTTGCTGAGTGAGTTCTAGTTTTATAAATAAAATACTTCTCTTTTCATTCAAAAACCGCTCTTTTACTTTCATTGTGTTCACACATCGTACGTACATTTAGGTATTATCAGACTATCTTCATCATCGTTCATTTCGTACTTTTATCATTATCTTTCCAAGTCTGTTGTGAAAACAGGCCGCTCACCTCATTGGCAACTAACCGAGTCTGTTGCAACAACAAGTTGCTCACCTCATTTATCAATCTAATGATTGCCCCTGTGTGCATCCTTTGGGGTAGCTAACCAGATCACAGTTGAGCTAACGACAACAAGGCCGTACACCTCCATACATTGCTTGCAAGACTCATTAATCTACGTTCCACTTCTCATCATTAATCTTTCACTTCGTTAATGATAATACTTTACGTTACAGTCATAACATACCAAATAAGTTGGATAATATAAGACAAACATAATAATAATACTATAAAATAATAATAATAATAATAATAATAATAATAAAATAATAATAATAATAACGATAATAACGAATTAATAATCTAAAATAATAATAATAACAGTTGTAATAATAAAAAGGGGTCATAATGACAGTAAGCATAATCAATGTGCATTAGATAAACCCTAGTCAACATCGGTCACAAACCTAAATGCATAGAACTCCCACGAAAATTCTGTATTAATTCTGTTGGGCGCATCTACACTGTTTAGGCGCATGAGCTCTGTCTCGGCGCATTTCAACTATGCAGGTGCTCATCATCCCACACTTCAAAAGTTTAACACTTAGGCGCATAGGGTCCAGGCACATGGGCACTGTTGCGGCACATCACCCCAATACTTAGGCGTTTTTAGCAAAACATAGGCGCATGAACTAATGTTCAGGCATCATCATACACTTAGTATTTCTAAGGAGAGTTTTCTAGGCGTAGAAGGGTACTGTTTAGGCACATTATCCCATACAGTTTTCTAAGTCATAATTTCAGACGCATGGGGACTATTTGGGCGCATGGCCCTGCTTAAATCTTTCCTAAGGCATTAATCTAGGCGCATGGGCACTGTTTGGGCATATGAACACCAACTTGAAATTTTCTAACATGTTTTCAGTCCCAAGCTACATTTAAAATGTTCTAAGCCTAATTCTTACATTATACGCATTTAGAACATGTCATTATCATCACCATAACCTTATAATCACCAAAACAACCCCATCCACATACATATACACAAATGAACATACGGGTAACATACCCACTTTTATAAAAAAAACATACTACATGATTCCAGTCCCAAAATCAGTTAAAACATGTAAAGGGGGTTCTAGAAACTCACCTTGGTTGTTTTCGAGTTTAAACCCTCCCTTGAACTTCTCGGATGTTTTTAACACCTAAAACCACTAAAACACGCAACCCAAACATACAATAACACATATGAGCATATTACCGAGACTAAGGGCGTACCTGGCGCTGCAAAGAGCTCCCTGTTTTTCGCAGGGTCCGGGAGGGTCCGTCCCATATAACCGAGACTAAATCGACCAAAAACACTTAAAACACATAATCTTACCTTAAACTTTGAATTCTTCTTCTTTCTCTCTCTAAAACTCAATTCCCTACTGTTTCTCTCTCTAAAACCGTATGTCAATTGTAAGCAGGCAACATGGGCGGCCATGTTGCTTTATTTACCTACTTTTCAAAGTTTTGTCCTTTTGGATACTTTTAACCCCTAAACTTTGGGTTTCATTATATTTCTCCTCTTTATTCGCGTTTATTCCTTCTTTCCTGTCTATAAAATACTCGGGTGTTACAAATGTCTCCAAATTTTTAATGCAAACATACTGCTCCTAGTTCCAGATCATCTGTGGTATAGTTCTTTTCACTACCTCTAAGGTTGTCTAGATGCGTATGAAATTACTTTGTCTTTTTGCATTAAAACACATCCAAACCTTGACGTGATGCATCACAATATACTACAAATTATCTGTTCCTTCTGGTAATGCTAAAATAGGTGCACTACACAACTATTCTTGAGGAGTTCAAATGCTTCGTTTTGTTTTTCTCCCCGTACATACTTCCTATCTTTCTAGGTCAATTCTGTCAAAGGTTGAGCTATTCTTGAGAAATTTTCTATAAATCACCTATAATATCCTGCTAAACCTAGGAATTGTCATACTTCAGTTGGTGTCTTTAGAATTTCCCATTTCTTTACTGCTTCAATTTTGCTGGATCTACTTGATCCCTTTTTGATTGACCACATGTCCTAAAAATTGCACTTATATCTTCCAAAATTCACATTTTGATATTTTCATACATTTTTTCTTTTGTAATAAATTCAAGGTTAGTCTTAAATGTTGCTCATGGTCTTCCTTATTTTTGGAGTAGATCAGAATATCATCTATGAAGACTATAATAAATTTATCCAAATAGGGTTGCACACTCTATTCATTAAGTCCATAAATATTATTGGAGCATTAGTTAACCCAAATGACATTACCAGAAATTCATAGTGACCATACCTAGTTCAAAATGCATTTTTGGTATATCCTCTTCTTGTACCCTTAACTGATGATATCCGGATCTTAAGTCTATTTTAGAAAAGTAATTAGATCCTTGCAATAGATCAAATAGGTCATCAATTCTAAGGAGTGGATATCTATTTTTATGGTAACTTTATTGAGTTCCCTATAATCAATACACATTATAAAGTTCCATCTTTCTTTTTGACAAATAGAACTGGTGCTCCCCAAGGTGATACACTAGGGCGTATAAATCTTTTATCCAACAGTTCCTATAACTGGTTCATCAGTTCCTTCATTTCTGTTGGTGCTAAGCGATATTGTGCTTTAGCAATATGGGTTGTTCCCGGGACTAATTCTATTTTAAACTCCACTTGACGAGGGGGTGGCAATCCGGGTAACTCATCAGGGAAAACATCAGGGTATTCCTTTATAATTGGAACACTATTAAGGTTGTCCTTATCTAGCTTTGCATCAACTATATGAGCCAGAAAGCTAAACATTTCTTTCTTAAGCATTTTTGTGCTTGCTTACACGAAATTATTTTCATAATACCACTAGGCTTTTCACCGTATATAACAGAGAGTTCTATTTTCTTTAATCAGAGGGATTTTTATCATTCTCTTACCACATATATTTCTACATGATTCTTACTTAACCAATCCATACCCACAACAATATCAAAACCTCCTAACTTAAAAGGAATCAAATCTATGTCAAAACAATAATCGGCTAGGGTTAAGATGCAGTTAGGAATAATCTCACAGACTTCAATTGTTTATTATCAGCTAATTCTATCATGAATTTGTGCTTTAATTTCTTAGGGGTGATTAAGTAATGATTTAAATGTTTTTGAAATGAAACTACGAGTTGCTCCTGTATCAAATAATACTGTTGTGTACTGGTTGTTGATAAGGAACGTACCCGTAACTACTTTTGGTTCCTGACGAGCCTCCTCAGCTTGTATTACGAAAGCTCTCCCACGAGGTTGTTTTGGTTAGCTGGAGCTTTACCTTTCAGTTGTAGACATTATTACGAAAATGATTTTTGTTTCCACATTGGTAACCGACAGGTTTGGGGTTGGTGGGATTCCTGCAATCTCGGGATATGTGTCCCTTCTTTTTGCAATTATAGCAATTACTATCATGCATTTTCCGTGATGATATCTTTGGCAGGTACTACACCATGGTCGTCCTTCTGTCTGGGTTTTCTTTTCTTGTACTGGTCCTAGGAAATTTCTTTGTGGGGGCCGGGTCATTTTCTTCTAGGGGTTTTCTCCAAATTTCCTCCTTGTGTGGTTGTCATTCCACTTTCTTTTCTCTCCTATTTTTGGATTACTTAAAGATCCATTTCTTATCATTTCATCTGTTAGGCTTCCTTACAAGCTTACCGCTTCCTGAAAGGTTTTGAGCATTGCGGATTTAACTAATCCCCTTATTTGTGGTACTAATCCCCAAATATATCTTCATATCCTTTTAGGTTCAGGGGTTATCAGGTATGGCACTAATCTGGAGAGTTCATTATACCTGTCGGTATATTACCGATGTGCGCTCCTCTCATCTCTATTGCCAAGAATTCAGTTTCTACTTTCTCTATTTCATTATAAGGATAATATTTTCTATTACTAGGTTCCTAAATTCTTCCCAATTTATCTTATTCATGACATGCCTACCTTTAGTATGCATTTCCATTTTCCACCAGGATTGTGCCTCTCCTTTAAGTGAATGCAAAGCAAACAGTGTCTTATAATTGTCGGCACAGTTACTAATTTCTAAGACTGTTTCAATTTCATCTAACCAACTTAGGGCTTGTACAGCTCCTCCTCTTCCATCAAATTCTCGAGGTCTGCATGACATAAAGGTCTTGTAAGAGCATTCTTTTGTGACTCCGTTTAGGATTTCTTCCTCATGTCGTTCCTCTAGATTAACATTTTCTAGTCATTCATGTTGGTATGATGTGGTTCCAAAGTTCAGATTCTGTTGTAGTTGGGCTATCAAAGTAGGTAATGTAGATTCTATTTGTTGAGCTACTAGTTGAGAAATCCTATCATTCTCATTTGTGTCATTATTCCTAGGTGCTTCTTCCCCAAGTCGGGTTCTAGGTCGTCCAACTCGTGTTGTTCTTCGTACAGGCTGAGTGTTTCTTTTTGGCGGCATGATTCACTATAGTTAATTATAATTAGTATCATAAGTAAAAAATTAACACAAATCCTATCTAACACATAACAAATAGACATTTAAACACGAAATATATATATATCATTAAGTTCTTTATTCTATTATTTTGACAAGTTAGACTAGAAAACTTCTAGTTTTTACAATCCAGTTACATATTTTTGCAAAGATATTTTTCTTGGAGGTCTTTATTTCTTAATATCCTTCTGGATTATCCGGATTCCTAGTTGTATTTTCTTGAGCTTCTTAAGGTCTGCTGAGCTGTCTTCACTTGATCCTCATTTAGCTTTTGTCTTTTAATTATTTTACCTTTGTTCCCGGATGAATCAGAATTTTATATTTCTATGTCTTCAACTTGCTTAGCCAAAAATCTGTCTCCATGTCGTATCTTTTTCCTAGGGTCGTAATTGTATATCCCCTGATGTTTACTGGTGCACGTCGGACATAAAATTTTGGTTTCATGTTGTTATCAACTACAATTTGGGGAGTTTTCATAACTTGCTGGGGTTCTGGTTCAGGTGTTATTTCCTTAAGGTTGCTATGGTCTGAGCACTCGAAAGGATCAGTCTCATTGTGGTAATTATCTGAATTCATAGCTGCAAAAATTTCTTTATAATTTTTAATGAAACAGTTAGTCACATATTTTCATAATATTCTATATGTCACATATTTTTATTGCATTTATTAAACATATGCATATAATCATAGAATTCACATATAGTCATATGTGACAACCCTAAAAATGAGTTTAGACAAATTTAAGATTTTTATATCAACCACTAATTGACTAACTCTTTTGGCTTGTTTATATATATATTTTTGATGTGTATATGTATATTATACGTATGCATGTTTGCATGCATGGAGATTTTGGGTGCATATACATATTTATTTACGTATGCATGTATTTAAAAAGGCTTGCAATTAACTAAGAAAACTATATATATGTGTGTTATACGTAAGCATGCTTACATGCATGCATAAGTTTTACGTGTACATGTATTCATGTATATATGTTTTTGACACCAAATATTTGCTTAATCATTTCAACATTTTAAACACCAAACATACATTTAACAAATTTGATACAACTACAACACCATAATACATCAAAGGAACTTAACATCAACACAAAACAAATCAAACCCTAAACACCTAAACCTCAACATAATCATAATCGAAGCTTTAAACCCGTTCATTAGAACAACTAAACTACCCGATTAATAATAGAAAAACCTTGTAATCATGACTTGATGCGTCACATACCCTCATAAATCGCCACCTTGCATACTTGGACACTAACCCACTCATCCCATCGCCACCTTTTCGGATCATCTTGAACACCCCATCAAACCGCCACCTTAACACCTAAGAAAGCAACCTAAGGACCCTATAAACACACCTCACTACTCTAACCTTAGATATAATGATTATCCTTCCTATTATAACTATACCTCTTGGCTAAAGCATCCTAAAACTGCCACCTTTCTTTCTCTTGAACACAAACACATCCTTGAATCACAACCAAATATCACCTCCACCTCCCTTCATCTCTCGGATAACAGAAACACAACACATCACAACCGATCACCGCCACCCTTGTTTCCTCTCTCCCTCAGCTCTCAAACTACGATAATCAACTGCCACCATCCTCACACCTCTCGGTTTCCATAGCAAGCAACAACATCATCAAGTTTCTTTTCAAGGTTCTAACTTTAAATTATGTGTTAATTAGATTATCAAATTATATGTCTTTAACAAACACATATAAAACAACCCTTGTAATACAATGATATAAAAGTTTTTCATCAAAACTTTATTAAAGTATGTTGTTCTGATCAAATATCTAAGGAAAAGGTTTAACAAAATCTAAAAACTTAATAAATTATGAAAATAATCAAAGGGTTGAGAATTTACATACAAATTTATTAAAAATCGGTTTGGTATGTAGTTAACTGTGATTGTGGTAATAAACATTGGAAAATTGATAGAAAAATATTGATTTATCATTCTGTAAATTTTGGTAAGAATATAATAAGTAAAATAATACAAATTATTTAAGGTAAATAAAAGAAAATTCTCAAATAATAGAAACAAATTCGGGAAAATTCTGGAAAAATCATATAATGATTCTCAGATGTTATAAAATCTCCAGAAATTATTTGTAATTTAATTCCTTTTTATGACTAAGATATGAATTTTTATGTGGTCTATAAAGAAAAATTAAAAGAAATACTTAAACAGTGTGAAAAATATAGAAAAATTCACTGAAGTAATGATATATTTAACTCAACAGAATGTATAAATTTCATAATGTTTAGATTTGTATAGATATTTTTACTAAATCTTGAGATTATTATAAAAATTACAGAAGCAAATCTACTGTGAGTTAGATATCAAGAAATTTATGAAGTGTTTTAAATTGTTGGAGTAATATTATGGAAACATTTGGGAATTTATGGATAATAGTAGCTATTTTAATAATTTATGATAAATTTGTAATAATTATGACAATTTATTTATGATAAAATGGAAGTCAGAAATTTTATGGTAATATTATCTAATAATGTTACTATTAAAATTTTAGAAATTTCTTCCATCAGAGGTTCTGAAACTTTAAAGAAAAATTTTGTATCTAACTTACAAAATTGATTTTTATAGGTTATCATTTGGAGAAAATGTGAGACTCATTGCCCCATTTTGGTGTTTATAAAGTTTTTTAGGGAAAAAGCATATTGTTTTGTGATTGATGCATTATTATGAGATTTTTGAGATATACTGTCATTTGTGATACAACCATTAATTCGGATGTGGAACCGTTGGATAATTTAGGTAGCGCTACTTAGGAAAATATTTCCTGCACCAACAGGATGAGTAATCTGATTTTATAAATTATTTTGTGCTAGTATGAATTATCAGATTAGTAAGAAAGGTTTGGTTGTAATTTATGCATCAAAAATATTTTGTCTGAATTTAAACCTATGATCTCACCAACTTTATGTTAACTATTTTAAGTATGCTTTTTCAGGTAGCCATGACTAACAATATTGAATTCTGTTTTGATGTGTACAATGGTTGGGAAGAAATTGTAGCAAGAGTTTGTGTGAACCTAACTGTCAACATCTACGATTTCAGTGTAGCTGTGGACGCTCATTTCCATCGTCTTTGAAGATGTTGTAGTTAAATAATATGTTGTAATAGGATTATATCAAATTTTGACTACTTATATATATATATATATTGTAATCCTAACCTATATTAATGAAATATGTTATGTGATGATATGTGTTGATGTGTATAATTAAATCTTGACTTTTTATAATCAATACATTCTAAACAAACAAGTCACATCCAAAACGCTTCACGCTTCCGCCGGGATGTGACATCATACCATGTATATTTGTATTTATCACATATATTGTTTATTATACTTGAGCTTATGGTTATAGTCTAGGCATCTCATAATACCTAATTCTCTATAACCAATGGCTCTGATACCAACCTGTCACATCCCGACAGAAGTGTGAAGCGTTTTGGATGTGACTTGCTTGTTCAGAACGCATCGATTATAAGAAGTCAATTTTAACACATCAACACATATCATAACATAACATAATACATTACTTTATCTTAAGTTAGCAGTACATCATATATAAGTAATCAAAATTTGACATAATCATATTACAAACATATTATTTAGCTACTACATCTTCAGAGTCGATGGAAATGAGCGTCCACCGTGACACTAAAATCATAGATGTTAACAATCAAGTTCACACAAACTCTTCCCACAACTTCTCCCCAGCCATTGTAAACATCAAAAGAGAATTCTATATTGTTAGTCATGATTACCTGAAAAGCATACTCAAAATGGTCAACAAATAGTTGGTGAGATCATAGGTTTAATTTGAAACATAATATTTTTGATGCATCAAATACAACCAAACCTTACTTAATAGATGATTCATAACTGTCATAACATAATTCATAAAATAAGATAATATAGCATCACAACACTTATCCTATTGGTACAGGAAATATTTTCCTAAGTAGCGCTACCTATATTATCTAACGGTTACACATCCGAATTAATAGTTGTAACATAAATGATAGTAACTTTCAAAAATTGCATCATAAAAACAATATGATTTTTCCCCAAAATGCTTATAAGAACAAAAATAGGGCTATGAGTCTCACATTTATTTCCAGCGATAACCTATAAAATTAATTATAAGTTACATACGAAATTTTCTTTAATATTTTCATATCCTCAGATGGAAGTAATTTATTTAAAATTTCCAAAATTTTAATAGTAACATAATCAAATAATATCACTAATCATGTAAAAATTCCAATTTATTTTAGATAATTTGTTAAAATTATTACAAACTTACCATAAATCATTAAAAATACCTAATTCTATCCATAAATTCCCAAATTTTTCCATCATATTATTCCAATAATTCATATCACTTCATAAATTTTCTGATATCTAAGTCATAG
Organism: Flaveria linearis; assembly: GCA_024085815.1. Classification (NCBI taxonomy): domain Eukaryota; kingdom Viridiplantae; phylum Streptophyta; class Magnoliopsida; order Asterales; family Asteraceae; genus Flaveria; species Flaveria linearis. Next base: position 61,777,217 of record CM044013.1, on the reverse strand, counting down.
TATGTATTTTTCTGTAATTTTTCCAATAATCTCAAAATTTTGAAAAAATAGTTATACAGCTCCAAAAATTATGAAACTTGTTCATTCTGTTTGGTTCAAACCATCATAATTTAATTGAATTTTTAGATATTTATCATACTGTTTAAGTATTTCTGTCGATTTTTCTTTTACAGATCATATAAAAATACATATCTTAGTCATAGAAAGGAATTAAGTTACGAAATTAATTCTAGAAATTCTATACGATATGAGAATAATTATTTAATTTTCTATAATTTTACCGGGTTCGGTTCTTCCAATTGATAATTTCCTTTTATTATCTTAAATAATTTGTATAAATTATTTTACTTATTGTATTTACACCAAAATTTTCAGATTGTTATTTAATAATTTTCCTAACAAATATTCAATGTTTATTCCCATAATATCAGTCATTAAAATAATAAACCTATTTTATCAAGATTACATATCATTTAAACTCTTTTATTTGTTTTAAATCCTTGATTTTTATAAATGTTTTAACTTTATATTTTTGAACCCTTTTTATACTGATTTTTAATGAAAATCATGTGGTTATGAGTGTTTGCAAAGAATCTTGATGATTTAGCTAAGGAGTTAATCATATGTGTTATTTAAACACATATATAATTTGTTATTTATAGATTTGAAGATTATACCTTGTTTATTTGAGAAAGGTAGTGGATTAGCTTCGAGAATTCTTGATGTCCCGAGTCCCTAAATGAAAGTTCTTGATTCTTGGAAGTTGAGCACTTGTGAAGTGGGATGATGAATGCTTGGACGATAATGATGTGTGATAGAACCCAAGAGAGTGTCGAGAGGTGTAAGGATGGTGGTGGTTGATGATGGTTGTTTGAGGGCCAAGAAGGGTAAGGTTGGTTATGCGGTTATGGTTGTGTGGGTCGTGGTTGATGGGGTGGTGGTGTTTGTGGATGTGTAACAATTGAGAGAAAGCAAGGATGTGGAGATGATGGTGGTATTTGGTTGTGGTGAAGTGGTGGTGACCGAATTGTGTTCTTAATGGGGGAGTCGACTGTCACACCCTCAAAATCTGCTAACGGGATTTTACCGTCATCCGTGTGACACACCAGGATCTCAGATAGCATCAGTTACACCAAATACAGTATTTACAAAACATCACATTAAGTAATTAGTTGTTTAAATCAAACATGAGTGTTTCAGACTTGCGGAAGCGTTTCAAATATAGAAATCAACAGTGAATCATTTCAACATGCGTTTCAACCATAAGAATCAATAGCGTTTCAACAAATTAAACCAGTTGAGTAGTGATGTATGCCATGCATACATCCTAGCTGAGTTCTTAATCTTGTGCGTTTCTGTGACCTGAGAAAACATGCTAAAATGTGTCAACATAAAGTTGGTGAGTCCACAGGTTTTAATCAACAAAAAATGTGTCAGAAAAGCGTTTCACATGGTTTCATCAACCAGAAATGTGTCCAAAAAGCGTTTCACATGGTTTAGTATATAAAGCATATCGATAGGTCGCGAGCCTATAAACAAGTTAGTTAGTGTTCCAAACTGAAGCTGACTGTGTGTGTTTAGTGCCTTTCCACCACGTCTTAACCGACCGTGGCAATCGTTACAGGTCAATTTAGCACCCGTTCGACCTCCAATCAAGCTAGCACGACTAGCCCTGGCGGGGTTTGTCAGACCCAGTAGTACTACTCAAAATTACCTCGCTAATCGCGTTACTAACGGTTTGATACTGTAAGGACTTTCAAATGCGTTTCCCACTAACATAACAAGCGATATCAATAATACTGGCAACCATAACAAAATAGTTTTTGCATGTTTTCTCCCCCAAAAAGAAAAGAAAGTAAAATGGGGCCGTGAAACTCACCTTGATTGCGTTGCAAAGAAATAATGCTCAAGCAACAGTTAAGGTTTTGGTTAACCTGTGTTTCCTTCCGTGTACATATTATTAATATAAATTATTAATTTAAGAATATAACAACTGTTCAGCTTCGCGTTCGTGTCTCGGTTACGGGTTATCGGTATTTCTCCATTCCCAGTTATTATCAACAATGCTTGATTACGTATAAAGATACTCATCATACGTTTTAATTAAATGTCCAGACGTTTATTAAGGCGTAACTTATTTATATTATAAAATACGAGACAAGAATAATATTTATAAAAATTTAATATTATTTATAAAGTTAAGTTAAGATTTTGTAATTAACTAAAAATAAACACGATTAAATTGACCACTTAAATAAACAATGGTTGGAATAATAAACTGGTATTTTAAGTCTAGATTTTACAAAATATATTAACTATAACATTCTCTTAGAGTTTTAAATAAAATTTAAAGATATTTTTATAAATAAATTACAGAAAATTAAGTTTGATGATTAAAAATAATCAGAGTTCATAAAACGATTTTTAAAAATTTTAGGAATTTTTTTGTAATTTTTAGAAGCTTCAAAAGCCTTTAAAAAATAAATGGAGGTGCCCGGGGTCGAACCCGGGACCTCCTGGTTGTCAAGTGAGCATGGAACCGGTGGGCTAAGGGCCGTGGCCGCGATTTTAGTTGGTTTTTAAATCTTAAAAACACAGCTTTAAACAAAACCCCAATTTCCCCCAATCAATAAGAACCCTAGTTTGATTTGATTCAAATTGAATGTTAATTCGATGTTGCTAACATCTGAAATCATAGGGCTTTTACTCCCCTTATGAAACGATTATGAAGATGTGTTTAATTACCCGAATGACGACGGTTTGAAGATGAACAGGTCGTCGAACTGCTCGCGGTTTTGATGAATCACAGAATGATCAAATGATGAAATTAATCAAATTAATTTCGTGGGTAGCCTCAGGAACTGCTCTTGATGCAAACCCCCTTGTTAATTTTGATTTAAACTTATCAAACAGTAGCTTTTGATCGAGTTGCAGGTTCGAAGGAAGATGGTAATCGAATTCGAAGTGTTTGTATGTTTCAGATTGTATTGATAGATGCATTCGATTAGGAACCGATCAATGAGTATTTATACTCGATTATTTGGATTTATTTAGTGCTATAGTGCTCGATTTCGTGGGTGGGTCGGCCGAAAGCAAAATGGTCGGGTTTAGTGGACCATTATCGAAACTTTTCCCGATTAATGCGTGTATTACTGATCTACTCTGTCCCACGAGCATTTTGACATATTTTGGGGTTAAAACAGCGGCCAAAAGGCCGGTTTTTGGCTTCGCCAGAGCCACGGCCGGCGGCGGAATTCCGGTTGCCGGAAAAGCGGGAAAGGGCGGGGGGTTGGGTTGTAAATATCAATTTTACACAAACAGTCCCTGAGGTTTGTTTTGTTAACATTTTATGTTTGAAATGTTTCTTTTATAGTTTCAGAAATGGCAAAACAGCCCCCTAGGCTTTTTAAATCCAATTCTTTTTTTTTTAAAGTTGTTTATTTTCTTAATAATTTTAACAAATTATTAATAACCATATTATTATTCTTATTATTATTATTGTTATCATTATTATTATTATTATCAATATTATTACTAAATTAATAAAAAAATTTTAATAAATACTATAAATCATGATTTTTTTGTTTTTTTTTCGGGTTGTCACATCATCCCCCTGTTACAGGAATTTTCGTCCCGAAAATTAAGAAGTACTGGCGACGTTCTTGAACAGGTTAGGATGCTTGCGCATCATTTCGTCCTCTCGTTTCCAAGTAAACTCAGGACCACACTTTGAGTTTCCGCACAATAGGGATCTTGCTACGTTTTAGGGTTTTGACTTCTTGATCCCTAATCTCCACTGATTCTTCAATGAACGAAGCTGTTCATCGATTTCCAGGAACAACAAATGATTCATCAGCAATACACTTTCTGTACAATCCCTTTCCAGAGAGAGACTTTGAGTCAAACGTGATCTCCCACATTGAATTATAGAGGCTTCCGATGAATCACCTTCTCCTGATGGTCTATCTTGGTTTCATGCTTTGATAACCAATTCATACGGTATTAAGTCTATGTCAAAGACATGATCTTCGTGTACTTTTGTGTAACCTTTAATTATTACCATTGGTCACTTTAACGAGTAAATAATTTCTAAGCAACTAGTTAGGGTTAATGCTAAGTTCAAGAATAATTCCAGAAGAATCAAAGCTTATTATCAACCCTGGTATCAAATAGATGTGTAGCTATTGATGACAAGGTACGTACATGTAACTACCTTTAGTCTTGTGGCTTGCTTCAGTCGTAAGTGTATGACGGCATGATGTATTACCTTGACTTATATGACCTTTATTTCTATAATTTAACTGTTCTTACTTTCTAGCTATAGCCATTTCCTAATTCTGATTGTTTCTAACTTGTCCTTGGGTCCTAATCGACCTAGGGCACACTTATGGTAATGGTCGGAACTCCAACCTCCTTAATGTCCCCGTTTAACGCATTTTAGCTTAATCATGTTAACCAACATAGCTAGGTTTACAACATTTGCATCCTTGTCTACCTTACCGCTAGATTGCTTGTTCAACCCTCCAACTCCTTTCTACTACTCACTAGATTTTCCTAGTGTCCTTCTATTTGGTCTAATGTCATAAGGTATGACATCAGCTTTGTCAATTCACGGAGTTTGTCAGTATAAAGAGCACAACCTAACCCTACCATTGCATGATTTTAGAATTACAATTCTAACTTTTGCATTTCATTCCTTAAGTAATAGTACTCAATCACCAAGGCTTTGAACTTACCTTAATAACCCTATATATAAGCATCACCGGTATACTAAGAATGTGCTTAACCCGGTTACACGACATCCTAATTTTCCTTAGCATCATCCCAAAGAATAACGTAATGTATGTATAGAGAGTATTATCACTCTTCTATATTTCTTGTAGTTCACTTTCATTCTAAGCATTCAATCAGTTCCTCAGTTACTGAAATACTAAGTGGAGGAATGTCTCTTAAAATGATTGGAAATACCATGAAAGCTCTAAGTAGGACAGGACTTAAGTAATAGCAAGTGTCAGTAATGTTTTGTTACCCTTAACAAGGTCTTACTAGAATTATGATCCTAGCACCCTAGGGTATAGAGTAGAAACTTGTAATACTCATGATCGTTATCTCATGGTAAGATTAGTCAGGCTTCTTATGACAGAAAATTTCGGCTTGGTTTTTAGATAATCAAAACTACCAAGTGCGACAGGCATCAGATCTATTCCTAACTCATGTCCAGATAGTCCGAGTTTACATCCCTTAATGATGTGAGTTGCCTCAATTAGTTTCCTATCAGTTAATTCTACCGTGTAACTAGGTTCCATATCAACTAAGGTTACGTCTAGGAGTTTAATAAACTTGTTGGAAACAAAACTCTTATCGGCACCGATATCAAACAGTATAGAAGCAAAACGACCATTCAGAGGAAACGTACCAGTAACTACATCCTGATCATCCCTTGCCTCACCGGAACCAATCACAAAAACTCGACCTTTGCACCATTTCCATTGTTGTTGTTTCCATCATTGCCCCTGTTGCCATTCCTCAGTTGTGGGCAATCCTTCCTATAGTGTCCCTCCTTACCACACTCATAACAGTCCCTAGTCGCTCCGCCCTGGCGTTGTTGTTGAGGTTGTTGCCTAGCCATTAGATCATGCCTGCAATCCCTAGCAATATGACCCGTCTTGTCACATCTTTGACAACGAAAACGATCACACTGACCATAATGATGGAAGTTGCATTTGTTACACTTTGGGTTTTTGCCAACGTAGTTGCTCGATCCCTAACCATTGTTGTTGTTGTTCTGATTGTTGTTTGTGAAGCTTCTAGATGAATCAAACTTTCTAATTGGTTGTTGATCGGAGCTTGAAGACTTACTGTTGTTACCATCCCATTTCCTTTTGTGTTCGAATGGTCTAGAGGTGGCGCCACGTTTAGGTAGGATACCATGTGCCACTGCCTGATCAGTGAGCTTGTGAGCCAGTCGAATAGCCTGCTGAATAGTGGCAGGATCAGCAGCCATAACACTAGCTTGGATTTGAGGACCTAGGCCATCAATGTACTTTTCAATCCGTTTGTAGGCCGGGGTCACCATCTGAGGGCATAAAGTAGCCAACTCGTGTGAACGAGTCGTGTACTCCTCAATTTCAGAGCCAGTCATTTTGAGATTCCAAAACTCTGCTTCTAGTTTCTGGACCTCGTTTCTAGGGCAATACTCTTCTTTCATCAAAATCTTGAAGTCTTCCCACGGTAAACCATTGGCATCCTCAAGTCCTAGGGTCTGGACCTCTGAGTTCCACCACGTCAAAGCTGGTCCTTCTAGTGTGCCGGAGGCGTACATGATGCGGCTTCCCACCGAACAGTTACACATAGCGAAAACTGACTCGAGTTTCTCCAGCCAGCGAAGTAAGGTAACAGCACCGCCAGAACCACTGAAAGAGTGAGGCTTACAGTCCATAAACATCTTGAAGGTACAGGCTGTTGGGCCTCCTTGATTCAGGTTCTGGTTGTTCTGGTTCTGGTTGCGGATCTGTTCATAGGCTGTGAGCGCATCAGTAACACGCTCATTGATGATGACATCCAACTCAGCTTGAGTCAGGTTGATGTTTCTGTGTCCCCTCGGGCGTCCAGGTCTCCTTCCAGACATGATTCTTCAATTCATAATTGTACGACAGTCACTATCGAATTATAACTATTAATAACATTAATTTGTTTCATACTAGTAGGAATGGAGGATTTGTTTGCATATCGATAGTGAGGTTTCATGAGAACTGAGACAAGTACGATAGAGTTAAGGAAGTAATGTGTGTTGTTCTCCTTGTTTATCATCGTGTGTGTTAGAAAAGAGTTTCGCGTTCCCAAGTGGTAATGGTAGATTCGGGTTGTCGTTGCTTCAACTCCGAGAGTGAAGAATCATGTGTAGCTGTTGGAAGTGAGCGAGCGAAACTCCCCACCCCTCTATTAGTCGAGGATGATACATGTGACCTAGATATTTGTGTATATTGACCATAGTTTATCACTCATCCCAGAAATCCCCAGGTAAGCATACCAGGTCTCGCAATGAGATTTATGCGATATGCTTGCCTTAGCCCGAAGGCTTTTTGCCAGGAAATCCAGAATACAGGTGTCTATATGTCACACAAATTTCTTTGGTTCATAGAATAAAACTTTAGAGAGAAACTAAAGGCACGGGTTATCAGTTTCTTTTCCTCAGGTATCTATGTGTCATAGAAATATGTTAAAGCAACAGTTCTCAGAGTTATCAGTTTCTTTTCCTCAGGTATCTATGTGTCACAGAAATATGTTAAAGCAACAGTTCTCAGGCATCTAAAGTTAATAAGTACAGCTTAGTAATCTATGTGTGTGTAACTAATGCAAATCCAGCTATAGTCTAAAATGCAATGCAAATGAGATGCAAAGTCCATTTTAGTTCGCTATAACTAATGCTCTGATACCAATCTGTCACACCCTCAAAATCTGCTAACGGGATTTTACCGTCAGACGTGTGACACACCAGAATCTCAGATAGCATCAGTTACACCAAACACAGTATTTACAAAACATCACATTAAGTAATTAGTGTTTAAATCAAACATGAGTGTTTCAGACTTGTGGAAGCGTTTCAAATATAGAAATCAACAGTGAATCGTTTCAACATGCGTTTCAACCATAAGAATCAATAGCGTTTTAACAAATTAAACCAGTTGAGTAGTGATGTATGCCATGCATGCATCCTAGCTGAGTTCTTAATCTTGTGCGTTTCTGTGACCTGAGAAAACATGCTAAAATGTGTCAACATAAATTTGGTGAGTCCACAGGTTTTAATCAACAAAAATGTGTCAGAAAAGCGTTTCACATGGTTTCATCAACCAGAAATGTGTCCAAAAAGCGTTTCACATGGTTTAGTATATAAAGCATATCGATAGGTCACGCGCCTATAAACAAGTTAGTTAGTGTTTCAAACCGAAGCTGACTGTGTGTGTTTAGTGCCTTTCCACCACGTCTTAACCGACCATGGCAATCGTTACAGGTCAATTTAGCACCCGTTCGACCTCCAATCAAGCTAGCGCGACTAGCCCGGGCGGGGTTTGTCAGACCCAGTAGTACTACTCAAAATTACCTCGCTAATCGCGTTACTAACGGTTTGATACTGTAAGGACTTTCAAATGCGTTTCCCACTAACATAACAAGCGATATCAATAATACTGGCAACCATAACAAAATAGTTTTTGCATGTTTTCTCCCCCAAAAAGAAAAGAAAGTAAAATGGGGCCGTGAAACTCACCTTGATTGCGTTGCAAAGAAATAATGCTCAAGCAACAGTTAAGGTTTCGGTTAACCTGTGTTTCGTTCCGTGTACATATTAGTAATATAAATTATTAATTTAAGAATATAACAACTGTTCAGCTTCGCGTTCGTGTCTCGGTTACGGGTTATCGGTATTTCCCCATTCCCAGTTATTATCAACAATGCTTGATTACGTATAAAGATACTCATCGTACGTTTTAATTATATGTCCAGACGTTTATTAAGGCGTAACTTATTTATATTATAAAATACGAGACAAGAATAATATTTATAAAAATTTAATATTATTTATAAAGTTAAGTTAAGATATTGTAATTAACTAAAAATAAACACGATTAAATCGACCACTTAAATAAACAATGGTTGGAATAATAAACTGGTATTTTAAGTCTAGATTTTACAAAATATATATTAACTATAACATTCTCTTAGAGTTTTAAATAAAATTTAAAGATATTTTTATAAATAAATTGCAGAAAATTAAGTTTGATGATTAAAATAATCAGAGTTCATAAAACGATTTTTAAAAATTTTAGGAATTTTTTGTAATTTTTAGAAGCTTCAAAAGCCTTTAAAAAATAAATGGAGGTGCCCGGGTCGAACCCGGGACCTCCTGGTTGTCAAGTGTCACACCCTCGCTTAGAGCGGAAACACGAGGATGCGACGGACGGGATCGTCATAACACTTGGTATAAATACAGAGATATAATACATGCAACTTCTCGTGTCATGACGTCCCCCGACACAATGGTGACTTGTGTCGTGGTTAGTCAGTTCCACGACTATCATAGTCTTATTGATTCTAAAATCCAAAATACACATTGTTCACAAATGAATACAAATGTTATACATTACAAATGCAAAACTAATGAAATCCTGAGGGTCTCTGCTAAGGCATCAGCACTAGCTATCCTCTTTGATTATGATCACCTGAAAAGATATGCTCAAAAATGTCAACAATAATGTTGGTGAGTTCCGCAGGTTTAAATTTAAAACATATAACTGATGCTGTATAGATTTTGATGTGGAATCAAACTGTAAGCATAAACCACATAACATGTGTTTAAGACAACCAAACCTAATAACGTTATGCATATAAATCTGACGGAATATATTCACCCATGGCCGGTTTGCTGGCAGCTGTAGTCGGTAACTCACAAGTTAACCGATCTGTCGAGGGTGGGGGTGTCAACCCAGTAGTACTACCAATACCTAACCGTTGGTTCCCAAACCCGGGAATTAATGGTTGTTTGAGTTTTCCATAGATTAACACCATGTATGCATGCAAAACAGTATCACATTGATTCCAAGAATGAAAACAGAATATATAATGTACAGCATTGAAAACGGGTGAGCATACTTTTCCCCCAATTTGATTGAAAACATTGAAAACTTGTATAAGCATAAAAAGGGGCCACGAAACTCACCTTGAATTGTTGTAATGCACAAAGACTTCACAGAATAAGCAAACTTCACAGAATCAAGCAATGCACGATCGAACACGATCAATACCTATTATTAATTATAACTAAGCCTTCAAAACAGATACAACGCTAATAAATATACTTGGTTGGATTCGGGTTGTTTCGGTTTGATGTTCACAATTAGATTTATGCATTTAAGATTAATCATAAACTTAGTGATTTATGTATTTGGATTAATTAATTTAAATTATGTTTATAACTTGTTGATATACTTGTAAATAATACGTGGAATTATATGATGTATAATTTCTAAAATTTTCGGGGTTATTTTATAATTAAGCACGATTTAGAGTTTATTTTTGTAAAAATGATTATTTATAATATTTATAATTAATAATTTATAAAGATTTTTAAGGTTTTTAAACAAAATAAATTTACAGAAAATCATTTTGTAATATTTAAAATAATGGCAGTTTATAGAATTATTTTTAAAATTTTTAAGAATTTTTCCATAATTTTTACAGGCTTAAAAAGGCTTTAAAAAAAATAGTGCAGTGGCCCGGGGTCGAACCCGGGACCTGTCGGATAGCATGGAGCGTGGGAACCGGTGAACCAAAGGCCGTGGCCGCAATAAAACCCGGCTCCAATTGGTTTTAAGTGATCAATCCCGGTTTCCCCCAGATTCGTATGAACCCTAATTCGATTTCCCCCAAATTGGACCCGAATTCGACTATGTAAACGATTGCCTTCATGGGGCTTTTGATCCCCATGTATACACGAGTGTATTGATGCTTTTAATTACCTGATTTGGTACGTATTGATGGTATGAACAGAGAAGAACGAGCCGCGACTAGGTTGAAATCGAATGGAAATCAAACACTGATGAAACTTGAATTAATTGCACAGGAAGCTTTGAATGAGGTTGAGGATTGAAAACCCTATGTTAATTGTAGTGTATATGGGTCGAAAGGTGGTGGTTCGATTAGTTGCAGGTTCGAAGATGAAGATGGTGATCAGTAATGGTGTGTGTGTGTTTTGTTTGTAATTAGGACTTGCACTCGATTTTCAGGTTGTTAATGCTCGAGTTGCCAGTATTATTTGATTAAAGTGGTGTTTCAGTGGGTGTTTAGCCGTTGTGTTTGGTCGGGAATAAAGTGGAAAAGCATTTAGCCGTTTAATCGACCGTTATACGCGTTTTTCGGTTGCTTAGTGTTCGAATCTGATCCACAAAACGATTCTGGTTAATTTGGAGTGTTAAAATCGGGTTTTTAATGGGTTTTGGGCTCGCCGGCGGTTGGCCGGAAGTTGGCCGGAGCCGGTCGCCGGAAAAACGGGTTTTGGGCGGGGGGTTGGTTTTGAAAATAAAAAATTACACAAATGGTCCCTCGGGTTTCATATTTGTTATTTTATGTTTTAAACTTCTTTTGAAGTTTCAAAATGACACAACAGCCCCCCTGAATTTATTTATTTTTATTATTATTATTCTTATTATTATTATTATCATTATTAATATTATTAGTATTAGTATTATTAGTATTATTGTTATTATTATTATTGTTATTATTATCATTATGATTATTATTATTATTATGATTATTATTATTATTATTATGATTTTTATTAACATGAACGGGTATACGAGAGTTTCAATCAGAACGATATATATCTATATACATATGATAAATACATAAGGATCGTTAACACACATAGAACATGTACACGAATATATTTCGGTTAACACGATGAATAAATTATAACATACGTGAGGATCGTTAATAACCACGACGAGTTCACGATCTTGATGTTGATTGACAGTCTATTGGTGACAGATGCTACATACCATCACATTCACCACATGATCTTCAACAAGAAGAATCTTAGGTTTTCTTTCTGATTTGGGAATATCTTGAATGTTTCTAAAACTTTGTTCATTAAATCCATCTGTATCATCTGAACTGTCACGCTAATGTGACAGTAACTCACAATGTTCTTTGCTTGATTTTGTGAGGTGTCACAGTATCCCCCAGTTGAGGGAATTTCGTCCCGAAATTCAACTGATGCTAGATCCAAGAGCGTCATCCTCGAACAGATGAGGATATTTGAGTTTCATCTGATCCTCTCGTTCCCATGTAAACTCTGGACCTCGTTTGGAATTCCATCTCACACGAACAATAGGTATCTTGCTGCGTCTTAGCTTCTTGACCTTTCGGTCCATGACTTCAATAGGTTCCTCCACGAAATGGAGACTTTGATCAATCTTGATATCTTCGATAGGCACGTGAAGTGATTCGTCAGCTAAACACTTCTTAAGGTTTGATACATGGAAAGTATCATGTACGCTGCCAAGCTCTTGTGGCAACTTTAACCGGTATGCCACTGGACAGATCCTCTCTGTGATCTCAAATGGTCCAACGTATCTCGGGGCTAACTTCCCTTTCTTTCCAAACCGAACTATCCCTTTCCAGGGAGAGACCTTAAGTAACACTCGATCACCAACATTAAACTCTAACGGTTTCCGACGGTTGTCGGCATAGCTCTTTTGGCGATCTCGAGCAGCCTTAAGTCTATCTTTGATTAGGAAAATCTTATCTGTTGTTTCTTGTATGATTTCAGGACCAGTTAGCTGACTCTCGCCAATCTCGGCCCAACATACAGGTGACCTACATTTTCGGCCATACAACGCTTCGAACGGTGCACACCCAATACTAGTATGGTAGCTGTTATTGTAGGAAAACTCAATCAATGGTAGATGAGTATCCCAACTGCCACCAAAGTCAATGACACATGCACGTAACATGTCCTCAAGCGTCTGTATTGTGCGTTCACTTTGGTCGTCTGTCTGGGGTGATAGGCTGTACTCATATCCAGTCGAGTGCCCATCGCTTTCTGCAACATTTGCCAAAAGCGTGAAGTGAATCGACTGTCTCGGTCGGATATGATTGACACTGGCACTCCATGCCTTGTCACAACCTCTTTGATGTACAATCTTGCCAACTTATCCATTTTATAGTCTTCTCGAATAGGCAAGAAGTGTGCTGATTTTGTTAATCGATCTACTATGACCCATATCGAGTCATGCCCGCTTGGTGTTCTCGGGAGTTTGGTGATAAAATCCATTGTGATGTTCTCCCATTTCCACTCGGGAATTTCGGGTTGTTGTAATAATCCCGATGGTTTTTGGTGTTCAGCTTTAATCTTGGAACACGTCAAGCATTTGCTCACATATAGAGCAATGTCTTTCTTCATACCCGGCCACCAGTACAGATCCTTCAGATCATGGTACATCTTGTCTGCACCGGGATGAACAGAATATCGAGTCTTGTGTGCTTCATCCAAGACTAGTGTACGTACATCTCCCCATCTGGGAATCCATATGCGATCAATGAAGTAATGTACGCCGTCATCCTTGCGATTTATCTGTTTATCCAATCCTCGGAATTCTTCTCCCGCAAGGTTTTCTTCTTTTAGAGCCTCAGTTTGCGCATTTTGGATTTGAGTTTTCAAGCTCGTTTGAATAGTCAACCCAAGGCCGAACACGTAATGGTTTTACGCGTTCTTTACGACTGAGGGCATCAGCCACCACATTTGCTTTCCCCGGATGGTACCGGATTTCACAATCATAGTCACTAAGTAATTCTACCCATCGTCGTTGTCGCATGTTGAGCTCTTTCTGATTTAGGATGTGTTGAAGGCTCTTATGATCGGTATAGATGATGCACTTGGTTCCATACAGATAGTGTCTCCATATCTTAAGTGCAAAAACTACAGCGCCCAACTCCAAATCATGAGTTGTGTAGTTCTTCTCATGCACTTTTAGTTGTCGTGAAGCGTATGCAATCACCTTACTTCTTTGCATTAACACACATCCCAATCCTTGATGTGAAGCATCGCAGTACACCACAAAGTCGTCATTTCCATCCGGAAGGGATAGTATTGGAGCATTACACAGCTTTTCCTTTAATGTCTGGAAAGCTTGTTCTTGTGCATGTCCCCAATCAAACTTCTTATCTTTCTGAGTTAGCATGGTCAACGGTTGTGCGATTTTTGAAAAGTTCGCAATAAACCGTCGATAATATCCGGCCAATCCTAAGAATTGTCGGATTTCTGATGGTGTTTTGGGTGTATCCCAATTCTTTACCGCTTCAATCTTGCTGGGGTCCACATGGATTCCATCTTGTTAACCACATGACCCAAGAACTTCACTTCTTGAAGCCAAATTCACACTTCGAGAATTTGGCGAAAAGCTTCTCTTCCCGCAACAATTCCAAGATTGCTCGAAGGTGTTTCTCGTGGTCTTCCTTTGAACGAGAATGGATAAGTATATCGTCTATGAACACGATTACAAACTTATCTAAGTATGGTTTGCACACTCGATTCATTAAATCCATGAACACAGCTGGTGCATTAGTCAGCCCAAACGGCATGACTAAGAACTCGTAGTGCCCGTAACGAGTCCTGAATGCTGTTTTCGGTATGTCATCCTCAAAAACCCTCAGTTGATGATATCCAGAACGAAGATCAATCTTGGAAAAATATGAAGCTCCTTGTAGTTGATCAAACAAATCATCAATTCTGGGCAGAGGGTATCGATTTTTCACAGTCAACTTGTTCAACTCGCGATAATCGATACACATACGAAATGACCCGTCTTTCTTCTTGACAAATAGAACCGGTGCTCCCCATGGTGAATGACTCGGCCGAATGAATCCCTTCTCCAATAGCTCTTGTAGTTGGTTGGAGAGTTCCTGCATTTCGGAGGGTGCTAAACGATATGGTGCTTTTGCTACCGGCGTAGCTCCAGGAACCAACTCGATACGAAATCCTACCTGTCGTAGAGGAGGTAATCCCGACAAATCATCAGGGAATACTTCCGGATAATCTCGCACCATAGGAATATCTGCCAACTTGATGCCTTCTTTCTTCTTTTCTACAACATGAGCCAGGAGTGCATAGCACTGCTTCCGTAGACATCTTCGCGTCTTCATGCATGAGATAAGCTTCAGAGTTCTTCCTGGTCGTTCTCCTTGAATCTTGAGTACCTCCCCATTAGGCATGGGGATTCGTACTATCTTCTCCCGACAAACGATCTCTGCTCCGTGCTTTGCCAACCAATCCATCCCCACAATTACGTCGAAACTCCCTAACTCGAAAGGTATCAAATCTATGTCGAAGGCATGGTTTTCTAATATTATGGAGCACTGTCTAATTATCTCATCTGCTTGTACAAATCTACCGTTGGCCATTTCTACTGAAAAGCTAGTTTCTAGCCTCCTCGGTTTCAACCCAAGCATGTGTGCAAAATCAGAAGATATGAAGCTATTATCTGCTCCGTATCAAACAATATAGATGCGAAGTGGTTGTTGAGAAGATACGTACCCGTGACGACATTGGGATCTTGACGGGCATCATTGGCTCCAATGACGAAGGCACGTCCTCTTGCAGTATTTCCTTGGTTTCCTTGGACCGGGTTACCAGCTATGGCCAGCAGTTGCTGCTGGTTGTTGCCTTGTTGACCGGGTGCTCTGTTCAGTCGGGGACACTTGTTTCGGAAGTGATCAAGACCTCCGCATTCGTAGCATGCCCTGGCGTTCCCGGCGGGGTTAACCGCATTGATGGGCGTGACCAGGTTTGGCGCAATTCTACAATCTTTCGCCCAATGACCCAGGCGCTTACAGTTCGTGCATTCCCGACACGGCTTTGTTGGGGAGT
Organism: Flaveria linearis; assembly: GCA_024085815.1. Classification (NCBI taxonomy): domain Eukaryota; kingdom Viridiplantae; phylum Streptophyta; class Magnoliopsida; order Asterales; family Asteraceae; genus Flaveria; species Flaveria linearis. The sequence goes on along the minus strand of CM044013.1, from coordinate 61,761,796 downwards.
GGTGCCAGTTACACTTGTTGCACTTGGGGTGCGGTCCCGTGTAGTCCCTCGTCCCTTGAGTCACGGCCACAAAGTTTCTGGTCGTTTTGGCCCTCTTATCAAACTTTCCAGTACCAGACCGACTTGTTTCCCCAGTCTCTTTTCTTTTCTCCGCTCCCTTACCCAGTACTCCTGTTCTTACCATCTCGTCTGTGAGAGCGCCCGCTTTCAGAATAGCGTTCTGGATTGTGGGAGGAGCAGCTGCAGTTACCATCGCCCGAATTTGAGGCGCGAGTCCCCAAATGTACCTTTCTATCCTCTTGGATTCCGGGTGACTAGGTGTGGAACTAGTCTAGCCAACTCGTGGAATCGGTCAGTATAAGCTGCATGCCCTGCCCCCACCATAGCATGATTCCAGAACTCATGTTCAAGCTTCTGCATTTCGTTAAGGGGGCAGTATTCCTCGGTAATCAATGCTTTGAATTCATCCCAGGTCATTTGTATCGCAGCTTCCCTTCCCCTAGCTTGAACCTGGGTGTTCCACCAGGTTAGTGCTCTGCCCTGCAGTGAGCACGTAACATACTTGATCCGCTGGCTATCGAGGCATTCACTGATGTCGATCACGGCCTCCATTTTCTCAAGCCATCTAGTCAGGGCTATTGCCCCACCTTTCCCATCAAATTCGTGGGGTTTACAAGCCACAAATTCTTTATATGTACATCCACGTTTGATTTGGTTGTCGCCAGTTTCATTCCCATTTGTTCTGCCATTGCCAGTATCACCCACCACACCTTGATCATGTTGACCGTTGGTGTTGTGATCCCCGTGGAGAGGATGGTTCAGCAGGGCATCGCTTACTTGGGTTACAATGGTTGGTACCAATGCAGCTAGCTGCTGAGCAATCATGGCAGCTATATCAGGATTGCCAGTTTCCTGATTATTATCGGCTGGAGCACCACCAGCTTTCGAGGGTCTACCCCTTCTCCTGTTTTGTGGGGCTTCAGCTTGTTGGTTGGTTTTGCGTGTGATTCTTTTTGGCGCCATCTTCTAACTACAGAAGGATGGAAGTTTTAGTCACCGTATGATTTCATGCATTAATTCATAATAACCTATGCTTCGGTCCATTAAGATCATTATGTAGCCCAGGTTAAGCACATTCTCAGTATACCGGTGATGCTTATATATAGGGTTCCCCGCAGCGTTCCCACCACATCCACGATATACCTTGAATAATACTTAAACTAGTTACGTAACATCTTAATTTTCCTTAGCACCTACCCAAGAATAAATGTTTCATAAGATCAATATCATGATTGGAAATACCATGAGGGCTCTAAGTAGGACAAGACTTGAGTAAATGTTAATAATGTTTGGTTGCCTTTAACAAGGACTTATAATGTTTGATTGCCTTCAACAAGGACTTACTAGAATCATGACCCTTAGCACTCTAGGGTATAGAATAAAAACGTGTGATACTCATGATCGTTACCTCGTGGTAAGACTAGCCAGACTTTTCATGCATGGCGAATTACAATTACGTGTGCACCCGTAATGGTAATCTACCTTGCATGATCACCCTTAACTTCACTTACCCCAAATTAACATCATAGTATTATTTAAATTCAACAAATACAAATTATATGATGTCCTCCTGTCCATGAGCCAGTATTCCAATAATAGCAGGTAATAGCAAATAAGCACATAAGCACATTATGTCTTAATGATCACTGCATATCCATTATACTTTCAGAATTTCACTCAATACTATGATAGGGTCGGATTCAATATCCGAGATCAACACTACGTGTGATCACCGAAGTTCCCTGTTACTATGATGTTGTGCGCATACAAGCGTAAAGTTCTAGCATAAAGTATCCTAAGAAGATAGTATAAGAGTAGTAATGTCTTCCTTTGGGATACTCAGATAAAACGTGTATATATATAAAATCAAGTATGTAGGGACATACTTGTATATTATTAGGTATATAGGAATATACCTATATATCAAATTTATAGACTTTAGGTGAAATCAAATGCACACAATCCCTAGCATGCATTCTATATGAAGGTTCTTAGGTTATAGTCTAGGTCGAATTCTCCACCTAAATCTCTATAACCAAGGCTCTGATACCAATCTGTCACACCCTCGCTTAGAGCGAAACACGAGGATGCGACGGACGGGATCGTCATAACACTTGGTATAAATACAGAGATATAATACATGCAACTTCTCGTGTCATGACGTCCTCCGACACAATGGTGACTTGTGTCGTGGTTAGTCAGTTCCACGACTATCATAGTCTTATTGATTCTAAAATCCAAAATACACATTGTTCACAAATGAATACAAATGTTATACATTACAAATGCAAAACTAATGAAATCCTGAGGGTCTCTGCTAAGGCATCAGCACTAGCTATCCTCTTTGATTATGATCACCTGAAAAGATATGCTCAAAAATGTCAACAATAATGTTGGTGAGTTCCGCAGGTTTAAATTTAAAACATATAACTGATGCTGTATAGATTTTGATGTGGAATCAAACTGTAAGCATAAACCACATAACATGTGTTTAAGACAACCAAACCTAATAACGTTATGCATATAAATCTGACGGAATATATTCACCCATGGCCGGTTTGCTGGCAGCTGTAGTCGGTAACTCACAAGTTAACCGATCTGTCGAGGGTGGGGGTGTCAACCCAGTAGTACTACCAATACCTAACCGTTGGTTCCCAAACCCGGGAATTAATGGTTGTTTGAGTTTTCCATAGATTAACACCATGTATGCATGCAAAACAGTATCACATTGATTCCAAGAATGAAAACAGAATATATAATGTACAGCATTGAAAACGGGTGAGCATACTTTTCCCCAATTTGATTGAAAACATTGAAAACTTGTATAAGCATAAAAAGGGGCCACGAAACTCACCTTGAATTGTTGTAATGCACAAAGACTTCACAGAATAAGCAAACTTCACAGAATCAAGCAATGCACGATCGAACACGATCAATACCTATTATTAATTATAACTAAGCCTTCAAAACAGATACAACGCTAATAAATATACTTGGTTGGATTCGGGTTATTTCGGTTTGATGTTCACAATTAGATTTATGCATTTAAGATTAATCATAAACTTAGTGATTTATGTATTTGGATTAATTAATTTAAATTATGTTTATAACTTGTTGATATACTTGTAAATAATACGTGGAATTATATGATGTATAATTTCTAAAATTTTCGGGGTTATTTTATAATTAAGCACGATTTAGAGTTTATTTTTGTAAAAATGATTATTTATAATATTTATAATTAATAATTTATAAAGATTTTTAAGGTTTTTAAACAAAATAAATTTACAGAAAATCATTTTGTAATATTTAAAATAATGGCAGTTTATAGAATTATTTTTAAAATTTTTAAGAATTTTTCCATAATTTTTACAGGCTTAAAAAGGCTTTAAAAAAAAATAGTGCAGTGGCCCGGGGTCAAACCCGGGACCTGTCGGATAGCATGGAGCGTGGGAACCGGTGAACCAAAGGCCGTGGCCGCAATAAAACCCGGCTCCAATTGGTTTTAAGTGATCAATCCCGGTTTCCCCCAGATTCGTATGAACCCTAATTCGATTTCCCCCAAATTGGACCCGAATTCGACTATGTAAACGATTGCCTTCATGGGGCTTTTGATCCCCATGTATACACGAGTGTATTGATGCTTTTAATTACCTGATTTGGTACGTATTGATGGTATGAACAGAGAAGAACGAGCCGTGACTAGGTTGAAATCGAATGGAAATCAACACTGATGAAACTTGAATTAATTGCACAGGAAGCTTTGAATGAGGTTGAGGATTGAAAACCCTATGTTAATTGTAGTGTATATGGGTCGAAAGGTGGTGGTTCGATTAGTTGCAGGTTCGAAGATGAAGATGGTGATCAGTAATGGTGTGTGTGTGTTTTGTTTGTAATTAGGACTTGCACTCGATTTTCAGGTTGTTAATGCTCGAGTTGCCAGTATTATTTGATTAAAGTGGTGTTTCAGTGGGTGTTTAGCCGTTGTGTTTGGTCGGGAATAAAGTGGAAAAGCATTTAGCCGTTTAATCGACCGTTATACGCGTTTTTCGGTTGCTTAGTGTTCGAATCTGATCCACAAAACGATTCTGGTTAATTTGGAGTGTTAAAATCGGGTTTTTAATGGGTTTTGGGGCTCGCCGGCGGTTGGCCGGAAGTTGGCCGGAGCCGGTCGCCGGAAAAACGGGTTTTGGGCGGGGGGTTGGTTTTGAAAATAAAAAATTACACAAATGGTCCCTCGGGTTTCATATTTGTTATTTTATGTTTTAAACTTCTTTTGAAGTTTCAAAAATGACACATCAGCCCCCCTGAATTTATTTATTTTTATTATTATTATTCTTATTATTATTATTATCATTATTAATATTATTAGTATTAGTATTATTAGTATTATTGTTATTATTATTATTGTTATTATTATCATTATGATTATTATTATTATTATGATTATTATTATTATTATTATGATTTTTATTAACATGAACGGGTATACGAGAGTTTCAATCAGAACGATATATATCTATATACATATGATAAATACATAAGGATCGTTAACACACATAGAACATGTACACGAATATTTCGGTTAACACGATGAATAAATTATAACATACGTGAGGATCGTTAATAACCACGACGAGTTCACGATCTTGATGTTGATTGACAGTCTATTGGTGACAGATGCTACATACCATCACATTCACCACATGATCTTCAACAAGAAGAATCTTAGGTTTTCTTTCTGATTTGGGAATATCTTGAATGTTTCTAAAACTTTGTTCATTAAATCCATCTGTATCATCTGAACTGTCACGCTAATGTGACAGTAACTCACAATGTTCTTTGCTTCATTTTGTGAGGTGTCACATCAAGTGAGCATGGAACCGGTGGGCTAAGGGCCGTGGCCGCAATTTTAGTTGGTTTTTAAATCTTAAAAACACACCTTTAAACAAAACCCCAATTTCCCCTAAATCAATAAGAACCCTAGTTTAATTTGATTCAAATTGAATGTTAATTCGATGTTGTTAACATCTGAAATCATAGGGCTTTTACTCCCCTTAATGAAGCGATTATGAAGATGTGTTTAATTACCCGAATGACGACGGTTTGAAGATGAACAGGTCGTCGAACTGCTCGCGGTTTTGATGAATCACAGAATGATCAAATGATGAAATTAATCGAATTAATTTCGTGGGTAGCCTTAGGAACTGCTCTTGATGCAAACCCCCTTGTTAATTTTGATTTAAACTTATCAAACAGTAGCTTTTGATCGAGTTGCAGGTTCGAAGGAAGATGGTAATCGAATTCGAAGTGTTTGTATGTTTCAGATTGTATTGATAGGTGCATTCGATTAGGAACCGATCAATGAGTATTTATACTCGATTATTTGGATTTATTTAGTGCTATAGTGCTCGATTTCGTGGGTGGGTCGGCCGAAAGCAAAATGGTCAGGTTTAGTGGACCATTATCGAAACTTTTCCCCGATTAATGCGTGTATTACTGATCTACTCTGTCCCACGAGCATTTTGATATATTTTGGAGTTAAAACCGCGGCCAAAAGGCCGGTTTTTGGCTTCGCCGGAGCCGCGGCCGGCGGCGGAATTCCGGTGGCCGGAAAAGCGGGGAAAGGGCGGGGGGTTGGGTTATAAATATCAATTTTACACAAACAGTCCCTGAGGTTTGTTTTGTTAACATTTTATGTTTGAAATGTTTCTTTTATAGTTTCAGAAATGGCAAAACAGCCCCCTAGGCTTTTTAAATCCAATTCTTTTTTTTTTAAAGTTGTTTATTTTCTTAATAATTTAACAAATTATTAATAACCATATTATTATTCTTATTATTATTATTGTTATCATTATTATTATTATTATCAATATTATTACTAAATTAATAAAAAAATTAATAAATACTATAAATCATGATTTTTTTTTCGGGTTGTCACATCGACTGATTGCCTTCAATAGGCATAATCACGAGGCTACTCCTAGCCTTGATAAGTAGGCTATGCATAGGTACATTAGGTGTCAAACAAGGAGATAAGCTTGGTGTTTTGATGGTTAGGTGGCGGTAAAGGGATGTGGCTAGGTGTTCTAGTAGATTAAAGTGTAAATCACTTCTTTAATCGGTTGGTTTAATCCCTAATACCCGAGATTTGAATCTTAAGTTAGCGTTTAGATGTTTAAGGTTTACTTAGTTTTATCTTTATGCTAGGTTACATTTGATGTTTCATTATATTGTGGTGTTGTTTCTCATTTCTTTGGATGTAAGTTTTGGTGTCATAATGTTGAGATACTTTGATCAAACAATACTTAGTAACAAAAACTTATGCGTATGATCACATGTATACGTACTTTTGAATCCATGCATACTTAATTCTCATGCATGCAAGCATGCAAACGTAAATAATACATACATACATGCTTACGTAAAATGCATGCATGCACCATACTTAAACTTATATATATATATATATATATATATATATATATATATATATATATATATGGTAATGGTTTTATATATATATACATGCATGCACACGTAAATAATATATACATGCATAACACACATTCATATAATTTGCTCATATATATATAAGGCATTATAATATATATATATATATATATATATATATATATTTGAGTGATAACTTTTGATTATAGTCTAACCTGAAGTTTCGGGTTATCACATCATTCGTCATATATCAACTTTATCATTTATGGAGCAATATTATTTTGGAAAGTCACATAGTTGATGTTAATAAAATAGAAAATATTTAAAATGGGTTTTATTGGAAAATTATCACCCTTGTAACTTTGTTTAGGATGATTATGATAAATATAACTTGTTTATATGGTGGTATGTTATAATATCATAAGTTGCATAATTTAACTTTGTTGTATTTTATAATATCTGAAATCATATATGTGTGACAACCCAGAAAAATTTCGTTACCTTTAATTAAACTATAGGGTTTAAACAAGTAATATCTTAAACTTGTTTGTATTTATTTTATAAATAAATTTATGTGTTATATGTAAAATTTAATTATCTAGTCAAGCTTAAAATGATAAATAATAATAATAATAATAATAATAATAATAATAATAATAATAATAATAATAATAATAATAATAATAATAATAATAATAAAGATAATAATAATAATAAAGATAATCTTGTAAATAGATAAAACAATATAAGTCTTAGTATTTTAAAACATGTAATTAATGAAGTTTTAACATATAATAATAACCTTTCAAACTTCAGGTGTTAAATGGTAATTTATTTAAAACTGAAACAAAACTTTAAACTCCAAATGTAAACTGTTAGAAACCTCAGGGACCATTTGTGTAATTTCTTTAAAAATCCCAAACCCCCGCCTGTCGACCCTTCTCTCGTCCGACCGATCTCCGGCGAGTCCTCCTGCGAAGCCAAACACCCACATTTAGTCGATTCCAACTCGATTAAACTTTCCCGACACATTCGAGTGGGTGATTCGAGCACTATACCCCACTTTAATTTGAATATTAGAGTCGAAATAATGGGATCTATACTTTCAGCCGACCACCCACCACTATCGAGCACTAAACAATAATAATAATCAAAATTAATGGCGCACTAACGAACTTTTAATCATTTAAAACCTTCCATCGAGTTCAGTTTGATCTGAAACACATTGAAACACCACCTCCGATCAACCCCTTTGGCCGCGACCTGCAACCGATCGAACATCACATTTCGAGCTTCAAAACAGGTAATTGAAGCCATCTACATACTTGGTTTCACTTAGGGAACAAAAGCCCTATGCTTAATTCCATTAACACATACGAATCGATGTTCAATTTGATTCAAATCGAATTAGGGTTCTTGGGGATTTGGGGGAAAAGCTTGAGGTCTGTTTAAAACTAAAGGGAACCGTGCACCCTCACCTATTTTTGGGGGGATTTGGGGGATTTGGGGGAAAAGCTTAAGTCCACCGGTTCCCCACTCGTTTGCAATTCTGGAGGTCACGAGTTCGAACCCGTGCACCCTCACCTATTTTTTAAAAGCCTTTTTCAGCCTTTAAAAATATACAAAAATTCCTAAAAATTATAAAAATAAGTTTTACAAACTCTCCTTATTTTAAAAGTTACCTAATTAATTTTCTATAAATTTATTTATTAAAAACACCTTAATAATTTTTATAAAATATTATTTACAAATGTTATAAACAATTATTTTTATAAAAATGGACTCTAAATAATAATTTAAATTATTAATTTATTATTGGACACTATATTATCTTTAATTATGGATAAACCATGATAATTGTGGAAATTATAAAGATTTTATAATTTCATAAATTATTTACAAGTGTTATTTTAGGTTATTTCTTATAAAATATACTAATTAAAGGTGTAGATTAATAATAAATTAAAACTTGTAAACATTACTTATTTGATAAGATAAATAAAAATTAGATTTTATAAATAAAAATTAGATTTTATAAATTTAATTATAAAATCTTACTAAATTAAATACAGACTTACATATTTAAATAATGTCTAAAATTTATTTAGAACATAATGATATGTTAAAATCATTATTAAATTAATCAAATTTTATGAAATGCAAATCTTTAGCTATTAAAGAATTAACAAAAATAATTAAATGATTTAATTATATGTTTATAACAAATCCCAGAAAACCAAACCCCAGATCAATTGAACTCCAGGTTCAAGATCTAACTTATTTAAGTTATGGATTTGTATCTATTTGCTTATGTAAATTATAATTCCTTAGGAGAAATTTACTAGCTTGTCAATACTACACAAGAACTGAGGTGAGTTCATACTTAACTATTCCCCTTTTTAATCATTTAAATATTTTGGGGAGGAATACATGTTGTAATTAAAATTTCAAATTATTTTGCGTATTATGATAAATAATAATTGATCACATTTATGATTACATATGGTTACAATAAAAATCTTTCTCTGTATACTGGACTATAAACAAGCAGGGATCTTTTGCATAGTACTATCAGGGTGTGACTTACCCCATAAAGGTTTGGACATGTGGTCCTTACCAAGATGCACAAAGATCTTATAAGTCATTCGGGATGACTGTTTTGTGTTGAGAAGGTAGAGGTGCACTATGTGTAAAAGTTTGCCATTATAATTCCACATACAACCCATATAAGGATAAATGTAAAGGAGGATTTGCTCCCTCTGATTTGAAATTATTATAACTAATATAATACACACATAAAAAGGATAATAAACTATGATACATGGGCAATTCCTATGTGAAGGATTTGTTGGCTTGTACTTAGTTAGTATGTGGGATAGCGGATCACCTTATAAAAGGGTTCCGATAGGCTATTCATATACAAAATGATACCAGTGGGTAGTTTATACTCACACTTTTATAGTAAATTCTACTTTGACGATAATTAATGGTTTATCATTTATGTTTTACTCACCTATGAACTCACCAACCCTGTGTTGACACTTGATTTTACATATATTCTCAAGTATCTACTAGGAGCTTATGGACATGCACGTAGGATCATATAAGAGCTCAAGATACATATTGCTTATTATTTGAGATATGATTAAATGTATTGTTAAGAAACAATCTATCTTTTATTTCCGCTACGTATAATATTTATTACTCTGAATATTAGTGGAATGATTATCTAAAATTCACCATATAGATAACTGCATCTCATGTGTGACTAATATGTTTGATTCTGTTTGTTCACTCCTCTGTGATAAATTCCAGACCCGGAATTTGAGGGTGTGACAGATTGGTATCAGAGCCATTGGTTATAATGAGTTAGGAATTGCATCTAGCCTATAGTCACACACAATAGTTGCACAAAGTAAATTTCCTTAGTTAGAGATCGACTAGGATTAAGAAGTTATATGCTTAAACCTAGATATGCTTAAACTTAGATACTTGTTTCCCTAAACTTAAATTTGACTCTTTGACTTTCCCCGATAAATGAACTTCCTAAACTTATTCTCAATGATATGTGGGATCTACACTTATCATCGTGGGTTCAAATCCTTAGACTTTATGTCTAATCTATGAAAATCTTATTGAGGTTTTGATTCTATGAACCAAATAAACTTGTGTGACACATAGACACCTGTATTCTGGATTTCCTGGCAAAAGGCCTTCGGGCTAAGGCAAGCATATCGTATATATCTCATTGCGAGACCAGTTATGCTTACCTAGGGATTTCTGGGATGAGTGATAAACTATGGTCAATACACAAGTCTCTAAGGCAAATGGGTCAAATTACCTTGACGTGTTCCATTTGGTAATCTAAGCTACGCTTGTCCTAACCTAAAGAGAGACTTGTTTCCCGAGTACTCGTGCCTTGCTGAATTTAATTGAAAAACCCAGTTTTCTTAAATTCCCATCTATCTTACAGTAATTGTCCATACTTTGAGTATTTGATATAGAATGCATCTATTAAATATATCAAAGTGTGAATTCTCACCAAACAATTTCATGATAGATGGACGCATCAGCGGGCAGAGGCAGAGGTAGAGGACGCGGTAGAGGAGCTGTCCCAAGAGGGATGACTCCTGAAGAAATACAAGTTTTGGTTAATCAAGGTGTTGCTTCAGCCCTAGCCATTCATGCTGCTCAGAATGGTCATAACTATTCCTATAAGAAGTTCCTAGACTACAAGCCCGATATCTTCACTCGGGCAGAAGGGGCCATTGGGCTCATAAGGTGGTTTGAGAAATGTGAGTCCATCTTTGCTATATCTGAATGTCCAGATACGAGTAGGACAAAGTATGCCTCAGGAGCATAGTGGAGCTGCACCCTCATTCTGGAAGACTGAAGTTTCAAGACTTACTCTTCCGCTAGCCAATGCTAGGGCTTGGGATGAATTCAAACAACTGATGAGGGAAGAGTACTGTCCGAGAGGAGATGTACAAAAGTTTAAAATAGAGTGCTGGAACCACAAGATGGTTGGATCTGAGATTGAAACTTATACCACCGAGAATCATGAGTACGCAACTTTGTGCCCACATATGATGGAGCCTGCTCACAGAAGAATTGAAGGCTATATTCGTGGACTCTCCAGTCATTCAGTCGATGGTCACTTCCTCCAACCCAACTTCAATCCAACAGGCCATTAGGATAGCTCACAAGCTGACTAATGAGGCTGTGGCTCAAGGGAAGTTGCCACCAAGGATCAAGGGTAAAGGTGCTGCTGCTAAAAGCTCAGGGAAGAGAAAATTCGAAGATTCTAAAGAAAGTGAGAATCAAGGTGCAAACAAGAAGCAACATCCAGAAAAGAAATATGACAATCTGGGCATTTCGCCTAGATGTCAGGGGTGTAACAAGCGTCACCATGTCAAGTGTACTGTAGTCATTTGCTACAAATGCCACAGGAAGGGTCACACCGCTCCTGAATGTAGGACCAAGACTCAAGATCAAGGGAAGAAAGATAGTAATCAGCAGAATGATGGTAAGAAGGGAGTTACGTGTTTCAGATGTGGAGAAAAGGGCCATGTTGCCAGGGATTGCACTGGGGAAAAGAAAGATACAGCCAAGGGTAGAGCCTTCGAAATTGGCAAAGGTAAGGCTCTAAAAGACCCTAACATTATTATGGGAAAATTTTTGGTAAATGATGTTTATGCTATAGTTTTATTTGACACGGGAGCTGATAGAAGCTTCGTATCCAATACTTTCTATAAGCACTTGAATGTGGAACCAGTACCCCTAGATGAGTCATATGTAGTAGAATTAGCAAATGGTAAATCCTTAACTGCATCACAAATTCTGAAAAACTGTACACTAGGTTTATCAGGTCATATCCTACCAGTAGACCTCATGCCCATTACTTTAGGAAGCTTTGATGTGGTAGTTGGTATGGATTGGCAATCCAAAAACTCCACAGAAATTGTATGTAAAGACAAAATGATTTGCATACCCTTACCAAATGATGAAGTCCTGTGTGTTGAGGGAGATAAGACTGGTGTTGTAATGGGAGTTATTTCCTACTTGAAGGCTCAAAATGTCTTTGAAAAGGACATATTGTTGTCCTAGCCGACATATTGTTGTCCTAGCCTTAGTCACTGATAAAGATAAGAAGGAGAGGAAGATTGAAGATGTACCAGTCGTCAGGGAATTTCCTGAAGTGTTCCCTAATGAACTGTCTGGTTTGCCCCTAGAAGAGAGGTCGAGTTCTCAATTGAGTTAACACCTGGAGCTACACCTATAGCTCGGGCACCATACCGTCTCGCACCTTCTGAACTAACAGAACTATCTGACCAGCTTAGGGAACTCCTGGATAAAGGATTCATCAGACCTAGCTCGTCACCATGGGGAGCACCAGTGTTGTTTATAAAGAAGAAAGACGGAGCCTTCCGGATGTGCATTGATTATCGAGAACTGAACAAAGTGACAATCAAGAACCGTTATCCCTTGCCACGTATTGACGACTTATTCGACCAACTTCAAGGTTCAAGCATTTATTCAAAGATAGATCTTAGAAGCGGCTATCATCAGCTGAGAGTCAGGGATGAAGATATTATGAAGACGGCTTTCAGAACTCGATACAGTCACTTTGAGTTCACAATCATGCCGTTTGGGCAAACAAATGCACCTGCCGTATTCATGGACCTCATGAATCGTGTATGCAAGCCTTATCTAGACAAGTTTTTCATTGTCTTCATTGACGACATCTTGATCTATTCTAAAAATGAGCATGAGCATGAGGAACATCTAAGATTGATCCTTGAATTACTAAAGAGAGAGGAGCTCTACGCTAAGTTCTCAAAATGTGATTTCTGGATAAAAGAAGTTCAAATCCTTGGTCATGTGATTGATGCTAATGGCATTCATGTAGACCCAGCTAAAATTGAATCCATTAAAAGTTGGCCTACACCTTCTAATCCAACAGAAATTAGACAATTTCTTGGCCTAGCCGGCTATTATAGGAGATTTATCAAAGGATTCTCCAATATAGCTCAACCATTGACCATGCTCACCCAAAAGGGAGTAGTATATCATTGGGGACTTAAGCAAGAGGCTGCTTTTCAAACACTGAAACAGAAGTTATGCAGTGCACCTATACTATCCTTACCTGACGGCATTGAAGACTTTGTAGTCTACTGTGATGCTTCTGTTCAGGGACTGGGATGTGTTTTTATGCAACGAGACAAATTCATAGCCTATGCCTCAAGACAGTTAAAGGCTCATGAAAAGAACTACGCAACTCATGATCTAGAACTAGGAGCAGTTGTGTTTGCTCTTAAACTATGGAGACACTACCTGTACGGTACTAAGTGCACTATCTATACCGACCACAAGAGTCTTCAACACTTGTATAATCAAAAGGAGATGAATATGAGACAGAGGAGATGGCTTGAATTACTAAACGATTATGATTGTGCCATCAAGTACCATCCCGGTAAAGCAAATGTTGTGACTGATGCTTTGAGTAGGAAAGAACATATGAAACCTCGTAGAGTACGAGCCCTACAACTTACCATTCAAAGCAACCTACTGGCACAAATTCTGAATGCACAGACTGGAGCATTGAAAGAAGAAAATATTAAAGATGAAAACCTCCGAGGGCTAGACCAACAGTTTGAAGTTCATTCAAATGGAGTATGCTTTATAGCAGAAAGGATTTGGATACCCTTTTACGGAAATCTTAGAAGCTTAATCATGGATGAAGCCCACAAGTCTAGGTACTCTATCCACCCAGGTGCAGATAAGATGTATTACGACTTGAAGCTTGTTTACTGGCGGCCAAGAATGAAGGCAGACATTGCGACTTATGTCTCAAAGTGTTTGACTTGTTATAAAGTCAAGGTTGAATACCAAAAGCCTTCAGGAATGTTGACCCAACCAGAAGTTCCCGTGTGAAAATGGGAAATGATAACCATGGATTTCGTCACTGGCTTACGCAAATCTCAAACGGGTAATGACACCATTTGGGTTATTGTTGACCGTCTCACCAAATCAGCTCATTTCATACCCATTCGTGAGAAAGACAAGATGGAGAAGCTTGCAAGGATTTACATCAATCTCTAGACACGGAGTGCCAGTGTCTATCATCTCTGATCGTGACGCATGATTTACATCTATCTTTTGGGATAAACTTCAGAAAGCTCTAGGCACTCGCCTAGATATGAGCACAGCCTATCACCCTCAGACTGATGGCCAAAGTGAAAGAACCATACAGACTCTTGAGGATATGCTTAGGGCTTGTGTTATTGATTTTAGAAAGAACTGGGAAAGTCATCTACCTTTAGTAGAGTTCTCATATAATAATAGCTATCATTCGAGCATCAAGGCGGCACCATTCGAGGCCTTATATGGACTTAAATGTAGATCACCGCTTTGCTGGGCAGAAGTTGGGGATAGTCAACTTACTGGCCCAGAATTGATCTTTGAAACTCATGAGAAAATTGTCCAGATAAGAGAACGCATGGCTGCTGCCAGGGATCGCCAGAAAAGTTACGCTGATAAACACCGGAAGCCACTTGAATTTCAGGAAGGAGATAAAGTTTTGCTAAAGGTATCTCCCTATAAGGGAGTTATACGCTTTCGGAAACGAGGGAAATTGAACCCTCGCTACGTGGGGCCTTTTAAAATTGTCAAAAGGATCGGCCCAGTAGCCTATGAATTAAATCTACCTGTTGAACTTAGTGGTGTGCACAATGTTTTTCACGTATCCAATCTAAGGAAGTGTTTATCCGATGAATCATTGGTTGTGCCTTTAAAGGAACTGCAAGTAGATGAGAAACTCAGATTTGTCGAGGAACCAGTTGAAATCATGGATAGGGAAGTTAAACAGCTAAAGCATAGCAAGATTCCAATTGTCAGAGTTCGGTGGAACTCCCAGCGTGGTCTCGAGTTCACTTGGGAACGAGAGGACGAAATGATGCGCAAGCATCCTAACCTGTTCAAGAATGTTGCCAGTACATCTTAATTTTCGGGACGAAAATTCCTCTAACAGGGGGATGATGTGACAACCCGGAAAAATTTCATTACCTTTAATTAAACTATAGGGTTAAAACAAGTAATTTCTTAAACTTGTTTGTATTTATTTTATAAAATAAATTTATGTGTTATATGTAAAATTTAATTATCTAGTCAAGCTTAAAATGATAAATAAATAAACAATAATAATAATAATAATAATAATAATAAATAATAATAATAATAATAATAATAATAATAATAATAATAATAATAAAGATAATCTTGTAAATAGATAAAACAATATAAGTCTTAGTATTTTAAAACATGTAATTAATGAAGTTTTAACATAAAATAATAACCTTTCAAACTTCAGGGGTTAAATGGTAATTTATTTAAAACTGAAACAAAACTTTAAACTCCAAATGTAAACTGTTGGAAACCTTAGGGACCATTTGTGTAATTTCTTTAAAAATCCCAAACCCCCGCCCGTCGACCCTTCTCCCGTCCGACCAATCTCCGGCGAGTCCTCCGGCGAAGCCAAACGCCCACATTTAGTCGATTCCAACTCGATTAAACTTTCCCGACACATTCGAATGGGTGATTCGAACACTATACCCCACTTTAATTTGAATATTAGAGTCGAAATAATGGGATCTATACTTTCGGCCTACCACCCACCACTATCGAGCACTAAACAATAATAATAATCAAAATTAATGGCGCAGTAACGAACTTTAATCATTTACAACCTTCCATCGAGTTCAGTTTGATCTGAAACACATTGAAACACCACCTCTGATCAACCCCTTTGGTCGCGACCTGCAACCGATCGAACATCATATTTCGAGCTTCAAAACAGGTAATTGAAGCCATCTACATACTTGGTTTCACTTAGGGAACAAAAGCGCTATGCTTAATTCCATTAACACATACGAATCGATGTTCAATTTGATTCAATCGAATTAGGGTTCTTGGGGATTTGGGGGAAAAGCTTGAGGTCTATTTAAAACTAAAGGGAACCGTGCACCCTCACCTATTTTTTGGGGGGATTTGGGGGATTTGAGGGAAAAGCTTAAGTCCACCGGTTCCCCACTCGTTTGCAATTCTGGAGGTCACGGGTTCGAACCCCGTGCACCCTCACCTATTTTTTAAAAGCCTTTTTCAGCCTTTAAAAATATATAAAAATTCCTAAAAATTATAAAAATAAGTTTTACAAACTCTCCTTATTTTAAAAGTTACCTAATTAATTTTCTATAAATTTGTTTATTAAAAACACCTTAATAATTTTTATAAAATATTATTTACAAATGTTATAAACTATTATTTTTATAAAAATGGACTCTAAATAATAATTTAAATTATTAATTTATTATTGGACACTATATTATCTTTAATTATGGATAAACCATGATAATTATGGAAATTATAAAGATTTTATAATTTCATAAATTATTTACAAGTGTTATTTTAGGTTATTTCTTATAAAATATACTAATTAAAGGTGTAGATTAATAATAAATTAAAACTTGTAAACATTACTTATTTGATAAGATAAATACAAATTAGATTTTCTAAATTTAGTTATAAAATCTTACTAAATTAAATACAGACTTACATATTTAAATAATGTCTAAAATTTATTTAGAACATAATGATATGTTAAAATCATTATTAAATTAATAAAATTTTATGAAATGCAAATCTTTAGCTATTAAAGAATTAACCAAAATAATTAAATGATTTAATTATATGTTTATAACAAATCCCAGAAAACCAAATCCTAGATCAATTGAAATCCAAGTTCAAGATCTAACTTATTTAAGTTATGGATTTGTATCTATTTGCTTATGTGAATTATAATTTCTTTGGAGGAATTTACTAACTTTTTAACACTACACAAGAACTGAGGTGAGTTTATACTTAACGATTTCCATTTTTAATCATTTAAATATTTTGGGGAGGAATACATGTTGTAATTGAAATTTCAAATTATTTTGCGTATTATGTTAAATAATAATTGATCACATTTATGATTACATATGGTTACAATAAAAATCCTTCTCTGTATACTGGACTATAAACAAGCAGGGATCTTTTGGATAGTACTATCGGGGTGTGACTTACCCCCATAAAGGTTTGGACATGTTGTCCTTACCAAGATGCACAAAGATCTTATAAGTCATTCGGGATGACTGTTTTATGTTGAGAAGGTAGATGTGTACTATGTGTAAAAGTTTGCCATTGTAGTTACATATACAACCCATATGAGGATAAATGTAAAGGAGGATTTGCTCCCTCTGATTTGAAATTATTATAACTAATATAATACACACATAAAAAGGATAATAAACTATGATACATGGGCAATTCCTATGTGAAGGATTTATTGGCTTGTACTTAGTTAGTATGTGGGATAGTGGGTTCACCTTATAAAAGGGTTCCGACAGGCTATTCATATACAAAATGATACCAGTGGGTAGTTTATACTCACACTTTTATAGTAAATTCTACTTTGATGATAATTAATGGTTTATCATTTATGTTTTACTCACCTATGAACTCACCAACCCTGTGTTGACACTTGATTTTACATGTATTCTCAGGTATCTACTAGGAGCTTATGGACATGCACGTAGGATCATATAAGAGCTCAAGATACACATTGCTTATTATTTGAGATATGATTAAATGTATTGTTAAGAAACAATCTATCTTTTATTTCCGCTACGTATAATATTTATTACTCTGAATATTAATGGAATGATTATCTAAAATTCATCATATAGATAACTGCATCTCATGTGTGACTAATGTGTTTGATCCTGTTTGTTCACTCCTCCGTGATAAATTCCAGACCCGGAATTTGAGGGTGTGACAATATGTCTTCTAGATGTCATTAAATATGTATAGATATCATTGTGATAAAGCAAATAATATAGCATGGTTAGTTGTTTTATTATCACTCTCATAAAGGAGTTTAGACATTTTTAGATCATTATAACAAGATCTACTTGTTTATTTATAATGATACGACCTTCGAGACGTCATACACCCAAAATATTATCACCAACCCACAAAATGTTATAAGATTTAAGACCACTAATATATTGTATGACTCGGATATATAATCACCTCCGAAGTGATGTTTTGTGAAGAGAGTATTATATATAAGGAAAATCATGGATAATACAAGTTCCATTTGTCCCACCTCAAATATGCTTGTGAAATAGCATTATGATGAAAGGTATTGAGGATTTCATATCCATATATTCGAGAAAATAATAAAAACCATAAAACTTGTATGATTCTACTCGATTCCTTAAAGGAGTATGATTATATAATGATACTATAGATGTCATAATTATGGACATAACTGACAAAATTGTAATGATGTCCACCACATGTGACAAACAAAGGGGTGATTATATATGAAAAGGATAAAAATATTATCCATGACGGTATGAGATGATAATACATTATCGTCTTGTATTTTTATATGCATTGTATAAGCATAACTGCAAATACAACATATATGATCATTATTAGGATCATGATTAATTAATTGACATGATCAGTTAGACCACGTCAAGTCAATGATGATGTACATCCATTGAAGAACCAAAGATTCTTCTTAATAATTTAACAAACAATGTTTGCTCTCAAGAGAAATTATTTATTTACCAACTAAGCTAGGATGTGAATCCCTAAATTCTGAAAATGATAAAGGATACAAATATCATAGTGTATATATCATTTAGAGGTTTAAATCGATGCATCGTCTAAATGGTTATCAAATTCACAACTTGAAGTTGTATGTGTGTGGCTTACCTAACGAGGTAGCAAGCACATATTCCAATTAGCATATTAATTTAGCTAAAAACAATAAGTTTAATTCTCAATATGCTAATTATTATTGGAATAAGTGTCAAACTTCCTATTGCTTAAGTTCATGCACAAATTGCTTTTGTTGAGATGACTATTCAATTGATTACAAAGCCAATGATCATGAAAGCAAATGTTCAAGTTTGTGAACATGTTATTTTACATACAAGAACATTAATTCATATCAAGCCAAAAATTATAATTTTTTCTTCATGTTATAGTTGGTTTTTGATCAGGAACCAAATATTCCCCATCTAATGTTATGGTTATACGGTATCAATTGCAATTGATCCACCACAAGTCATAAAGATGGGGCTTTAATGTAACTTGGGAATATATCATGAGTATAAATAATAATTTATATTTAAATTAGCAGAGTCAATACTGATAGACATGTCTACGACTCAGTTATAAATAATAATTTATATTTAAATTAGCAGAGTCAATACTGATAGACATGTCTGCGACTCAGTTTATAGTGTTAAGTGTCATGAATCAGTATTCCCAACGTTAGGGGAGATAAAAAGCAGTTGATAAGTGTAATGAGTTAGAATGAATTATAGTTTCTCACATTGATCCTCAAATTAAATAGTTTGAACTAGAAGTTCAAGGGATAATTTATTTAGAAAGATTAACGAATCAATTACTCACCTTAAAATAGTGACTAAGTTACATATATCAACTGCTAATCCTCCGATTAAAGTTAGTCCTAAAAGGACAACTACATATTAGCAAAGAGTCTATGATAAATGTAAATTATGATAGACTAGTCGATTTCAAGAATAAAATCCTCGATAAAGGAGAAAGTATAAGTTGGTCAAGTCGAGGTATGATATAAGGGTCTTCTACGGAGACAATAGACGTGATGGTTTCGAATGAACCTTAAATACATGAAAATAAAGAAATCTCAATAAATATATTATGTCTACAATACATGGAATCGAAATAAAATCGAAGGAGATAATACTTTAAATGTAACGTTTGAAATAATGAAAAATATGAGGATCAAGAACTAAGATTTGCCTTTGAATAGAAATGTATAATGATCGGCCAAAATGAACACACACAAATAAGGCGGAGTTGAGTTCTCTAATATGTTGATTACAAACGAGGTATTTTGTTTGAATGAATTATGTGAAATAATAAAAGAAAGACGCAAAGAAAACTTATAAGGAGTTTTGCAAAACCTATAATTTATTATGAGGAAACGCATTATCATGGTGGATGTAATAACGTATTGATGTGATCTAAAGTATACATATTAAATATCAATATTTCCTATGTTTTTAAATAACTTTTGAATAGTTTTAGATAATTTAACTCATATTTTGTTTACATTTGTATTTTATAAGTTTCAAGAGATCATAAGCTTTAAAGATATATTTTTCTTAACAAAACTTGAGACCGATGGTTGATGAAAATTATTTATCAAAATTAAGATTTAGTTTTGAGGTATGGAATACTTGATTAAAAATAGAACGTGATAATATTAATTGTGACATCAAGTACTTAAGTTTAATAATTGTTTAAAATGAATTAGTATGTTGAAGTCAAGTTATTTTGAAAATTGAGTTATAAGTCAAACTAACGTAAATGTTAAATCAAACAAAAACAAAATCCATGGAGAAAATTAAATCTAATATTAAAATATGGATGACATAAACATAATTTACTTTTTTTTAACGGTGATTTTCTTATGAGTGACCCACTGTCACATCGCCCCCCTAGGCGACCCTAGCCAAGATCCGTCCCAGACTATGTTGTCTGAACCGGGTCCACGCTGTATTGTCAGACTTGGTTACGGAGTTCCCCCGGAAACCGTACTGCCTCCACAAGGGTTACCTTTCTGGAGTAACAGCCGGATGAAAACTGGGGTTGAGCTCTGAGAATCGGCCTCCGCAGCATTGGCTTAAAGGAAAATTCTCTTCATTGCTCTAAATGTCCCCAAACCGTTACCAAAGAGGTTCGAACCCATGACCTCCACATTGGGAGGGGGATTCTTACCACCGGACCAAGTCTCAAGGACAAACATAATTTACTTGATAGTTATGGCTGCAGGTTATAAGAATTGATGATTTATATTTGTGAACCAAAATATGAATATGAAGCTCACGCGAAGGTGCATCTAGATGCAGCAAATTGAAGATAAAAAGAAAATTAAAAGTGGAGGTGGATGAATAAATAAAGTCACATCATCAATAAAAAAATAAAATTTTTTGCAACCCAATTAACTTGGTACAAGCAATTCAAAATCCATGACAACAAAAATAGAAGCCGGTTAACGATGACCTAGGCAAACCTAGTTTTTGTTATAAATAAAGAACAATTGATGGCATAAAAGAGACACATATGTACGGGAGAAAAAAGAAAGAAGAAAAGGTTTTTTTTTTTGAATTCAACTTGGAGTTTTGAGCACTATTAAAAAGCAATATAAAAAGTGGAGAGCAAGATCGATGAGCAAGAATTGAAGCATTCAAGTATTGAAGATAGTTCGGTTTTGTTTCGTTTTCGATTATTTTTCTTTGTTTCTTCGATTCTTTTGTTTATGTTACTAAAGTTTGCAACTTTATTATCATTTTTAATGTTTATATACGTTATGAGTAGCTAACTTTTTAATATTACCCAGGTTTGGTTGAAAATTATTCATGTTTTGATTAAATAGTTGATTTTAATTTCGCATATTTATTATTAATCTTAAAACTTGATTATTATTTTTAATTAAATATGGACACATATATTGTTTTATACTTAAAAGTTATTGTCATGCTCATGTAAGTTTGATCTTAATTGATTGCATGAGATCTAGATTAGGCTTGCACGTTAAAATCAATTACTTTATGTTTTTAATTTTAAACTTTGATTGGAGATAATCTTAGGAGTTTGGCTGTGATTTTGATAGTATTTACAATGCGCTACCTTATCTAGAACCTACGGGTGATGGATATTGCTTAAAACCTCATACCCATTGCATGTTAGGTTAAGATTTCCCGAGAGTGTGTTTTACCTTTCATTCATGGTGTTAGTGTTTTAGAGTATTTAATTAGATTTAATTAATTTGTCCTTTGTGTTAAGGTTGAAAATTTTAATCTTAAAGACATTATGGTAGAATACCTAGGGGTGATCTTTGTGACAACCCGGAAATTTTTTTTATTTAATATAATAATTAGGTGATTTTACAAATTAGTATTTATATTTTTTTATTATTATTGAATAATATTAATAATAATAAAAACAATGATAATAATAATAATATTATTATTATTAAAATAATAATGTTAATAATGATAATAATAATAATAATGAAAATATTATTATTATATAATTTATAAGAATTTATTAAAAATTGGATTTATAAGTCCACGGGAAATTTTTGTAATTTTTAAAACTTGGTTTTAAAAACTTAAAACATAGAATTTAAACATTTCAAACCACAGGGACCATTCTGTAAATTGTTTAAACCCAAACCCCCGTCCCCGTCGATTCCCCATCTCCGGCCACTATTCCGGCCATGCTCCGGCAACCCACAAACACACAAATTACGCGGTTTTAACTTAATCAACCTATCCCGACAACTTTGGGTGGGAGATTCGAACTCGAACCCCACACCAATTTGAATAATACAATCGATTAAGTGCCAAACCCACTCGTCCCGATTCTTCGGCCGACCACCCACCCAATCGAGCACTAAAACTCCACTATAATTAAATTAAATGAGCACTCACGATCCTTTGATTGTTTATAAACTGATGTAAACTCAATTCGATCGAAAACACATTGAAACACCACATTCTATCAACACATTCATCGTCGACCTGCAACATAATCGAATTCCACTTTCTGAGTTCTATTTCACAAAATTAACATAGGGCTTTTCATCATTAGAACAATTAGAAACTTCCTGTAGAAGGAATTTGATTATCATCAACGTTCGCCACTGGAATCAATCTTTGTATAAGTCGCGACTGTTCTAGGTATGTTCATCATCAATCCGATCTCGCTCTGGTAAATTAAACACACATGCATGCACGAAATTACATGGGGTATCAAAGCCCCATGTCTATTTCAGTAATTGTTATTGATTTAATGTTCAATTTGATCGATCTATGAACAAGGGTTCATAAGATTTGGGGGTAAATTGTAAACAGAGTTTAAAACTAAATGGAAACCAATATTACCGCGGGTGAGTCCCTTGGCTCACTGGTTTGGTGCGTGTGCAATTGGGTTGGAGGTCACGGGTTCGAACCCGGCCACCAACATATTTTTTTAAAGCCTTTTTGAGACTTTTAAAAATACAAAAAAATTCTAAAAATTTATAAAAATAATTTTTATAAACTTTGGTTATTTTAGAAAGTATATAATTATTTTCTGTAAATTTATTTTACCAAAAACATCTTAATAATATTTATAAAATATTATTTATAAATGTTATAAATAATCATTTTTATAAAAATGGACTCTAAATAATAATTTATATTATAAATTCATTGTTGGATATTGTATCATTATAATTATGGAAATTATAAAGATATTTTTATAATTTCATAAATTATTACGAGCATTATTTCAAGTTATTTTTTTATAAAATATATAAAGGTAGAGATTAATTAAAACTTGTAAACATTACATATTTGATAAGACAAATACACATTAGATTTTATAAATTTAATTATACAATCTTACTAAATTAAATACAAACATACATATTTAAATATGTCTAAAATTCATTTTAACATAATGATATGTTAAAATCATTATTAAATTAATGAAACGCAAATCCTTAATTATAAAAGAATTAACAAAAATGATTAAATGATTTAATGTTTATAATGAATTCCAGAAAACCAAACCTTAGATCAATTGAACACCAGATTATGAATTTGTATCTATTTGCTTACGAGAATTATAATTCCTTAGGAGGAATTTACTAGCTTATCAACATCACACGAGAACTGAGGTGAGTTCATGCCCCACTATTTTATTAAAACTCTTTTGGGGGAGATAGCATACTGGTAATGTTACAAACGCTTTTTATATATCTAAGATGTGTATGGATATTAATATAGTGCTGTTTATTATGATGAAAGTCCTCACACTTTCGAATTGTTAATATTGGATAGCGGGGAAAGTTGGGTAGTACTACTGGGTGTGACGAGCCCCACTTGTGTGACTCGAGGTCAACCGGGTGCAATTTGTCCTATGAACATTTGTCACGATATGACATCGTGGCTGGAGGCAAACATAACACAGTCAGCTTCAATATCGAAATCACTATTTAATATCATTTGTGAATGGACTAGCTAGCCATTACAATGCACATGCTTAAATATACGCTATTGTTAAACTGTGACGTTTAACTGTAAACTCTTGAACTGATCAACCGTTGGGTTGATACACGCTATTGTTAAACTGTTATGTTTAACCACAAACTCTTGAACTTACCAACCATTGGGTGATATACACTTTTGTTAAACTGTTATGTTTAAACGCAAACTCTTGAACTCACCAACCGTGTGTTGACTTTTAGTATGCTATTCTCAGGTCATTAATCTGGACTGCTGTTAGGAGCACTACACGGGTCAAGCATGCATCCTAACGCTTAAACAATGATACATTTGTTTATCTTTATATTTTGGGTTTGTTTTATTTGTTTAAATGCTTCCGCATGAATTATAAAGTTTAAACTTTGGTTTGTTATGTTAAACGTTGCATATAGAGTCGTTCCAAGTAACTATTGACTGTGATCCTGGTTTGTTCACACGCCTCGCGATAGAACTCCGCACGTGGATTTTGAGGGTGTGACAGATTGGTATCAGAGCCATAGGTTATAGAGAACTAGGTTGCATACATACTAGACTATAACCGCACACAGTTAGTTAGTTACTTGTTTCTAGACTTCCTAAACTTAACTGATCATCTTAGGTTCAAATTCTTAGACTTTATGTCTAATCTATGAAAATCATATCGAGGTTTTAAAATTCCATGAACCAAATGAACTTGTGTGACACATAGACACCTGTATTCTGGATTTCCTGGCAAAAGGCCTTCGGGCTAAGGCAAGCATATCGTATAAATCTCATTGCGAGACCAGTTATGCTTACCTGGGGATTTTTGGGATGAGTGATAAACTATGGTCAATACACAAGTCCATAAGGTAAATGGGATACCTTTTTACTGAACATGGAACAATACCGAGTCCGGCGACTCACAAGCAATGTCTATACACTACAGCACGACATAGCTGAATGATTCTATTCTATTTCCTTTAAACGATTCGGACTACGTAGCGTTTCTTTATTTTGGAACCTATGTGGAAAGAGTTGTTTCCCCACCCAAACAACAAACTCAATCTGTTATAAATGTTGTGATGATGATGAATTCATTATTTCCTTATTGTTTACTATACTTCAATGAGATAAAAAGGATTGATTCATTACTCATTATTGTATTTGTGAATATAAAGTGAATAATGGACGCCCAAAGACGTGGACATGGTCGTGGACGAGGACGTGTGCGTGGACGTGGTGCCGGTGACCAAGGTGCGGTGACCAAGGCGCTGGTACTATTAATATGACCCCTGTGGAATTGGCTGCTCTAATCAACATACAAGTTTAGGCAGCGGTAGCTGCTACCCAAATAAGACAGCCAGCAGGACCACCAACGTGTACCTACAAGTCCTTCATGGACTGCAAGCCTCACACCTACAGTGGAACCGAGGGAGCTGTAGGGTTAGTAAGGTGGTTTGAGAAGACGGAGTCCGTGTTCTCAAAGTGTAACTGTCCACCTGCTGACCAGGTGAAATACGCTACGGGAACGTTGGATGGTGCTGCATTGTCTTGGTGGAATGCTCAAGTGCAGATGCTAGGGCAAGCCATGGCAGATCAACTCCCGTGGAACGAGTTCAAAGATATGATGATTGAGGAATACTGTCCACGAAGTGAAGTACAAAAACTTGAAGTGGAATTCTGGCAACTGAAGATGCAAGGATCAGAAATTGAGGCTTATACCACGAGAACTCATGAACTGGCCACTCTATGCCCAGGAATGGTAAACGAAATGCACAAGAGAGTGGAACACTACATCCGGGGATTGGTGCCAGAGATTAGGAGTATGGTTACTTCCTCAAACCCGGCTACTATCCAGCAAGCTATCCGCCTAGCCCACAAACTAACTGATGAAGCTGTGGAGCAAGGACGGTTACCAAAACCGGGCGCTGCGGCTAGCGTGTCCGACAACAAGAGGAAGTGGGATACCTCTAACAACACCAACAACACCAACAACAACAACAACAACAATAGAACATCATCGTCCGGTGGTCAACATCAACAACAAACACCACAACAACAACACAGGAGGTTCGACAGCAACCGTAACTTCAACCAGTCAGCCTCGAACAATCAAGGATCGAGCGGTTACGGTGGTAAACAGTCGATGTGCCCGCGGTTCAACTATCATCACGTCGGAAGATGTGAAAATTACAAGTGTCAGCGGTGTGGTAAAATGGGACACTTGGCTAAGGATTGCCGTGGTGAGTTGGTTAGGAAGCCACAACAACCTCAAGAGACATCAAAGGGTTGCTTTGAGTGTGGGAAAGAAGGGCACTACAGGAAAAACTGCCCGCAGCTGAGGAAGAACGGTAATGGCACTGGCCAAAACAACAACAATCAAGGCAACAACAACAACAAAACAATGGTAACGGTGGTAACAATAATGGAGCCAAAGGGAGAGCCTTCGTCATTGGCTCAGGTGAGGCTCTAAATGACCCTACAACTATTACTGGTAGGTTTTCTGTCAATGGATGTTTTGCTACACTACTGTTGATACTGGAGCCGATAGGAGTTTCATATCCTTAAAGTTCTGTAGTCTTCTAAGTGATATTCCTTCTGCCTTAGAATCCAAATATACCGTAGAATTGGCTGACGGTAAACAAATCCATGTAACACACATCCTTAGAGATTGTAAGATAGAACTTGCTAATCATACTTCGCTATAGATCTTATGCCTGTTACACTAGGAAGTTTCGACGTTGTGGTAGGCATGGATTGGCTCTCTAATAAGCAAGCAGAAGTCATATGTCACGAGAAGATCATACGAATCCCTGTTGGTGACGAAATTCTTACAGTCCGAGGTGATAGGAGTGGTGCAGTAATGGGTATTATCTCTTACATGAAGGCGCAAAAGTTGTTACGAAAAGGGCGTGTGGCTATTCTGGCACTCGTCGCCGACAAGCAGTCCGAGGAAAAGAAAATAGAAGACATTCCCGTGGTAAGAGATTTTCCAGAGGTGTTTCCAGAGGATCTTCCTGGACTACCACCTCATCGCCAAGTGGAATTTCAAAGAACTGACTCCCGGTGCAGCCCCGATTGCTAGAGCACCTTATCGATTAGCACCAAACGAACTACAGGAGTTGTCATCACAACTTCAGGAGCTTTTAGATAAGGGCTTTATCCGACCTAGCTCATCACCTTGGGGAGCCCCTGTTATCTTTGTTAAGAAGAAGGACGACACTTTCCGAATGTGCATCAATTATAGAGAATTAAACAAAGTCACAGTCAAGAACCGATATTCTCTACCTCGTATCGACGACTTGTTTGATCAGCTTCAGGGATCAAGCTATTATTCGAAGATCGACTTGAGGTCTGGTTATCATCAACTCCGAGTTCGTGAGGAGGACATCTCCAAAACCGCATTCCGTACTCGTTATGGTCATTACGAGTTCTTGGTCATGCCTTTTGGGTTGACTAATGCACCTGCGGTATTCATGGACCTCATGAATCGCGTGTGCAAACCCTATCTCGATCAGTTTGTTATTATGTTTATCGATGACATACTGATATACTCTAAGACCAAGGAGGACCATGAAGAGCATCTACGATTGATCTTGGAATTGTTGAAGAATGAGCAACTGTACGCCAAATTCTCTAAGTATGACTTTTGGATATGTGAAGTGCAATTCCTAGGTCATATTGTTAACGAGAAGGGAATAATGTTGATCCTGCCAAGATTGTGGCGATAAAGAATTGGGCTATACCTAAGACACCGACTGAGATAAGGCAATTCCTGGGGTTAGCAGGATATTACCGACGATTCATAGAAGGATTCTCTAAAATCGCACAACCTCTCACAGCCTTGACCACAAAGGAACGACATACAAATGGGGTGAAAGTCAAGAGGCGGCTTTTCAGCTATTGAAACAGAAACTCTGTAGTGCACCGATATTGGCACTACCAGAGGGGACAGATGATTTCGTGGTGTATTGTGACGCATCCATTCAAGGATTGGGTTGTGTCCTAATGCAACGCAACAAGGTGATAGCTTACGCCTCGAGACAACTGAAGGTTCACGAGAAGAACTACACCACCCATGACCTGGAATTGGGTGCAGTGGTTTTGCCTTGAAGATTTGGAGACATTACTTGTACGGTACCAAATGCACTATCTATACCGATCACAAGAGTCTTCAGCACATCTTTGAGCAAAAGGAGTTGAATATGAGGCAACGACGATGGGTAGAACTTCTGAATGATTATGATTGCGCTCTCAAGTAGCATCCTGGAAAGGCGAACGTGGTTGCCGATGCCTTAAGCCGAAAGGAAACAGTTAAACCCAGGCGGGTGCGAGCCTTACAGCTTATAATTAGTACTCATCTGCCTGAACAAGTTAAGGAAGCACAAATAGAAGCCCTGAAAGAAGAAAACATGTTTCTGAGTCATTACGGGGAATGGATAAGCAATTGGTAGTGAATGAAGATGGAATCCGGTACTTTATGGATAGACTTTGGGTGCTGTTTATGGGAACCTGAGAGATTTGGTTATGAGTGAGGCACATAAGTCTAAATACTCCATACATCCTGGATCTGACAAGATGTATCACGATCTAAAGGCGCACTATTGGTGGCCTAATATGAAGAAGGATGTAGCTACATATGTGAGCAAGTGTTTGACCTGTTCTAAGGTGAAGGTGGAATACCAAAAACCATCTGGACTGTTACAACAACCCGAGATACCAATGTGGAAATAGGAGCAAATTTCTATGGATTTTGTCACGAAGTTACCCCGGACTAGTACTGGTCGTGACACAATCTGGGTCATTATGGATCGGTTGACTAAGTCCGCTCACTTCCTTGCAATCAAGGAAACGGATAAGATGGAAAAAACTGACCCGACTGTATCTTAAAGAAATCATTTCGAGACACGGTGTACCGATCTCAATTATTTCTGACCGTGACGCTCGCTTCACGTCACACTTCTGGCAGTCACTACAAAAATCTCTGGGTACACGTTTGGATATGAGTACTGCTTATCATCCACAGACAGACGGTCAGAGTGAGCGTACCATACAGACTTTGGAGGATATGCTACGTGCTTGTGTGATTGACTTGGCAACAACTGGGAAGTTCACCTGCCTTTGGTGGAATTTTCCTATAACAACAGTTATCACACTAGCATACAGGCAGCACCTTTCGAGGCTTTGTATGGAAGAAAGTGTCGATCACCAGTTTGCTGGGCTGAAATTGGTGATAGCCAACTAACGGGTCCGAACTAATCCATGAAACCACTGAGAAGATTGTGCAGATACGGAATCGTATGGCTGCAGCATGAGATAGGCAGAAAAGTTACGCTGACAAAAGACGAAAACCACTAGAGTTTCAAATTGGTGACAAAGTCTTACTGAAAATCTCACCGTGGAAAGGCGTAGTTCGGTTTGGCAAGCGAGGAAAGCTAAATCCGAGGTATGTTGGACCATTTGAGATACTGGAAAGAATAGGTCCAGTGGCCTATCGACTAGCCTTACCTAATTCACTGAGTGGAGTCCATAATGTGTTTCACGTTTCAAACCTAAGGAAGTGTTTAGCCGATGAATCACTTGTTGTACCTTTAGAGGAACTACAAGTAGATGAGAAACTCAGGTTTATCGAGGAACCAATTGAAATCATGGATAGGGAAGTTAAACGACTTAAGCATAGCAAGATTCCGATTGTCAAAGTTCGGTGGAACTCCCGGCGTGGTCCTGAGTTCACTTGGGAACGAGAGGACGAAATGATGCGCAAGTATCCTAACCTGTTCAAGGATGCTGCCAGTACATCTTAATTTTCGGGACGAAAATTCCTCTAACAGGGGGATGATGTGACAACCCGGAAATTTTTTTTATTTAATATAATAATTAGGTGATTTTACAAACTAGTATTTATATTTTTTTATTATTATTGAATAATATTAATAATAATAACTGGGGTCTTACCACCGGACCAAGTCTCAAGGACAAACATAATTTACTTGATAGTTATGGCTGCAGGTTATAAGTAAATTGATGATTTATATTGTGAACCAAAATATGAATATGAAGCTCACGCGAAGGTGCATCTAGATGCAGCAAATTGAAGATAAAAAGAAAATTAAAAGTGGAGGTGGATGAATAAATAAAGTCACATCATCAATAAAAAAATAAAATTTTTTGCAACCCAATTAACTTGGTACAAGCAATTCAAAATCCATGACAACAAAAATAGAAGCCGGTTAACGATGACCTAGGCAAACCTAGTTTTGTTATAAATAAAGAACAATTGATGGCATAAAAGAGACACATATGTACGGGAGAAAAAAGAAAGAAGAAAAGGTTTTTTTTTTTTGGATTTAACTTGGAGTTTTGAGCACTATTAAAGAACAATATAAAACGTGGAGAGCAAGATCGATGAGCAAGGATTGAAGCATTCAAGTATTGAAGATAGTTCGGTTTTGTTTCGTTTTCGATTATTTTTCTTTGTTTCTTCGATTCTTTTGTTATGTTACTAAAGTTTGCAACTTTATTATCATTTTTAATGTTTATATACGTTATGAGTAGCTAACTTTTTAATATTACCCAGGTTTGGTTGAAAATTATTCATGTTTGATTAAATAGTTGATTTTAATTTCGCATATTTATTATTAATCTTAAAACTTGATTATTATTTTTAATTAAATATGGACACATGTATGTTTTATACTTAAAAGTTATTGTCATGCTCACGTAAGTTTGATCTTAATTGATTGCATGAGATCTAGATTAGGCTTGCACGTTAAAATCAATTACTTATGTTTTTAATTTTAAACTTTGATTGGAGATAATCTTAGGAGTTTGGCTGTGATTTTGATAGTATTTACAATGCGCTACCTTATCTAGAACCTACGGGTGATGGATATTGCTTAAAACCTCATACCCATTGCATGTTAGGTTAAGATTTCCGAGAGTGTGTTTTACCTTTCATTCATGGTGTTAGTGTTTTAGAGTATTTAATTAGATTTAATTAATTTGTCCTTTGTGTTAAGGTTGAAATTTTAATCTTAAAGACATTATGGTAGAATACCTAGGGGAGATCTTTGTGACAACCCGGAAATTTTTTTATTTAATATAATAATTAGGTGATTTTACAAATTAGTATTTATATTTTTTTATTATTATTGAATAATATTAATAATAATAAAACAATGATAATAATAATAATTATTATTATTAAAAATAATAATGTTAATAATGATAATAATAATAATAATGAAAATATTATTATTATTAATAATTTATAAGAATTTATTAAAATTGGATTTATAAGTCCAGGGGGTATTTCTGTAATTTTAAAACTTGGTTTAAAAACTTAAAACATAGAATTTAAACATTTCAAACCACAGGGACCATTCTGTAAATTGTTTAAACCCAACCCCCCGTCCCCGTCAATTCCCCATCTCCGGCCACTATTCCGGCCATGCTCCGGCAACCCACAAACACACAAATTACGCGGTTTTAACTTAATCAACCTATCCCGACAACTTTGGGTGGGAGATTCGAACTCGAACCCCACACCAATTTGAATAATATAATCGATTAAGTGCCAAACCCACTCGTCCCGATTCTTCGGCCGACCACCCACCCAATCGAGCACTAAAACTCCACTATAATTAAATTAAATGAGCACTCACGATCCTTTGATTGTTTATAAACTGATGGTAAACTCAATTCGATCGAAAACACATTGAAACACCACATTCTATCAACACATTCATCGTCGACCTGCAACATAATCGAATTCCACTTTCTGAGTTCTATTTCACAAAATTAACATAGGGCTTTTCATCATTAGAACAATTAGAAACTTCCTGTAGAAGGAATTTGATTATCATCAACGTTCACCACTGGAATCAATCTTTGTATAAGTCACGACTGTTCTAGGTATGTTCATCATCAAACCGATCTCGCTCTGGTAAATTAAACACACATGCATGCACGAAATTACATGGGAATCAAAGCCCCATGTCTATTTCTGTAATTGTTATTGATTTAATGTTCAATTTGATCGATCTATGAACTAGGGTTCATAAGATTTGGGGGTAAATTGAAAACAGAGTTTAAAACTAAATGGAAACCAATATTACCGCGGGTGAGTCCCTTGGCTCACTGGTTTGGTGCGTGTGCAATTGGGTTGGAGGTCACGGGTTCAAACCCGGCCACCAACATATTTTTAAAGCCTTTTTGAGACTTTTAAAAATACAGAAAATTCTGAAAAATTATAAAAATAATTTTTATAAACTTTGGTTATTTTAGAAAGTATATATTATTTTCTGTAAATTTATTTTACCAAAAACATCTTAATAGTATTTATAAAATATTATTTATAAATGTTATAAATAATCATTTTTATAAAAATGGACTCTAAATAATAATTTATATTATAAATTCATTGTTGGATATTGTATCATGATAATTATGGAAATTATTACAAGCATTATTTCAAGTTATTTTTTATAAAATATATAAAGGTAGAGATTAATTAAAACTTGTAAACATTACATATTTGATAAGACAAATACACATTAGATTTTATAAATTTAATTATAAAATCTTACTAAATTAAATACAAACCTACATATTTAAATATGTCTAAAATTCATTTTAACATAATGATATGTTAAAATCATTATTAAATTAATGAAACGCAAATCCTTAATTATAAAAGAATTAACAAAAATGATTAAATGATTTAATGTTTATAATGAATTCCAGAAAACCAAACCTTAGATCAATTGAACACCAGATTATGAATTTGTATCTATTTGCTTACGAGAATTATAATTCCTTAGGAGGAATTTACTAGCTTATCAACATCACACGAGAACTGAGGTGAGTTCATGCCCCACTATTTTATTAAAACTCTTTTGGGGGAGATAGCATACTGGTAATGTTACAAACGCTTTTTATATATCTAAGATGTGTATGGATATTAATATAGTGCTGTTTATTATGATAAAAGTCCTCACACTTTCGAATTGTTAATATTGGATAGCGGGGAAAGTTGGGTAGTACTACTGGGTGTGACGAGCCCCACTTGTGTGACTCGAGGTCAACCGGGTGCAATTTGTCCTATGAACATTTGTCACGATATGACATCGTGGCTGGAGGCAAACATAACACAGTCAGCTTCAATGTCGAAATCACTATTTAATATCATTTGTGAATGGACTAGCTAGCCATTACAATGCACATGCTTAAATATACGCTATTGTTAAACTGTGACGTTTAACTGTAAACTCTTGAACTGATCAACGTTGGGTTGATACACGCTATTGTTAAACTGTTATGTTTAACCATAAACTCTTGAACTTACCAACCATTGGGTTGATATATACTTTTGTTAAACTGTTATGTTTAAACGCAAACTCTTGAACTCACCAACCGTGTGTTGACTTTTAGTATGCTATTCTCAGGTCATTAATTTGGACTGTTGTTAGGAGCACTACACGGGTCAAGCATGCATCCTAACGCTTAAACAATGATACATTTGTTTATCTTTATATTTTGGGTTTGTTTATTTGTTTAAATGCTTCCGCATAAATTATAAAGTTTAAACTTTGGTTTGTTATGTTAAACGTTGCATATAGAGTCGTTCCAAGTAACTATTGACTGTGATCCTGGTTTGTTCACATGCCTCGTGGTAGAACTCCGCACGCGGATTTTGAGGGTGTGACAATCTTCCATTAGACATTTTAATAAATCTATCTAGTGCTTTACACATGTATTTGGTTTTGTTAGGGGTTAGTAAAATACCTAGTTAACCTTAGATACGTATTTTTAAAGATAGTCATACGAGTTATTACCTTTATGTCATCACATGTTAGTTGGATTCCTGCCTAAGTAGTTATTTAACATATTTGATCGTATTTAAGTTTCCAAGTTTGAATTCCTATTTGTTTATTTCATCCGTTACGTTTAGGTTAATTAATTTTAGTTAAATTGTTTATTTTGCTTAATAATAATTATTTAAAATAATCCAATTAATTGGTTAGAAGTCGATAGAGGTTTAGTAACGAAAACAACAAAACTTGCCTCTAGGGTTCGATATCAGGACTTACCTAAACTTTACTATATCACGACCGGTACACTTGTTGTTTGTGTGAAGTTTAGTTAGGAATTTTTAAATTTTAAAACTAATTTGTGAAAGCTGTTTTTGCAATTTATATATATATATATATGTGTATATATATATATATATATATTTCACACATTACGTACCACACTCCATTAGTCTGGTAGTACAAAGATAAAACTGTTATGGGTAGTACGAATGTTATGATTCACTCGACACTAAAACTTACATGAAACTCTATGAATAATTTAAACTGCTATGATCATGTAAAGTGAGTTCTTGAGAACACTATTATTGTTGTATACATATTCAGATCCAAATGATTATGATTATTATATACTTTATTGCATTGAATATAACTTGAACTCCTCGTGAGTTTTTAAAAGTAGTTGAGTCTTTAAAATGTAATTGGAAACATTTTAAAGATGTAAATCTGTGCATCAATAAACACATACAAATGAAATTATACATGTTGATGATGGTATCTCAATAAATTTATATACAAATGGTGCGATATTTATTTTGAAAATTTATTTGATGAAACTTTTACATATGATACAAATTTCATGCGTTAAAGGTGAAAAGTTTATGTCAAAATTCTTGATGATTGTATGCAGATAATTAAATTTTCAATACCAAATGAAGTTTGTGAATGATTGTAAATACCAAAAGAATTCACATCAAAACTTTAAGAAACGTGTTATGTAACTGAGTATGGATTAATAGGTGAGTGTGGTATTTGACTCGACGATTATCTCGAAAAGATAAATATCAATTGATGTATTTTTCCATGTGCTTTTATGAAAAGAATAACATAAGATACATAAGTATCATATTATATGTTGATGATATGATTGTATCTTCTCAATGGATTAAAAGAATTCAAATCATTAAAGGAATAATTTGAAATAAAATATGAAATTATAAATTTATGATTTGATATCTAAATAATATTTATGTTTTATCACTCAATCAATTACATCAAGAGGAGTTGGATATTTAATACCGATAAAAGTTGTCATTTTAAGTATGTTAAAAGATTTTTAAATCATCATTTTTATCAAACAATTAAGAAATTATTGATCTACAAGTACCATAGTTCATTACAATTGATGTATTATTGTTTCTGGCTAGTTATACAATGATAGGTACTTATTTATATCGTGTTGAATGAGGAGCAATGAAATATGGTAATTTAAATATTTTTGATACTTTCAAGGCACGAATAATATGAGTTCATATTTACTAACCTATTGAAACAAGTTTAGTTAGTATTATTGATGCAGGTAATGTCTCACAACACAATTTTGAATCTTGTGGTATTTGTTTATAAAGAAAGGCACTAAAGTTTCATTGAAGATGATACATCATTGATAAGCTTTAACAATTGCATAGTATGGAATCACTGATAAATCATTAACTTCATAGAAGATCAACACTTATTACTTAAATGATGCATATTTAAATAAGTAGGAGTATTATTCAAGTTGCACTCTTTTTCCCTAAGTTGTATCCCACTAGGTTTTCTTAGTAATGTTTTTAACGAGACAACATAGCTCTTGCAAACATGGGGAGTTAATACACGCTGCATTATTTTTTCATTACCTATGATTTGTTCCACTGGATTTTTCTAACAATGTTTTTAACGAGTCAGCATCTTCAAACATATTAACTTGATAACCAAGGGGAGTGTTATAAATATTATTTATAATGGTTTTCAACAATTATATAGATAGACTTTATATATTTAAATTAAAGATAATTATATAGATAGACTTTAGGTTTCCTATTCCTATAAATATTCCAATTGTATCTCATTATCAAACACACCAATAAGAACATCTCCCTACATCTCTTTCTCATATT
Organism: Flaveria linearis; assembly: GCA_024085815.1. NCBI lineage: Eukaryota > Viridiplantae > Streptophyta > Magnoliopsida > Asterales > Asteraceae > Flaveria > Flaveria linearis. Next base: position 61,725,652 of record CM044013.1, on the reverse strand, counting down.
GTTATGCTATTAGGCTAGTTTTATAATAGTAAACGTTTGAAAAGTAGTTTTATTTTTTTCTTTATTTATATTTATTATTTATTTAACTTAATATAAAAATATGAAAAGTAAGCTTTCTTTTTTCTTGTTTGATTTTTGAAACTTATCTGTTATCCCTATATTTGGTTTATTGTTTATTGCTTTTCTAATAAGATTTTTGGTTTTACTAATAACTTTTTTTTAATTATATAGGAGTGATCTTTTTTTTTAATTACGTCTATAAACCACTAAAAGGTACTTAACAAACTTTGAATACCAATTATAGTAATGTTGTTTTTATGTTCAGAAAACATAAATAGAAATAGCTAACTTAAGTTTGCGAACATAAAAACAAACTTCATACGAACCCTCAACTCGAAATGTCCTAGTTTCGTTACTGTGATGCAATAATAATAATACTTGTTGAAAATTCAGATTTTTATTATATAAAACATGAATTTCATCAAAAGAAAGTTTGGTTTTAATATAATAAGTTAAATAAGGAAAACCAGGAATCTATGTATCTTTGTCAACATCACAACTTGTTAGTAATAAAAAACGAGGCATGACATAGGATCAAAGTAAATGCCAAAGCTATCACACGTGACACTCGTGGTATGTAATTTCAAAGGAAAAAAAAACATTAGTAAACTTGTATAAAGTTGAATAGTTTCTTGTATATTCTAATTCAACTAAAAATTTACATAATGTCTCCGGTGTAGAAAAAGGCAATCTAATTTAATAAAATTTTCTTAAAAATATTATTTGACGTTTTATAAGATGAGAGTAAAGAGTATCAAACCCAAATTTGGATATTAAAGTTATTTCTTTATGCTATTCTATACAACATTACATTAATTAAGTAATTAAAAATATCAATCATATGGCACAGGTTTAATTGTTGTATATTTTATGTTTGTATTTGATAAAATTCTTTCCTTTGGAAACTTAACCAAATTGATTTTTAGAAATATGTATGAGTAACATAATAACAGACTGACATGTGTTATTTATTTTCGTTACTAAACTCTTATAGTATATACGTGTAACAAAATGCTTTTATCCTAAATTCTATATACGCTTTTATTACTAAACTCTTGTTTACAAAAAGTTTTAAGGGTTAAGAGTTTTTCAATCTTGTATACTTTCTCGTATATGCCTATCTTTAAATGTATATTTTAACAACAATTTTTATTAACACAAAATGCTTATCAAATCTACACATCGATTAATTTAAACCCACGACCAAATGATTAAGAAATACACTATTTAGGCGTTTACCTCGAAGTCATCCATATAAAGATATAATTGACTAGAAATGAAAATGTGTATCCTTTACCTAAGGATTTCATGCATTCATATCTTTTTTTATCTCCATCTCTATAATTATATTAAAAATAACTATTTTTTCTTTTACTTTTTAATTAAATAATATTGTTTCATACCTTTATAATTATATTTTTTCTCTGTTGTACTCACAACCACTTTAAAAATATTAAAAAATTAATAGAGATGATCAGTGTTTTTACCAAACATAGAGATGAACAGTAACACATTCTTAATCGCCCGCTCACAACCACTCACAATTATTATTATAATATAGAAAACGCACTATCTAGATATATAGAAAATAATGAGAAATATAAAAAAATATATGTGAATGCTCTCGGTACATAGATTTACTTACCAACCATCGTTTTGCCCTTTGCTCGACCAAAATACCATCTCAAATTTGTTGTGTTGGACCCCAAGATTTTCTGGATTCTAGCCATTTGCCCATCCTTATCTATTTCTACTACTAATTAAGAGACTATATAATAATCACCCAATTGTTAAAAAAGCAACGCCATGAACAGTAACTCAGGGTTATTTTCGGTATATCACTGTTCTTCGGGTTCCGTACCAGGCCTTCTTATGTGATGTCTCATCGTTCATTGTTGCTCGGGTTTCATTTGGTGGTGGTGGTTGCCGAAGGCGCTGGGCGGCGGCTGTTGGGGCCGCTTCGTCCCGGTCGGTTGTCGTCTTTAAATACTGGTGGTTGTTCGTACGTGTGTTGGTGTAGACAATTCTACGGTCCGCCTCCCTACCGTGCCCTCGCCTTTGTGTGTTGTCGGTGCCAGGCTGATGGGGCTTACGATTTACGGGTCTGAAGAAGGCGGTGCTGGTGGCGGTGGAGGCGGATTCCCCTCGGTCGGATGTCTGCGCACCGTCGGATCTTCAAAATCTCTTTGTTACCCTTCTAGGGTTTTCGGATGGCGCCGCCCACTGCCGCCCGGCGCCGCCCACTGCTGCTCGGCGCCGCCCACTGCCGCCCGGCGCCGCCCACTCATGTGTTGATGGTGGCGAATCCTGCCGGCAGCGGCTGTAGCTGTTGTTTGTGGCGTTTCGTTTTGGGTTTATCTGACCTGATGGAGTGCCATGAACAGTAACGCAGAGGTATTTTGTGTGTGGAGTAATCGTCGGGTGTGGGCTGCCGACGCATTGGCCGTTCGGTTGTTGGTGGGTTTATGTTACCCTAACCGTCAATAATGATGACGATCGGTCATCTGAGACCCTTATACCTCTGTTTTTTTTCGTTGATCGCTTTAAATCTGTTCTTGCTATGATGATGACTGTGGTAGAGGTGGTTCTTGGCGTGGTAAACTTGGTGAAGGCAAGTGTGTTGTACTGCACTTGCAACCTGAGTTGCAGCCATAGAAACCAAAAACCAAGATCTGAGCAAATTGTCTAATCTTTTGAGTTTTTTTGCTTTGTTTTCTTACTTACTTTATTTGTGACAACTCATCCAAAACTCACTCGATTTCGATTTCTGTGTGCCAATGCAGTAGATCAGTGATGGAACACGCTCACCATATAACGCAATTTTCGGGACGAAAATTCTTTCAACATGGGGATGATGTGACATCCGGTAATTTTCCATTACCAAACTCCGTTAGTTCCGTTAAGTTTTGCATACACGTGTCGTAAGCACACACTAGTTGTCGTTTGACGTTGGTGACTTGAAAAATAATTAATAATTTTAATTTAATAATAATCTAGTTGATAAGATGATTATTATTTTATACTTATGTTTTTACGCGATTTAAAGACTATCTGAGAATTTTATCGCGTAACGCGGAAACGCGTGTGTTAATTCGTATGTGGCGTGTTTTATAAAGATAAAAATATATAATGGTTATTACTAGTTTATATATGTTAGATGGTTAAAAATGCTTTTAAAAGAAGTTAAAACTGAATTTTTATAAAATACAAGTTAAAAGGGTTAAAGATGTAAATGTGATTAATTAATTTAACAAAAAATAAACCCTAGCCCCCATTCCCACCCAAATCACGACTGCAGCATTCCCAGCCCCTCCCCTGCGAATTTCGACCAAGAAGCAAGGATTAGAAGCTGTTTGTGATCGATTTCAAGCCCTACAACAAGTTAGGAACATCAATTGCAAGATAATACACGTTTAAAGGTTAGAACTTTACAAGTTTGGTGGTGTTTTGTTAGGGCCGAAGCCTATGCTGCGAATTGGGTATTATGGGGCTGAAAATTTGATGTTTTGTTGATGTTAGTATGTTAGTTGGATTGATTACATGTCGTTTAACGTTGATTATGCACGAATTGTATGTTTTTAGTGGATTGATCATGAACTTTGGTGGCTATGAACCCTAATTCAAAATTGATGATTATAACATGGAATTGATGATTGTTTGATGTTGTTAGGAAGTTAATTAGGTTGTATGAATGCTAGAAAACATGGATTTTACAAGAAATTGGTGAATTGAAGGATTTGTTCATAGGTTACTAATAATAGTAACTTTATCTTGTATGTAATGTTGAATTGTTAATGTGTTGATGTTATAGATGTGTTTATGATGATAAATGGATGTTGGATTGTTGCTATGAACATTGGTAATTCAAGATTACATGCTAGAACCCATACATTACTAAAGATAGTAACTTTTTGAGTATGAAATTTATGAATCATGTTAGTTAGGTGTAGTAGATCATGTCTAGGTATGATATGAACTTGATATGGTATATTATTGATGAATGCATGTATACATTGGGTGTATAATGGATTTTGGGTATTACTTTCCCAAAAGGGAAACTTTATTGTGCATGAACTTTGGATATTGGAAATTTGACTTGTTCATGGTTTTAGGGTCATGCTAGAATGATTGTTATGAATGTCTAAAGTGGTAGAATCTGTTAATTGGGTTGTATGGAATGTTTATTTGGTTATTGGGTGATTATTGCACTTTGATGGTCATGTATGGTTTGGTATGTTGATTAGTAACTAGGACATCATGTTTGGGACTGGAATGGATCATACTAATGTATGTTGCATGTATTAGGCATCTTGTATGCGTTGTGAATAGTATGAATGACTATTTGGTAAATTATCTGTTTTGACCCATATATGCTAAATCATGGCTATAGGTCATGTAAGTAGGTTATGCATGATCTAACCTGTTATATGATACACTAGTTATGTTATGAACACACTGAGCATGCTAGATGCTAAGGAATTGGACAACTTGTATGATATGTGCATAGTATGATGATTTAAGCAATGTATTGGGAATGTAGCACCAAATATGATTCATTGGAATGTTAAACATGTATACTTAAATGGTTTACAACGCATAATGTCACCAACGGGTCAAACGGGTCAACTAGGTCACATGTATGTTGTTTTTATAGAACCTTGAGTTCTTTGTTTGTGGAACACTTAAGGTTTCTCTTGGGATTTCTGTGTACATGTACTTATGTACTTGTGTGTTCTAGGTAACCTTTGAAGGTTGTCTTTCCACTCGTTCTTGTCAAGTTAAGCCTTAGGTATCTAACACGCGTATCAGGTGAGTTCATGCCCCTCTGTTTTATTAAATCTCTCTTGAGGGAGATAGCATACTGGTAAATTTTACAAACGCTTTATATATTTAAGATGTGTATGATATTAATATGGTGCTGTTTACTATGATAAAGTCCTCACACTTTCGAATTGTTAATATTGGATAGCGGGGAAACTTGGGTAGTACTACTGGGTCTGACGAGCCCCACCTGTGTGACTCGAGGTTAACCGGGTGCAATTTGTCCTATGATTATTCGTCACGATATGGTGAAGTCGTGACGGGAGGCAAACATAACACAGTCAGCTTCAATGTCGAAATCACTATGTATTAATATCGTTTGTTAATGGACTAGCTAGCTATTACAATGCACATGCTTAATTATACGCAATTGATAAACTGTTATGTTTATACACTATTGATAAACTGTTATGTTTATACATAATTGATAAACTGTTATGTTTATGCGCAAACTCTTGAACTCACCAACCATGTGTTGACTTTTAGTATGCTATTCTCAGGTCATTAAGTTGGATTGCTGATAGGAGCACTTCACGAGTCAGCATGCATTTTTTTAGAGATTTATAACTACCCGTCTTTTATTTATGGTTTAAACTACTTGGTTGGCACTTGTTTTGCCACGTGGTACTTTCACATGTTTTGGGTTGTTTTATTTACTTTACTCTTCCGCAGGTCTTTTAAAGTTTTAAACTCTGGTTGATTTACATTAAACGTAGCATATAGAGTCGTTCCGAGTAACAATTGACTGTGATCCTGGTTTGTTCACACGCCTCGCGGTAAAACTCCGCACGTGGATTTTGAGGGTGTGACAGATTGGTATCAGAGCCATTGGTTATAGAGAACTAGGTTGCATATACACTAGACTATAACCGCACACAGTTAGTTAGTTACTTGTTCCTGATTTTTCTACTGTATACTCATTGGCATACACAAATCACACTCTCTACAGCATGGCATCTTCATCGAGAGCACCTGGTAAACGGCCAGCATCACCCACCGATCCGAGTCCCCACCTCCTGGACCAGTACCTGACGATGGACTTGACTGGCCTCGTTTGGACTACCCACGAGGTGAGTTCGACTGGGCTTAACTGTTTGTGCCACCTGAACGTGACCCTCCACGAGAATGGAGTTTCTACCCTGAGTTCGTAGATCACCTCATGTATAGGGAACGTGTACCAACACCGAGACCTAGAACTAGGACCAACACCGAGCAACCATTACCTTCACTTCCACGGACGGTACAGTCCAATGAGCAGGTGATTGCTGCATTGGTGGCAGCACTGGACACGGAACAACACCGGGTTCGGCGACTCACGAGCGATGTCTGTACACTACGGCACGACATAGTTGAATGATTCTATTCTAATTCCTTTAAACGATTTGGACTACGTAGCGTTTCTTTATTTTGGAACCTATTTGGGAAGAGTTGTTTCTCCACCCGAACAACAAACTCAAATTTTGACATTGATAAATAATTTGTGACTCATTTGTAAATTTATTTACCTTTTGTTAGTATTTTTGTTATAAACGTTGTAGTGGTGATGATTCATTACTTTCTTATTGTTTACTATACTTCAATGAGTAACATCAAACAACGGTTTTTGTTCAATTGATTCATTACTCATTATTGTATTTGTGAATGTAAAGTGAATAATGGACGCCCGAGGACGTGGACGTGGCCGAGGACGCGGGCGCGGGCGTGGACGCGGCGCCGGTGACCAAGGTGCCGGTGACCAAGGTGCTGGTGGCCAAGGCGCCGGTACCATAAATATAACACCTGCGGAACTAACAGCCCTAATAAATGCACAAGTCCAGGCAGCGTTAACTGCTGCTCAAGTAGGACAGGCCGCAGGTAAACGATAATGGAAAATTTTTGTCAAATCCTATAGTTAATCGAATAAGACATCTGATCAATATTTATCGTTAAAGCAGGACCGCCAGCATGTACCTACAAGTCCTTCATGGACTGCAAACCCCACACCTACAGTGGAACCGAGGGAGCTGTAGGGTTGGTGAGGTGGTTGGAGAAAACGGAGTCCGTTTCTCGAAGTGCAACTGTCCACCTGCTGACCAGGTGAAATATGCTACGGGGACACTGGATGGTGCAGCGCTGTCTTGGTGGAATGCTCAAGTGCAAATGCTAGGGCAGGCCATGGCAAATGAGCTCCCGTGGAATGAATTCAAAGATATGATGATCGAGGAATACTGTCCTCGCAGCGAAGTTCAAAAGTTGGAGATGGAATTTTGGCAGTTGAAAATGCAAGGTTCCGAGATCGAGGCCTATACAACAAGAATCCACGAGCTGGCCACACTATGTCCTAGAATGGTGAATGAAATGCACAAGCGGGTGGAACATTACATCCGGGGATTGGTGCCCGAAATTAGGAGCCTGGTGACTTCCTCTAACCCCGCCACTATACAACAAGCTATCCGACTAGCCCACAAACTAACTGACGAAGCTGTGGAGCAAGGGCGGTTGCCAAAACGGGGCGCTGCTGCAAGTGTGCCCGACAACAAAAGAAAGTGGGATACCTCCAACAACACCAACACCAACAACAACAATAGGGCATCATCATCATCCGGTGGTCAACACCAGTCTCAACAACAACAACAACCACAACAGCAACAAAGAAGGTTTGACAACAATCGCAATTTCAACCAGTCAAACTCAAACAATCAAGGACCGAACGGCTATGGTGGTAGACAGCCGATGTGCACGCGGTGCAACTATCATCACGTTGGGAGATGTGACAACTACAAGTGTCAGCGGTGTGGTAAAATGGGACAATTGGCTAAGGATTGCCGTGGTGAGTTAGTTAAGAAGCCACAGCAACCTCAGGGGACTCCCAAGGGGTGTTTCGAGTGTGGAAAGGAGGGGCACTACAAGCGAAACTGCCCGCAGTTAAGGAGGAACGGTAATGGCAATGGCCAAAACAACAACAACCAGAACAACAAAAACAACAACAACAACAACAACAAAGATGGAAATGGCAATGGTAACGGTGGTAATAATGGAGCCAAAGGGAGAGCCTTCGTCATTGGCTCAGGTGAGGCTCTAAACGACCCTACTACTGTTACTGGTAGGTTTTCTGTAAATGGATGTTTTGCTACCGTATTGTTTGATACTGGAGCCGATAGGAGTTTCATATCCCTAAAGTTCTGTAGTCTCCTAAGTGATATCCCTTCTGCCTTAGAATCCAAATATACCGTAGAATTGGCTGACGGTAAACAGATCCATGTGACACACATTCTTAAAGATTGTAAGATAGAACTCGCTGGTCATACTTTCGCTATCGATCTTATGCCTGTTACACTGGGTAGTTTCGACGTTGTGGTAGGCATGGATTGGATCTCAAATAAGCAAGCGGAAGTCATATGTCACGAGAAGATCATACGAATTCCTGTTGGTGACGAAATTCTCACAGTCCGAGGCGATAGGAGTGGTGCAGTGATGGGCATTATCTCCTATATGAAAGCACAGAAATTACTGCAAAAAGGTCGCTTGGCTATCCTAGCACTCGTCACCGATAAACAACCGGAGGAAACGTCACCGATAAACAACCGGAGGAAAGGCGAATGGAAGACATACCCGTCGTACGAGACTTTCCCGAGGTGTTTCCAGAGGATCTTCCCGGATTACCACCTCATCGACAAGTGGAATTTCAAATTGAACTGACTCCCGGTGCAGCCCCGATTGCTAGAGCACCTTATCGATTAGCACCGAACGAACTACAGGAGTTGTCATCACAACTTCAGGAGCTTTTAGATAAGGGCTTTATTCGACCTAGCTCATCACCTTGGGGAGCCCCTGTCCTTTTTGTTAAGAAGAAAGATGGCACGTTTCGAATGTGCATCGATTATAGGGAGTTAAACAAAGTCACAGTTAAGAACCGATACCCTTTACCTCGCATCGACGACTTATTTGATCAGCTTCAGGGATCCAGCTATTATTCGAAGATCGACTTGAGATCTGGTTATCATCAACTCCGAGTCCGTGAGGAGGATATCTCCAAAACTGCATTCCGTACTCGTTATGGTCATTACGAATTCTTGGTCATGCCTTTTGGGTTGACAAATGCACCTGCGGTGTTCATGGACCTCATGAATCGCGTGTGCAAACCCTACCTTGATCAGTTTGTTATTGTGTTTATCGATGACATACTGATATACTCTAAGACCAAGGAGGACCATGAAGAGCATCTACGATTAATCTTGGAATTGTTGAAGAATGAGCAACTGTACGCCAAATTCACTAAGTGTGACTTTTGGATACATGAAGTACAATTCCTAGGCCATATTGTTAATGAGAAGGGTATACACGTTGATCCTGCCAAGATTGTGGCAATAAAGAATTGGGCCATACCTAAAACACCGAGTGAGATATGACAATTTCTGGGATTAGCGGGGTATTACCGACGGTTCATAGAAGGATTTTCTAAGATTGCACAACCTCTCACCGCTTTGACCCACAAAGGAACAACATACAAATGGGGAGAAAGTCAAGAGGCGGCTTTTCAGCTATTGAAACAGAAACTCTGTAGTGCACCGATATTGGCACTGCCAGAGGGGACGGATGATTTCGTGGTGTATTGTGACGCATCCATCCAAGGATTGGGTTGTGTTCTGATGCAGCGCGATAAGGTGATAGCTTACGCCTCGAGACAACTAAAGGTTCACGAGAAGAATTATACTACCCATGATCTGGAGTTGGGTGCAGTGGTTTTTGCCTTAAAGATTTGGAGACATTACTTGTACGGTACCAAATGTACTATCTATACCGATCACAAGAGTCTTCAACATATCTTTGAGCAAAAAGAGTTGGATATGAGGCAACGACGTTGGGTGGAACTTCTGAATGATTATGATTGTGCTATCAAGTACCATCCTGGAAAGGCGAACGTAGTTGCCAATGCCTTAAGCCGAAAACCAACAGTTAAACCAAGGCGGGTACGAGCCTTGCAACTCACGATCAGTACCCAATTGCCTGAACAAGTTAAGGAAGCACAAATAGAAGCCTTGAAAGAGGAAAACATTGGTCCTGAGTCATTACGGGGAATGGATAAACAATTGGTAGTGAAGGAGGATGGAATTCGGTACTTCATGGATAGACTTTGGGTGCCTGTTTATGGAAATCTGAGGGATTTGGTTATGAGCGAGGCACACAAGTCTAAATACTCTATACATCCTGGATCTGACAAGATGTATCATGATCTAAAGGCGCACTATTGGTGGCCTAACATGAAGGCAGACGTAGCTACATATGTGAGCAAGTGTTTGACCTGTTCGAAGGTAAAGGTGGAATACCAAAAACCATCCGGACTGTTACAGCAACCTGAGATACCGATGTGGAAATGGGAACAAATTTCCATAGATTTTATCACTAAACTACCCCGGACTAATACTGGTTGTGACACAATCTGGGTCATTGTGGATCGGTTGACCAAGTCCGCTCACTTCCTTGCAATTAAGGAAACAGATAAGATGGAGAAGCTAACCCGATTGTATCTCAAGGAAATCGTTTCGAGACACGGCGTACCAATCTCAATTATCTCTGATCGCGATGCTCGTTTCACGTCACACTTCTGGCAGTCACTACAAAAATCTTTGGGTACACGATTGGATATGAGTACTGCTTATCATCCACAGACTGACGGTCAGAGTGAGCGTACCATACAGACTCTGGAGGATATGCTACGTGCTTGTGTGATTGATTTCGGGAACAACTGGGAAGTTCACCTGCCTTTGGTGGAATTTTCCTATAATAACAGTTATCACACTAGCATACAGGCAGCACCTTTCGAGGTTTGTATGGGAGAAAGTGTCGATCACCGGTTTGCTGGGCTGAAATTGGTGATAGTCAACTAACGGGTCCCGAACTCATTCATGAAACAACTGAGAAGATTGTGCAGATACGGAACCGTATGGCTGCAGCAAGGGATAGACAGAAAAGTTATGCTGACAAGAGGCGGAAACCTCTCGAATTTCAAATTGGCGACAAAGTGTTATTGAAAGTCTCACCGTGGAAAGGCGTATTTCGGTTTGGCAAGCGAGGGAAGCTAAATCCGAGGTATGTTGGACCATTTGAGATATTGGAAAGAATAGGTCCGGTGGCCTATCGACTAGCCTTGCCTGATTCGCTGAGTGGAGTGCACAACGTGTTTCACGTTTCAAATCTGAAGAAGTGCCTATCTGACGAGACACTAATTGTACCACTAGAAGATGTTCAAGTGGATGAGCAATTGCTCTTTATCGAAGAACCCGTCGAGGTGATGGATCGTGAGGTGAAAACACTTAAGCAGAGCAAAATACCTATCGTCAAAGTTCGTTGGAACTCGCGACGTGGACCGGAATTCACGTGGGAACGTAAGGATCAAATGAAGCTTAAGTACCCTCAACTGTTCGAGACGATGCCTGCAGACAAAGGTATTGATTTAAATTTCGGGACGAAATTTCTTTCAACATGGGGATGATGTGACAACTCATCCAAAACTCACTCGATTTCGATTTCTGTGTGCCAATGCAGTAGATCAGTGATGGAACACGCTCACCATGTAACGTAATTTTCGGGACGAAAATTCTTTCAACATGGGGATGATGTGACATCCGGTAATTTTCCATTACCAAACTCCGTTAGTTCCGTTAAGTTTTGCATACACGTGTCGTAAGCACACACTAGTTGTCGTTTGACGTTGGTGACTTGAAAAATAATTAATAATTTTAATTTAATAATAATCTAGTTGATAAGATGATTATTATTTTATACTTATGTTTTTACGCGATTTAAAGACTATCTGAGAATTTTATCGCGTAACGCGGAAACGCGTGTGTTAATTCGTATGTGGCGTGTTTTATAAAGATAAAAATATATAATGGTTATTACTAGTTTATATATTTGTTAGATGGTTAAAAATGCTTTTAAAAGAAGTTAAAAACTGAATTTTTTATAAAATACAAGTTAAAAGGGTTAAAGATGTAAATGTGATTAATTAATTTAACAAAAAATAAACCCTAGCCCCCATTCCCACCCAAATCACGACTGCAGCATTCCCAGCCCCCTCCCCTGCGAATTTCGACCAAGAAGCAAGGATTAGAAGCTGTTGTGATCGATTTCAAGCCCTACAACAAGTTAGGAACATCAATTGCAAGATAATACACGTTTAAAGGTTAGAACTTTACAAGTTTGGTGGTGTTTTTGTTAGGGCCGAAGCCTATGCTGCGAATTGGGTATTATGGGGCTGAAAATTTGATGTTTTGTTGATGTTAGTATGTTAGTTGGATTGATTACATGTCGTTTAACGTTGATTATGCACGAATTGTATGTTTTTAGTGGATTGATCATGAACTTTGGTGGCTATGAACCCTAATTCGAAATTGATGATTATAACATGGAATTGATGATTGTTTGATGTTGTTAGGAAGTTAATTAGGTTGTATGAATGCTAGAAAACATGGATTTTACAAGAAATTGGTGAATTGAAGGATTTGTTCATAGGTTACTAATAATAGTAACTTTATCTTGTATGTAATGTTGAATTGTTAATGTGTTGATGTTATAGATGTGTTTATGATGATAATTGGATGTTGGATTGTTGCTATGAACATTGGTAATTCAAGATTACATGCTAGAACCCATACATTACTAAAGATAGTAACTTTTTGAGTATGAAATTTATGAATCATGTTAGTTAGGTGTAGTAGATCATGTCTAGGTATGATATGAACTTGATATGGTATATTATTGATGAATGCATGTATACATTGGGTGTATAATGGATTTTGGGTATTACTTTCCCAAAAGGGAAACTTTATTGTGCATGAACTTTGGATATTGGAAATTTGACTTGTTCATGGTTTTAGGGTCATGCTAGAATGATTGTTATGAATGTCTAAAGTGGTAGAATCTGTTAATTGGGTTGTATGGAATGTTTATTTGGTTATTGGGTGATTATTTCACTTTGATGGTCATGTATGGTTTGGTATGTTGATTAGTAACTAGGACATCATGTTTGGGACTGGAATGGATCATACTAATGTATGTTGCATGTATTAGGCATCTTGTATGCGTTGTGAATAGTATAAATGACTATTTGGTAAATTATCTGTTTTGACCCATATATGCTAAATCATGGCTATAGGTCATGTAAGTAGGTTATGCATGATCTAACCTGTTATATGATACACTAGTTATGTTATGAACACACTGAGCATGCTAGATGCTAAGGAATTGGACAACTTGTATGATATGTGCATAGTACGATGATTTAAGCAATGTATTGGGAATGTAGCACCAAATATGATTCATTGGAATGTTAAACATGTATACTTAAATGGTTTACAACGCATAATGTCATCAACGGGTCAAACGGGTCAACTAGGTCACATGTATGTTGTTTTATAGAACCTTGAGTTCTTTGTTTGTGGAACACTTAAGGTTTCTCTTGGGATTTCTGTGTACATGTACTTATGTACTTGTGTGTTCTAAGTAACCTTTGAAGGTTGTCTTTCCACTCGTTCATGTCAAGTTAAGCCTTAGGTATCTAACACGCGTATCAGGTGAGTTCATGCCCCTCTGTTTTATTAAATCTCTCTTGGGGGAGATAGCATACTGGTAAATTTTACAAACGCTTTATATATTTAAGATGTGTATGATATTAATATAGTGCTGTTTACTATGATAAAGTCCTCACACTTTCGAATTGTTAATATTGGATAGCGGGGAAACTTGGGTAGTACTACTGGGTCTGACGAGCCCCACCTGTGTGACTCAAGGTCAACCGGGTGCAATTTGTCCTATGATTATTCGTCACGATATGGTGAAGTCGTGACGGGAGGCAAACATAACACAATCAGCTTCAATGTCGAAATCACTATGTATTAATATCGTTTGTTAATGGACTAGCTAGCTATTACAATGCACATGCTTAATTATACGCAATTGATAAACTGTTATGTTTATACACTATTGATAAACTGTTATGTTTATACACAATTGATAAACTGCTATGTTTATGCGCAAACTCTTGAACTCACCAACCATGTGTTGACTTTTTAGTATGCTATTCTCATGTCATTAAGCTGGATTGCTGATAGGAGCACTTCACGAGTCAGCATGCATTTTTTTAGAGATTTATAACTACCCGTCTTTTATTTATGGTTTAAACTACTTGGTTGGCACTTGTTTTGCCACGTGGTACTTTCACATGTTTTGGGTTGTTTTATTTACTTTACGCTTCCGCAGGTCTTTTAAAGTTTTAAACTCTGGTTGATTTACATTAAACGTAGCATATAGAGTCGTTCCGAGTAACTATTGACTGTGATCCTGGTTTGTTCACACGCCTCGCGGTAAAACTCCGCACGTGGATTTTGAGGGTGTGACATTATTAACGTGAGCCCAACCTTATGATTTAATGAAGGTTAGTCTCGGTTAAAAATTATTTAGTTCTATGCCGATTTGTGATGTGATGAAAAAATTAACTTGCGACTATAATGGGGTTTGTGTGGGACTCGATTTTATCATTTTTCGGGCTCAGTTTTATTCGTTTCTATAATCACCCCTAGCCATAATTAAAACCGAAGTTAAAATTTAGAGTAAATCTCGGTTTTGGTCCCTGTGTTTTGCAAATTGACTCCACTTGAGTACCAACGTTTATTTTGTCTCCATTTGAGTACCAAATTTTAAAAAAGATGTCTGTTTCAGTCCTTTTGACTAACGGTGTTAACATTTTCTGTTAAATTTTTTTAAAAAGACCAAAATACCCCTAAGGGCTATAAAAATATCACCATCTCCACCACACACCACATACCACCACCACCACCACACACCACCGCCACCACACACCACACACACCCCTAACTGATGAAATGCAAGTGTTTTCTGCCATATTTCAGCTGCACACTCGATTAATCTTTCTACAAGCGCGACTGCATTTGATGATGTCATCTTCTCTTCTATGGCTACTTGTGTAAGGAAATAGTACAATAGAAAAGAAGCATGATTAACCATACTCAACTTCTCCATGGATTCAGGACTAGAAAACAAGCTTACAACTTTAGGGTTGTTTAACGAATTCGGAAGCTCTCGTAACAATACTTGTAAACAAGCTGCTACAAGGAGACTTGCATTGTATTCAAAACCATATTCAATGAAAGTCAACGCATCATCAATGCTCGAAACTAACGACGATAGATAAACCTCACAGGCAGACTTCATCTCCTCACAGCAGAACTGCTGTGAAAATGATAGAATCTCCAAAACTACACTTGGAGACACAAAATCCATCAGCTTTTTTGTTCTACTAAAGATTTCCACACCTCTCATTGCCTCCACAGATATCCCAATTCGCGAAAAATCAATCTTTTTCTTAGCTGATTCCACAAAACTACCATATAATAAGGTGTTTAGTGGGCTAGATAATGAAGCTATCTTAGGCCTAAAACAACTAACCACCTCATTTTCAATACAAAAACACACAATTTCACCTTCATCATTGTCATCAGGTGAAACATTGGCAGTGAAAACATTGGAACTCTTAGAGGCATTTTCACAAACACATTGGCAGCAATCAAAAACAGAACAAGAAGCATCATAATAATCTTCAACCAAAGCCGATTTCGGGCATTCGAGAACCTTACCAATACAATCCATAGCTGAACACCCACAAGCTCATCTTCTCTCCGTTCGTACCTCAGCCAAGCTGAGAGTACAACCTTCGAATGCACATCAACAGCGTGTGCTCTAGCAGACTGTAAGCTTCTTCGAAGCAGCTTTGAATCACCCAATGCGCACAATAGTGCGTATTGCTCCAAATACAAACAACATGTTTCAGATTCACAAGAAGAACGCATGATTCTCCGGTAAAGATCAGAAATTGAATCAACGAAATCAACATGATTCAAATAAGGGTCAATTGGGGGTTCGATAAGGTTCAAATCGGGTAACCCGTATGGAAGATGAGATTTAGCATTTACAAATTGGAGTGAAATCGATTCATCACTGTTGGAAGAAGATGACAATATGGATTGATGGTGAGAGCGTGGACTTGTGTGGGTTTTTTACAGCGGTCTTTGAGCTTCAGACCGCTGGATTTCATGGTGTTTGTGAATTGACGGATTAAAGTCTTGATTTTTGCTGATCTTGGTGATGATGACGAACATTCATCGTGATTATTGTTGGATATCGACATTAAATCATGTGGGTGTTGATTAAATTGTGTGATGATTGAAGTTTTAGCTGGAGTTCATCACCATTGGCATGTGGTGTGTGGTGGCGGTGGTGTGTGGTGATGGTGGTGTGTGGTGGCGGTGGTGGTGTGGTGGTGGTGGTGTGTGGTGGCGGTGGTGTGTGGTGGCGGTGGTGGTATGTGGTGTGTGGTGGAGACGGTGATATTTTTATAACCCTTAGGGTATTTTGGTCGAGATGGTGATGTTTTTATAACCCTTAGGGTATTTTGGTCTTTTTAAAAAAATCTAATAGAAATGTTAAGAACGTTAGTCAAAAAAACTGAAACAGATAACTTTTTTAAAATTTGATACTCAAATAAAGACAAAATAAATGTTACTCAAGTGGAGTCAATTTCCAAAACAAAACCGATATTAACTCTAAAATTTAAGATGATTACTTAGGGGGTGTTTGGGAGAGGTTTTTTTTTTTCTCTTTTTAACTTATTTAAGAAGTGAAATGATAAAAATATCCCACAATAACTTAAAATTTTTAGCTTATAACTTATTTAAGGAATATTTTTATCTTTTTACCCCTTAAATACGTGAAAAGGAGAAAAAATTCATCCCCGTTGTTTAACATATTAAAACGGAATCGCAATTCTTCTTCGATCTGGGGAGTGATTGATCACCAACAGCTTTGAGGTCCAGTTGATTTCATAGAGTTACTAACTGCAAATCGAATAATGTTTCATTGAAATTTCGACTTCAATTTGGAATCTTTGAAGGAGATTAGTTGGTGGGTCACCGGTGAAAAAGTTAGATACGCTGATTCCTAAATTCTTTTAAACTATAAGTTCCCTTTTTGCAACTTGCATCTGTTTCCCTTGTGGTAAGCTTCAATCAGGTACATACATTTTTTTCTCATCGTAATTGCAATTGGGTTCATAATAATTGACGAGATATGTTTGCTTTAGATCATAAGGATTGCGTTTGTGGGGTTTTGCGTTGTTGATTTCAAGTACTTTGAGGCTTAATTGCAATCGGGTATGCTCAAAATAAAGAAAAGTTCTTGTTCAGTGTTTGATTTGTTCAAGCACTTTGTCTCTTGATTGCAATTGGGTTATGTTCAAAATTGAACAAAGTGTTGTGGTTAAGTTTATAGGAGTTGTGTTTGTAGGTTTTGATTTGTTGATTTGAAGGAACTGTAGCTTAATTGCAAATGGGTATATTCAAAATTGAAGAAACGTTATTGGTTTAGCTCATGAGAGTTGTGTTTTGGGGGTTTTGGTGATTTGTTGATTCCAAATTTTGAAGGACTTTGTCTTTGTGGCTTAATTGCACTTGCATAGTTGCTCATATATATTAGTACAAAATGATAAACTGGTCATAAACATTAATATACGTATATCTGACTCTATTGGTTGTTTAATTGAAGGACCGGATTAAGAAAGCAAGAATTTGGTGTTGCAAAGGGATCTACAACGGATTCTTCAATCGAGAATCGAGTGTTTGTTTCAGAGGGTGGTCTGGAGTGCATATTAAGCATTATCAGGGCCCTGAGGATGGGGTCCTGCTTCTCTGCAGAAAGTAGGAACCCTGTCCCGACTTCTCCAACGCCAACTTTAGGGATTAAAAAGAGAAAAAATTCCAGAAAAGGCCACCTTTGATTGACCACCGTAGGGAAGAAAGAGTTCATAGAATTGCAGGCCGAATGTTCTTGAATGGGTCTAGTGAAGTTGCTTCACTCTTTACTCAACAAGGCAAGAAAGGAACCAATCAAGATGCCATGATCGTCTGGGAGGTTTGTCCTTTTGGTTTTTATTAAAAGCTTATTCTTTTAATCTTGGGCTGACTAGTTTCTAAACTGTTTGATTAAACTGATGGATTTAGAAGGGGTTTTGGAAATGCATTATGAAAGTGATTATATGGATATTGAATAACTACAATAGGATAATTAACAGTTTGTAAAAGATAAGTGTTTAACAAATTGCGGTTGTCTTAGAAACTAATATATTTGAATGACCAAAATTGACATTTCTTGTGGAGAAAAGGAGATATGTCTTGTGAGATGAGGTGTAAAAGTCTCTTGAACTAGGTTGAAGAAAAGGGTGATCAGGAAATTTTATTATATCATTTTGAAAAACAATACCGATTATAATTCCCTTAAAACGGTGTGGCAGTTAGAACTGAGAAACATGTTTTTTTTAAAAAAAAAAATTATCCAAACATTAAACTATTATTCAGATTTAAAAAACAGAGCCAAGCACCCATTAGTTGTAGTGGTCCATTGGATGTTTTGTATGAGCATTTTCAAAGTGACTAATGCAACTTCAGTAATCAGATGTAAATAATAAATAATTAGTTGCTTAAATTTGGAGGGTTAGGTAATCTTACAATTATGCTAGTAATCATCTTTATTTGACACCTCTTACTAATTATCCTAATCATAATTATTTGACCTATCAGATAAAACATTGAAACTAACTATCACAACTTCACATCACAATAAATGGTTCAAGGTCACTTCCAAACACCTCCTTGGTTTTAGTCATTCTTGTGTTTTCAACTTTGGGTATGTGTTGTATAAGAACTCTCTTAATTTTTGAATTAAAATAGAGAGCATGCTAACCATAATGTATAATCTATTTGATGCTAATGTAAATCCATGTTTTTCTATTTATATACGATTGACATTTGAGCTATCGTAGAATTTTTTTGCCTTAAGACTTCAAGCCTAGGGAGCAATATCAATCAAAAAGTTAAATTATGAGTGCCTAGAACCTTGGTTTCTCAAAAAATAATAACCATATGCATATTAGTGCATTCAAACAAATAGTATCTCCTCTGGATACCTGGATATATAGTGTATATGTACATTATATATCAGAGTTGGCTGTATAAACTCATAGGAGATGTTTGGATGTTTGTTTGAAGGTGATTATACGATGCTGAGTGCCTGAGTAATAGAAGTTAGATAATTATGTGGTTCATGAGATAGTGTTTGGATTTGTTTTTGGTACTAAAAGAGGCAATAACCACTTTAGATGGTGTTGAGTGTTTGACATGTTTTGATTATGTAAGAAAGTAATTGATAAACAAGGGTAGACTAGTAATTGTACTCTACCCTTTGATAATACATGACCTTTTAAAGAACTTGATAATCATAACCATAAGTAAGTTACTTAAATGTTGAAAGTTGATTATTATGATGTCAGGCCACTAACCACATGTTTTGATTATGTAAAGAAGTAATTGATAAACAAGGGTAGACTAGTAATTGTACTATACCGGATACCCTTTGATAATACCTGACCTTTTAAAGAACTCGATGATCATAACCACAAGTAAGTTACTTAAATACTGAAAGTTGATTATTAGGACGTCAGGCCACTAACCACATGTTCTGATTATGTAAGGAAGTAATTGATACACAAGGGTAGACTAGAAATTGTACTATACCCTTTGATAATACATGATCTTTTAAAGAACTCGATAATCATAACCATAGGTAAACAACAAACAAACAAACAAACAAACCCAGTATATCCCACTCAAGAGCAGGGTCTGGGGAGGGTAGGTGTAGGCGAGTCTTTCCTCTATCTTGTTAGGTAGAGAGACCGCTTCCAATGAGACCCCCGACTCGATAGCAAAAGTCATACTGTTTAGCAAGATAACATACAATAAAACATACAGCCCATAGCATACAGTATACAAAAAGCCATATCGGCAGCAGGACATCATACCATAAATCATACAACACATATCCTACAGTACACAATAAATCATACAACACATAGCATACATAAATCCTAGGTGCATGTAGAATCATCGTTAAAGGGCAGATATGGGCTACTTAGGCCCCGAAACCAGACGTCAAATACCCTTCCTGCCTATAGGTCACACTAGAAGTCCTTAATTTTAATTCTACGCCTCCACTCAGTCCTATCCTCGATCATGTGCTCAGAGAGGTGCAGGTGTATCATATCTCGCCTAATTACCTCATCCCAAGTCAATCTAGGTCTTCCTCTACTCCTCCTACCCTCTAAGATGATGTTCTCTACTGCTCTAACTGGTGCCGCCATTGGTCTCCTCTTGACATGCCCAAACCATCTTAATCTTCCCTCTCGTATTTTATCTGTGATACAGGCCACTTCTAGCTTCTGTCGATACACTTCGTTTCTTATCCGGTCAAGTCTTGTGTGACCGCACATCCACCTCAGCATTCGATTTCCGCTACCTCTATTGTTTCTCGTGCGATTTCTTTATGGCCCAACAGTCTGTTCCATATAACATAGCTGGACGTACTGCCACTCGATATAGCTTTCCCTTTAGTTTTGCTGGAAACCTCTTATCACATAGGATCCTTGCTGCTGCTCTCCACTTGCACCATCCAGCTTGAACACGGTGCGCTACATCGCTGTGTATCTCTCCGTCCTCCTGCAAGTACGAGCCCAGGTATTTGAACCTAGATGTTTGTGGGACCGCCATACCCTGAATAATGATTTGGATGTCCTCTTCCGTCTCGCCACTAAAGTTACAATGCATGTATTCTGTCTTTGAGCGACTTATCCTTAAACCTTTACGCTCTAGTGCTGCTCTCCACTGTTCTAGCTTGTCGTTAAGCACCCTTTTAGACTCCGATATTAAGACAATATCATCCGCAAAGAGCATGCACCACGGAGCTGGCTGCTGTATAGACTTGGTCATCTCATCCAACACTACTGTGACGAGAAATGGGCTCAGTGCCGATCCTTGGTGGAGTCCCACTTCCACTGTGAATGAGTCTGTGTCTCCGATCGGGGCTCGCACACACGTTTTTGCCCCATCATACATATCCTTGATTATTTTGATATACCTCTCTGGTACCCTTCTAAGTCGTAGACTTTCCCAAATTAGTTGACGCGGAATGCTGTCATAGGCCTTTTCTAGGTCGATGAATACCATATGGAGGTCCCTTTTCTTTTCTCTGTATTTCTCCATTATCCTCCTTATGGCGTGTATTGCTTCTGTCGTAGAGCGTCCTGGCATAAATCCAAATTGGTTTGACGCTATCTGCGTTTCTCGTCTAATTCTCGTGTCAATAACTCTTTCCCATAATTCATCGTGTGACTCAATAGCTTTATTCCCCTGTAATTTTCGCAACTTTGTGCATCTCCTTTTTTCTTATATATGGGGACTATAACACTGGTTCTCCACTGGTCCGGCATCTTCCCTGTCGTAAAGATAGTGTTGAATAAATCTGTTAGCCATTTGAGCCCCTCATCTCCCAGGCATTTCCACACTTCAATCGGTATGTTGTCTGGCCCCACCGCTTTAGCCCTTCCCATTTTCTTCATAGCTCTCATAACTTCGTCTACTGTGATGCTTCTACAATAGCAATTGTTTTGTTGTGTTGTTTGGGTTGTATTATCTATCTCAGCTTGATGATTTGGGTTCTTTATGTTGTAAAGGTTATCGAAGTAAGTTTTCCATCTCCCCTTGATGTCCTTGTCGTTCACCAAAACTTTTCCATCCGCAGCCTTTATAAACTTCACAATTCTCAGGTCTTGTCTTCTGCTGTCTCTTGCCTTGGCTAACTTAAACATGTCATGCTCTCCTTCTCTCGTCTCTAGTCGTTTATACATCATCTCATACGCCGTGTTCTTTGCCTCTGACACCGATTTCTTCGCTTCTCTCTTAGCCTCCTTGTATTTATCTTTTAGCTCTGGGCGTTCTTCCTCATTGTTACAGCGTATAAGCTCTCTGAAACTTTTTGTTTTATTCGTATCTTCTCCTGTACATTTTCGTTCCACCACCAAGATTCCTTATGGTCGACTGTCCTCTTTGTTGTAACTCCAAGCGTTTCTTTAGCTGCTTGGATGAGCGTATTTGCCATGGCCTCCCACTTTTGGTTTGCGTCTTCCTGTGGTCCAGGATGTTTCATTGGTATGACCTTATCTCTAAAAATGGTAATGTTTTCGTCCTTGAGCTGGCTCAGTTTTATCGTATGTCTAATTCTCTTGTTTTGTTGGACAATTGGTCTCTTCACGCGTATATCCGCCACTAACATATGATGTTGTGTCACAACTGTCTCTCCTGGAATTGTCTTACAGTCCTTCCACGAGCTACGATCTTCTCTCCTCGTCAGCAAATAGTCTATCTGCGTGTGTCTCCCGCCGCTGCTAAACGTGATTAGATGCGATTCTCTTTTCTTAAAAAACGAATTTATGATTCCTAAGTCATGCGCTACGGCAAAGTCAAGAAGCTCCTTGCCGCCTTCATTCCTAACTCCTAAGGCCATACCCGAAGCCTCCATGCACCAACTGGAAGTGGTCATTGTCCTTACCGATGTGCCCATTAAAATCTCCTCCTATGCATATTTTCTCGTCTCTAGGTATGTCGCCCATAACGTGATCTAAACTCTCCCAGAACTTTTTTCTTTCTGTTTCTCCTAGTCAACATGTGGAGCATACGCACTAACTACTGCCACTACTTCATCCCCTATTACTATTCTTAACAGCATAATTCTATCATCGTATCTTCTTACCTCCACTACATTATCTTGGAGTTCCTTAGCAACTAGAAACCCTACTCCATTTTTCGTTCCGTCCGACCCTGAATACCATAGTTTGTAACTATTGTACTCTGTTGCTCTCCCACCCCTCCATCTAGTCTCTTGGAGACACGCTATCTGGACCCTACGTTTACTTAGCACATCAATTAACTCTAATAACTTACTAGTTAGGGTTCCTACATTCCACGATGCCACTCTTAATCTAAAATCCTTTTTCCTTGTATTCGCACCTCTCGTCACCGAAAATGATCTCGGAGCAGCATAATGACACCTGCTGTCTATATTACCGCACTAACACCTTAAACAACCGCTAAAGACAGGGCCACAAAACAGAAGGTGAACAAACACAAGCCAAACAATGCTTTAAACGGAACAAACACAGGTAATAGCGAAATAGAATCAACAGAAGCACCCAAAATTAATCCAGATTGTGAATGCACGCACACAAGAAATATCAGTCAAATGATTCACCACTAATAATCAGAGGACAACAGAAATATAGAAAACAGAGAACACAGGTAACAAAAGAATGTAATATACTAACGGATGAAAACACACCAATTTATGAGACAGAAATATAGAAAACAGAGAACACAGATACTGGTACTCCTAACCTAGTCAAAACAGACCTATTAGACTATGGAACAAAAACAGCAGGAAATAAGGGAGAAAGAATATCCTCACAGCGGGGTTTTCCCAAGTTAGGGTTCTCCTTCCAGATCTCAAGTAACTCACAACCTTCTAGGGTTACAAGTCACACGAGATCGATAAGCTAGATCGAAAGCAGTTCTTTAGCAAATCGGAAGATAGCAGATCAGTGATAAAGCAGTTCCCAACAAGCAGTTCTTTAGCTAGATCGAATCGACAGATGATAACATACAAGCAGTTCTTTAGCTAGATCAAATCGGAAGATAGCAGAGCTAGATCAAATCGGAAGATAGCAGATCGGTGATAAACCAGAACTCAAGTAACAAATCGACAGATGATAAGCTAGATCGAAAGCAGTTCTTTAGCAAATCGAAAGCTAGATCGATAGGACGACCTACCTGGTCAACTTACCTGGTCAAGCAGATCGGTGGGTGGGTGGGCGAGGTCAACTTACCTGGTAAGGGAGGTCAACTTACCCGAGCTTTGGTGGTCGCCGGTGGGCGAAGGTCGCCGGTGGGCGAAGGTCGCCGGTGGGGGGCTTTTGTGGGCGGTGGTCGCCGGGGGGGGGCGGTTTCCTGTGCGGTGGTCGCCCGTTGGGCGAGATACCCGTT
Source organism: Flaveria linearis (assembly GCA_024085815.1). Lineage (NCBI taxonomy): Eukaryota > Viridiplantae > Streptophyta > Magnoliopsida > Asterales > Asteraceae > Flaveria > Flaveria linearis. Next base: position 61,701,797 of record CM044013.1, on the reverse strand, counting down.
GGGCGTGAGAGAGAGCAGATCGAGAGAGAGCGCAGAGCGAGAGAGAGAGGAATCTGTGCCACGCATCAAGAAATTTTAACATAATCATAACCACAGGTAAGTTACTTAAATACTGGAAGTTGATTATTAGGACGTCAGGCCATTAATCAGATGATCTCTTTCAAAGCACATATTTGTGTCTTCAACTTTTATGTTTGACGCGTGATAAGGTTATTTCCCACTAGAGGTGCGAAGTACAACCCACTTACTTATGAACTTGGTTTTAAAAAGCGTGAGGCGTCCAAAGCGTTTAGGTCTGAAAGTCGAGGCGCTAGGTGTAAGGCATGAGGAGAGAGCCTCACTTATGCGATGCGTTGTTTTATGTACAACCAAAGTTGCATACATATTGGCTTTTTTATCACGTATATTATTCGTAATCTCATCATCCCTTTGGTTTTTTCTACGTATCATCCTTTTACAGACCCCAATTTGACCAATGTTAATCAAATTTGACCTAGACGTGCATGAGGCAGCGCCTTAAGGCCCTGAGGCGTTTTTCTGATTGCCTTTAGAGCCTCACACCTTAAGTGCAACTCAACGTCATTTTCTAATACCAAGCTTATGAACGGGTTGATAGGGTTTGTGTTCTTTCTCAAATGGATCAATAAAAAGTTGGCTAAAAGGAGAATGGGTCAAATGTATGAAAGTCACCCAAACTCAATTTTTAATGCATGTAACTTCTTAAAACAAAATTATTCATGGTTGTTGATAATCGATTGTAACTTGGATAAAGCTTGGATCATGTCTATTAAACTTTCCAAATGTAGTATTTTGGCTCAATGATTGCCTCAAGTTACATGAAATCTACCTTGGGATAATCCAAGAAGACATTCTAATTTTAGGCATAAACTTTGAGCAAAACATAAGAAACTTGCAAGCATTTTTGTCATTTTTTTCTAATATTGTTACCAAAATTATGCATATGATTGTATCTAGGTATTAGAAGGCGTGAGGTGCTCTGAGGCTCTTAGGCTCCTAGAAGCTAAGTGAAAGCACTAGCCTCACGCAAGCGAGGCCCTCAGTATTCATAAAATACTTATAAAGCAATTTTCTATATAACGTTCTCCATGTTGTTAACCCTTAAGCACCCAAAAATAAGATTATAAACGAAATACCAACAATTAACAATATAAAAAGCATAATTATGCTTTTTGTCTCTATGTACAACCAAACAAGCTCTATGTATAGCAAAAAAGCTCAAGGAAAGTAATATTATAGTTTGAGTACCATATTTTACAAAAAAGAAGTTTAGAGTAAGAAACTTTCATTTTCTTTTAAGTTTACACATCAGTGCCTACGAAGCTCGTGCACATACTACAGTACTACACAACCGCCCATACCTTCTATGCTTTTAAGTTTCTCTTTTCTCATCACACTCAAACCTATCTCTCCTCCTGCCCTCTCTCTGTTATCTTTTCTTAGTTTCTTTGTTCTTAGTTCTAAACTTCAGCGCGAGTGAAAGCAGGACCCCCATCATTTGCAACAAACAAATAAAAAGGAATACAAGAAGGAAAAAACAAGCATGAGAGTGGCAGCCTGAACTGAAGCAGTGCCTCAGGAAAAGGCGACCGCCTCAAGCCGCTTCATAACCTTGAAGTGTTTTCTGGAGAGCCTTCGTCACCTCGCGCCTCAAGTGTGCTTTTTATAATCAAGGTATATATAATAATTGAAGTGCCTTTTCATGAAACATTGATACCTGTTTCATAAAGAAAAATTGGTCACACATTCATGCATGCCCTTTTAACGAAATATTGGCAGCTTTTCATTTTTTAAGGAAAAATTAGTTGGGTCAATCTTACCAAGTCATGTAAACCGTTCTATCATCATCTTGGAAGTGTTCTCAGTTTTTTATCATTGGCTTGGAAGGTCAACTCTGTTTTGTCTACACCTATCAACTCCACAAGTTGCCTTAGTGAAAAATGCCCAAGTTGACCAACACATGGTATACAAAGGTGGCAGTCCACTAAGTCTTGAATTGGCCAACTCTGTAAGCAACCTTAGTGAAAATGCCTAAGTTGACCAACACATGATCATCTTTTATGAAAGCTGGATGTGAAACCCGTGTTGTATTTGGAATTGTTTCTTTGTCTGGCTAGTTCCTTGCTAGTCGGGTATCATTTTATAATATCATCAGCCGTTCAAAATATAGCTGGTATTTAACCAAGTGTTTACACTTCCAAAGCTTCCATAGTTAAACTGCCTAAGCTAGCCAACACATGGACACACGGCCAACTTTTATAAAAGTGGATGTTTCACTAAGTGTTTATAGCGACCAACTCCAGCCATGGATCCAATAAATCTAAGTATAGATTACAAACTTCATCATCAACCCCCTTGATCCTTACTATTCGCCAAGTCCGGGATTAGATTAACTCTTGGTTTTAAAATGTGCACATAATGCGTGATGCGCTGCTGCGAGCGCATCGCAACACCTGATGGATTGCGTAACCATGGCGCGCCCCTGATGCGCCGATGCACCTCTTATGCGCCAATGCGCAAGATACGCCAATGCGCAAGATGCGCCTTGATGCGTGCATTATGCACAGTTATGTTTTTCTTCAATTTGAACCTAGGTCGAATCTTTTCAACATAAATATGGGTCTAACCTCTCAACATTAGGGAAAGTTGTTTCATATTTGTGTTCATGCTATATATTTACATGTGTTTAACTGTTGTTTCAATAGTCTGTGCATAGTGTAATAGTTTTGAATTTGGGTTTTTATGTTGAAGTATGTTTTATGAGTGTGTTAATAAGTAGTTTTTATGTTGAAGTGTTAATAATACAAAATGTTCTTTTGTATAATTATTTTTTGGTATTTTTTCGACAACTAACGCATCGCATACCATGCATCGGGGATTTGGGACCAAAAAGCATCGGAGCGCATTGCGCAATTTAAATTAGCTTATATGAATGTGCTCCATGTGCCTCCTAATCCGTATTAGAGCTTAACTAAAGGAACTTTTGGTCTCATGTAAATCTCAATCACATAAAATCAACAATCCGACGTGTGCCCCCTCTATGTTATTGTGTGGATGGAATGAATTTAATTTACTAATAAATGAACTTCAACTTGATTTAAATTTGCTTCAATGAAAATAATGCAATTTATATATGTTCTAACACTCTAACTCTTCAGAATTTTGGGTCAAGAACAGACACGGTGTTGTGTGGTGTTTTTGATGGTCATGGTCCATTTGGTCACATGGTTGCTAAGAGGGTGAGAGATTCACTCCCATTGAAGCTAAGTTCACACTGGGAAGTTAACCTAAAAGACACCAATGATGTCCTTCGGGAAATTGGCAGTAGCTTAAACTCTAAAGGAGCATCCATTAATTCACCTGTTGAGGCCTCCATGAATTTTGAAGAATCTGAAAAGAACCCTGAAATCTTTCAAACATTGAAGGAATCTTTTTTGAAGGCTTTTAAAGTGATGGATAGGGAGTTAAGTATGTATGCAAATGTTGATTGCTTCTGTAGTGGGACGACTGCAGTAACGTTGATCAAGCAGGTCAGATGGTTGAAACTTGAAAATATGTTAATTTAGGAGCAAATGATTTTTTAGTTTTAGAATGTAATTAACAAGTTTTTTTCCTTGTTTGGTTATAGAGTCAGCATCTTATAATTGGAAACATCGGGGACTCAAGAGCTGTATTGTGTACAAGGGATGAAGATAACTCTCTTGTTCCTGTTCAGTTGACAGTGGATCTAAAACCAAATCTTCCAGGTTCCTCTCTTTGAAATCCTTACCTCACTTCAATTTCATATGATGTTTCTGCTTTTTTATTCGTTTACTGTCATCTTTGTTTTTATTGAAGAATGGTCAAAAGTCCCCTTTCCCTCATTGATCCATAATATTTATAATTACAATGAGAAGTACTAATTACAATAATAACCTTGAAGTTACAACATAATACAATATCGTCTAATATACCCCCTCAGTCTAAGGAGGAGGGTCCCGAATGCTTAGACTGGATCGAAACTCATCAAACAAAACCCTCGGTAATCCTTTTGTGAAAATGTCAGCAATCTGAAACTTGGATGGAACATGAAGTACGCGAACATTGCCACGCTGAACTTGATCACGAACAAAATGAATGTCAATCTCTATGTGTTTCGTGCGCTGGTGTTGAATAGGATTACCTGACATGTAAATGGCACTGACATTGTCACAAAAAACAATAGAAGTCTTGTTGGGTGGACGTCCCAACTCAAGCAGAAGATTTCGAAGCCAACATATCTCAGCGACCACATTTGCAACCCCACGGTATTCTGCTTCAGCACTGGAACGGGATATGGTGGTTTGTCTTTTAGAAGACCAGGAAATGAGATTGTCACCCAAATAGACACAATAACCTGATGTGGATCTGCGAGTATCAGGGCACCCGGCCCAATCAGCATCAGTATAAGCCAGTAAAGTAGATACTGACTTCGTTTCATGTGCAACCCCATGTGAATCGTACCTTTTAGGTACCGTAGTATGCGTTTCAGCGCATTAAGATGAGGAGCGCGCGGTGCATGCATATGCATGCAAACTTGCTGTACTGCATATGATATGTCGGGACGTGTAAAGGTTAAGTACTGAAGTGCACCGGCAAGACTACGAAAAGTAGTAGGATCATCAATCAAGTCTCCATCACTAGTGCTCAACTTACCTGCGGTATCCACAGGAGTGGTAACGGGGTTGCAATTTGACATATTTGCACGAGCTAATATGTCTGTGGCATACTGTTGTTGAGACAGAAAGAGACCCTGTGAACTGCGGGTGACCGAGATGCCCAAAAAATAGCTCAAAGGACCAAGATCTTTCATCGCAAATTCTGAAAATAAACTTGCCATTAAAGATTGCTTCAGAGTTGCAGAGGAGGTCGTTAAATAATATCATCAACATAGAGTAATAGATAAGCTGTGTCGTGACCCTGCCTGTAAATGAATAATGAGTGGTCACAAGAGCTATGATGAAAACCCATGGTAGTGACAAAATCAGTAAATCGTTGATACCAAGCACGTGGCGCTTGTTTCAATCCATAAAGGGATTTCTTCAAGCGACATACGTGAGTGGGATAGAGAGGGTGACGAAACCCAACCGGCTGATGCATGTAAACTGTCTCCGAAAGATGACCATGTAAAAATGCATTGGTGACATCAAGTTGACTAATGTCCCAACCATGTAATAATGCAATGCTCAAGACAGTCCTGATAGTAGCCGGCTTGACAACCGGACTAAATGTCTCATGACAATCGACTCCCACCTGTTGAGACCTGCCATCACAAACTAAACGCGCTTTGTAGCGCTCAAGTGAGCCATCAGATTTTAGTTTGTGTTTAAATAACCACATACAACGAATAATATTCATATCAGACGTGCGAGGTACTAGCTCCCACGTATTGTTAGTAATAAGGGCATTAATTCTTCCGTCATAGCATGGTTCCAAACCGGAATATTAAGGGCCTGAATTGGGTTTTTAGGTATAGGTTCAATGGTAGAGGTGTGCAGGTTGAATAGTTGTTTGGGTTTAGTGATGCCAGCCATTCGTCGGGTGGTCATAGTGTGAGTAGGTGGGGGCGGAGGTGGGGTGGGTGTGTGGTCCGACGTGATGGGTGATGTTGGTGACGGGCCGGTGTTAGGTGGGCTTGGGGGAGGTGTTGGAGTAGATTGGGCCATGGACTGTGAGGTTGTAGTTGGAGGGGTTTGGGCTGTGGGATGTTGGACAGGATGTTGGGCCGTAGGTGGAGTGGGGGAGTGGGATGGGATATTGGTTTTGGGCCTACGGGAGTATTGTTTAAGAGTGGGTTGTTGCAAGTTGGTTTTGTTGTTGGTTTTAGGTTCTGTAGTGGGTGGCGGGTTTAAGGGGTTAACATGGGACCAAATGGCTGGGTGAAAATCATCTGTGGAAGGTGATAAAAGCTGGTAATCAGGTGGGATTTGAGAAGGAGTTGAAAATGGAAAAATGGTTTCGTCAAAGACTACATGACGCGAGACTACTATCTTTTTGGATGATAAATTATAGCACTTATACCCCCTATGGTTAGAAGGGTAACCAAGGAATACACAAGGTGTGGAGCGAGACTCTAATTTGTTGATCGTGGTGGATGGAAAAAGTGGGTAGCATAGGCAACCAAAAACACGAAGATTATCAAAGGACGGTGTTTTGTGGTAGAGTAAGGAAGTGGGTGATTTATTGTATTTTATTTTACTTGGTAGAATGTTTTGAAGATAGGTTGCCATTTGAAGAGCATGGTGCCAAAAATGAGGTGGAAGAGACGCTTGATGAAGAAGTGTACGAATCATATTATTAATGGAGCGTATTTTCCTTTCGGCTTTGCCATTTTGTGAAGAAGTGTGAGGGCAAGAGAAACGAAATGACATACCATTTGTTGAACAAAAATTATGAAACGCTTTGTTGTTGTATTCGGTGCCATTATCACATTGAAAGGTTTTGATTTTCCGTTCAAATTGTGTGTGTATGAGTTGATAAAAGTTTTGAAAATGGTGAACACACTTGATTTGTTGGTAAGAGGATATGTCCATAAGTAATTAGTGTAATCATCTAAGAATAAAATATAGTACCGGTGACCTCCCGAGCTTTGGACCGGGGAGGTCCACAAATCACTATGAACTATATCAAATGGCATAAATGTAACAGAAACCGAATCATAAAACGGAAGTTTAACTTGCTTCCCAAACACACAAGTTTGACATAAACGTTTAACAGAAGAATTTTGAAATGAAATTAAATTGTCTTTATGCAAAACATTTAAAGAATCGGGTCCAGGATGGCCTAAACGCCGATGCCAAACGTCTTGAGAGATAGCAGCAAAAGTGGAAGCAGAGGTGATTCTAGACAAAGTAGGCAACGAGAGAGGATAGAGATCCCCGGTGCTATCACATCGGAGGATAGGAGTCCGCGTCAGGTAGTCCTTCACAAGAAAACCAAATTTATCAAATTCAATCGAAATGTCATTATCAGTGCATAAACGTCGGACCGAAAGAAGGTTTTTAATGAGGTTTGGTGCTATAAGGACATTGTTTAGGTAAAGTGGTGGGTATGGTGCTTTTAAAACTGTTTGGCCCGTTCCAGAAATAGGAATTTTGTAACCATTGCCAACAACGATAAAATTTTGTATACCATTATTAGCACAAGGTGAGAGAGTACCTGACGAATGAGACATGTGATTTGTAGCACCGGTATCAAGATACCACATTGGGTCGGGTTGAAGTGTCATAGTATGCATTGCCTGTTGTATGTTGGTGGGTGTGTAATATTGTTCTGCAAAGGCCTGTGAAGGACTAGACCCACGGGGTGCGGTTGTTGGTGGCCGAGGCATGTGCATCTGCATGGGGTGGTGATATGGTGTAGTAGGATAGGGAGTTGGAGGTATAGTCCATTGTTGAGGCTGCCAACCCCAACTGTTGTTCAAAGAATTGTAACCTCCGCGTCCACGAAAGCGTCCCCGACCTCGACCCCGACCCCCGCGGCCTCTACCACGATACCCGTATGTGTCTTGTTGAAAACCGCGGCCTGTTCCACCCTGGTTGCTGTTTGCCGCCGCCGCAGGCTGCTGTGTGGCAGCCGCAGCCGCCACGGCAGTGGTTGGTGGTGTTTGTTCTTGGCTGCCGGCGGTGGTAAGCAAGGCAGTGGTGGGAGTTTGATTTGCTTTTCTCGTTTCCTCCATGATCAACTTGGAACGGGCTTGATAAAACGATGGTAGAGGCTGCATTTGTTGAAGAAACATTGCCACGGGGTCATAGTTGTCGCTGAGGCCTGCAATAACTTGTAAGACAAGTTGTTTATCGGTGACCGGTGCATCCACGTTAGCCAACTGATCAGATAAAAGCTTGAGAGCTTGACAATAGGCAGCCATGTTTGGGAATTGCTCAAGCTTGGTTGTTGTGAACTTGTTCTGAAGATATAGAGCCCGAGTGTTTTTGTTGTCCTGGAAGATGTCTTCCAAAGCTTTCCAGGCAGCAGCAGCAGTGGTTCCTTTGACAAAAATTGTTTGAAACAAGTCTTTAGATATTGTACCATAGATCCAGTTGAGTACAATAGCATCAAGACGTTTCCAAAGAGGGTCGGTTGGTTTTATGATTGTCGATGATGAGGCTTCTTCTTCGGGAACGATGTGATCGATGACATCAAAGGCTCTACACGTATTCTGGAACACTTCAACCCAAGACATGTACAGACTCGTTTCCATGTCTAAGATGACGTTGACATGATTCCTGATGTTCATAACGGCGGTGGCAGGATGTATTTGTTCGTGGTGTGTTTTGGTTTCTTTTGAGTCAGACATGGTGGCGGAAGGGTGGTGAGTTTACGGTGGAGGGGAGGTGGCCGCAAGTTGGGAGGGGTGATTAGGGTTAGGGTTTTGGTAATCAGAGATGCTCTGATACCATATTGAAGAATGGTCAAAAGTCCCCTTTCTCTCATTGATCCATAATATTTATAATTACAATGAGAAGTACTAATTACAATAATAACCTTGAAGTTACAACATAATACAATATCGTCTAATAGTTTTTGCCCAATAGACTTTTAAACGTTATGGATCGGGTAACGAGTGAATATGGGTACTATTTTAGTATGAAGTGAAACAGGTCGAGTCGAATTGACTATCCTTAGATAAAATGATACAGGAGGTGGTGTGCATTAAAAATCTTTGGGCAACTTTGACCCATTTGATAAGTTTCCTTTTTAGCTAAAAGATTTAGTTTGACCCGTTAGACATAAATACATAACCCAAATCGATAATTCATAGGTAGAAGGGTCGAAAATGCTGGCTTTAGGATATTGTTTAGAGAAGTCTGTTTATAAAAAACATACTTGGTTGTATATAATAGATGTTTGCATGCTTGACTTTACATATGATTGATTGTTTCTTTCGTTTTAATTTGTGGGAAAGAATTTAGTCCAAAAGATCTAATATGGGGATATAATAATATAGCGAACAATGTTGTCTATAGTTTTGTTTGTGAGAAAAAAAAATATATGAAAGTCGGGTACGTGGCTTGAGTGTCCCTACGTAGAAGCATTCATATACTTTATGATGTAAAAGATAAAAATAGAAAATGAGTAAATTACATGATGGTCGGTGTGGTATAGCCATATTACGTTAATGGTCCTTTCTTTTCAAAAATTACATCTAGGGTCCCTACTGCTCACTCATAAGTAATACCTTTGGTCCTTTCCTGAAAATTAATGTAAAAATTCTGTGAATTTATGTGAAGTTATTTATAGAAATGCTGATTCTTTAGCCCCCTATATTATATCATGGATTATTGAAAAGCATGAAAGCAGTTGGAAAATGATATAGAAATTAGTTCCTTCAATGGCTTTTTTTTAACTGATTTGTTGTTTTACATGTGTTATTCATGCAGAGGAGTCTGAGCGGATCCGTAAATGTAAAGGACGCGTGTTTGCCTTACGGAACGAACCCGACGTTGCTAGAGTTTGGCTACCAAACCACGACTCACCTGGGTTGGCCATGGCTCGAGCTTTTGGGGATTTTTGTCTCAAGGATTTTGGTCTCATTTCCGTCCCTCAAGTTTCATATAGACTCCTTACAGAAAAAGACGAGTTTGTTGTCCTTGCAACCGACGGGTATAAAATCCCTCCATTATTAATCTTATGTGTTTAACTGTTAGAGATCAAACATAACCCGAATCAACCTATTTATAAATGCTCAATACAAACAAACAAACAAACATACCCAGTGTATCCCGCTGAAAAGCAGGGTCTGGGAGGGGTATGTGGTGGCAAGTCTTTCCTCTATCCTGAGAGATAGAGTGACCGCTTCCGAAGAGACCCCCGACTCGTTAACAAAGGCAGTACCTTATAAATGCTCAATGAATATACATATAATCTTTTTGCAGGTGTGGGACGTGCTTTCAAACGAAGAAGTGATTGAAATTGTAGCTTCAGTTGAATCACATTCGCGTGCAGCTCAAGCGGTGGTGGAGTCAGCGGTTCATGCTTGGAAACACAAACACCCAACTTCTAAAGTTGATGATTGTGCGGTCGTGTGCCTGTTTCTTGGCTTGGGCTCAGCATCAACCACCAAACTGAATCAGGAGAACAACATGGATGAAGAAGAGTCATCATCCACCATGAACACCGAAACAGGAAAAGATTGGTCTGCCCTGAAGGCGTTTCGCGGTTGAACACATTACTAACACTCCCGAGCTTCGTTCCTGGTGAGGATGACGAAAACCGTGAGCCAGTGGGGAAAGGAAATGTTTAAAGATGATTGAAAAGATTGTAGCATTTTGTTTTTTTTTCTTTTTTTTTATCATTTTTTTCGGGTAGAAGAGCCCCGAACCTGGCTGTTTTAGAGGTTCGGGGATGTATTTTTTTCATGTTTTTCGATCAAAATTATATGGTGATTTTATACAAATATTTCTGTATGTTTAATGTCATAATCATACATAGTCTGAGGAGTTTGATGTGCTTTTTACACCTTTTAGAGTTGTTGTAAACTCATTTAAATTCGAAGTGTGTTGATCTATTTGACCTCTTAAAGAGAAAAACATCTTCTAATTCTAACATTAGTACATAAACTACATTAACTACGACGAGTTTAACATTTTGTTGAATAATATTAACTTGACTAAACAATGTGAACCAAATTTCATTTAAGCAACCACCATCCCTTTCTATTTCTAGCAACTAACAAGCTAAAAACTACATAACGAACTACGTTCTAGCATCCGTGTTGACGTATTTTCCACCAAATTATGTCGATGTCAACCTTGTCTATTTTAACCCCAATAAAATGTAGTAGACAAGCGTGATTGGTAACGCTATTAGCATTCCAAATATAACACTGCAATAGATAGACCAGAAGAATTGGGTATTCTTAAATTAGAAATAAATTCAAATAAAAATTAGAAACATTGTAATGGTGCATTTTAATTTATATAAAATAACCTATATTGAAAGTTTTTGGACTAAAAACAACATATGTGAGTGTAAATAGTAATTTAAAGGGTATAAATAATAGAAATCTAATAAAATATATATAAAGTCGAAGGCCATTTAATAAATTCAAAACAAGACCCTTAGACTTCATATTATAAAGTTTAAAGACATAATATGTGAAAAAGGAAAACCTTCATTTAGTTAAAAACTTAATTATTATTATCTTTTGCCAGATTTAAAATTGATGGAGTATAACAAAAGTGAAGCAATTTAATGATGCAAAAATAAAGTCCATGAATTTTATGTAAAAAGTAGAGAAGGAATATATATATTTTGTGGGCAAAAAAGAAGAATAAAAGTAAAGTAAAAATAAAAAAGAAAAGAAAAGCTGAAAGAATGCATACCCAGTGCTGAGGATATCAGGATGGACGCTGTACTCCTTAGCAAAGACAAAGGGGACAATACCCTGTGGTAAAGCAGCCTGTTTGTTTGTTTGTTTTCACAATTTTAGCATCAAAGAATAAAGTTAAGGGACTATATTTGTACACATTCAAACTTGCTTATTAAAACAAGAGTAAATTGTTATTATTATATTATTATAAATGTTAAAAGCTAAATTTCAATTCTTGTTTTATTAAAGTTTACCAAATTTTCATATCATACAGTTTTCAACTTATTTCTTAAATTTTATAAAGTCAGAAGACCTTCTTTATCTTTTTAGAACAACGTATACAACTTAGTGGTCATAAATATATATATGCACTTTATAAGATATAAACAATCAAATTAACCTTTAGAATGGAATAAATAAGAGACATTGGAGACTCATGTCACCACTTCAACTTGTTTTACTTTGATAAAGTAACTTCCAAAGGTACAAAAGTGCGAGGCTAAATAGCTTGTTTGACCATATAAGATTATATGGATCTGTATTTATAACGCATAAAAACTTGACAATAATAATAATAATAATAATAATAATAATAATAATAAATAATAATATAATAATAATAATAATAATAATAATAATAATAATAATAATAATAATAATAATAATAATAATAATAATAATAATAATAATTACATATGTGATGGCTGTACTAGTAACTAATATTTATCATTAAGATTTTAATATGTGAAAAGTACTTAAAAAATATTTTTGATGAGAATGAAGAAATTTTTGATGAGAATGAAGAAAGTATTTTATGGCATTAATCTTTTGAATAAAGTTATAAAAACATCATACTATAACATCCAACTTTTACTTTTATATTAACACGTGTCTTTACTCTTTAGAGTTTAAAGTGTTTTACGACATTTAAATATGAAAAAACCTAAGTTTATTTCATCTTAACATTCTGAGGATATTAAACGATATAAATTATGGAATTCATAAATGTTTTCTACAAGGTTTTGTTTTGTATGCCGATTCGGGATACTATTTATTTATTTAAAAATGGATTTCAATTATGATACAAGTAAAAGAAAAAGGATATTAATGATAAAAATAATCATTTATTTTTATTGGACATTTATACTTTTAATGTTGTATTAATAAATAAATAAAAAAGTGTAAGAGTGGCAGGCAAAATGGGAGTGTCGGATTTAGTGTGTAATTAAATAAAATGAATGCACGCTTCGCTTTGCTTTGCTCAAGGCATGATATGCCCCCACGTGACTTTCACATGACCCTCATTATCATTCCTTTAAATTTTTTTTTTAAATCAATCAAAATTCATTCCATCAATTTGTTAGCAGGGGCCTAACAACCCATCACATATTACAACAAACCATTATCAATACAATACAAGCGCGTATTATCAATACAATACAAGCAAACGTTGACATTCTACCTCTACACACACCATTCCTTTAATTTATTAATAAAAAAATTGTCATATTCTAAAAAGGCATTTTTTAATAGTAGAAACTATATTATATTATATACATATTAAAACACAACAATCATGAGCAGTACCTAGGTCGTTATTGTAATTGAATTTGTTTTTGATGGCTTACTTATCAGGTATAGTTTGTCTTATTAGGAGATTAAACTTATTGTAAGACGGTATTTTGCACATTTTATCATTTTAACATATCAAATGACATGTGTTATTATTTACATATCAGAAAAATCATTTTCCCTCCTTTCTCTCATAATAAATATGCAAATTATAAAAACAATCAATTTGACTTTGTTTTTACTAAAATATGTTAAAACAAATATATATATATATATGTATATATATGTATATGTATATATATGTGTATATATGTATATATATGTGTATATATGTCTATAAATGTGTATATATGTGTATATGTCTATAAATGTGTATATATGTGTATATATGTGTATATATGTCTATATGTGTATATATGTGTATATATGTGTATATATGTGTATATATGTATATGTATATATATTTGTATATATGTGTATATATGTGTATATATGTATATATATGTGTATATATGTATATAGGATCAGGATCATTACAGAACCATTTTTTATTTTCAGAACCAAAAGAACCATAGATTTACATAAATGTAAATTATAAACCATTAATTTACATAAATGTAAGTTAAACCTGGTGATATTTAGTTGTTTTTTATAGTTTATTGTTCATGTCTGATATACACATATGTAAAACAGGTCAAGTCTTATCAGACTTAATATACATTTATGTAAATCAATGGTTCTGTAGTTCTGAAAATAAAAAGTGGTTCTGTAATGATCCTAACCCTATGTATATATATGTGTATATATGTATATATATGTGTATATATATTGAGATGGTTTAGGCACGTGAAGAGGAGACATATATCAGCGCTAGTGGTATAAATTGGACAGAGTATTATGATAAATTTAATTTTTATTTTTTTATTATTAAAAGTATTGGTTTTAAAGAGAAGAAAACTGACCTGGACAATTGCAATGCGTAAAAGGACGCCACGTAGGCCAATGGGATAAGAAACAATTGCCATAACAGCCGGTCCCACAAAGAATCTCACACACATTGCCATAGTTGCCATCGAATTCCCACATGCTATGATCCTTGGTTGTAATGCCATAAACAAACCTGTTATAAACGTAACATAAATCGTTATTATTATTGTTATCATCATCCTCATTTTATTTTGTAACTTTTTACTTATTACTAATCATGATATTGGTTTTTAGCTTTTAGTTTGATTATTGAAAAAATAAAGCTATGAATACACGTAGTTAAATTCAAAAAAAACCCTAGAAATTGTAATAACCAAAGCAACACATGTATCATTCCCATATCTTTCACTCAGATTTTTGTTATTGTATTAAATTCTAGTCCATATTTGTTGTCACTTACTATAATACTTAAATCAAATATTTATTAACAAACACAAAACACAACAATATTAAGGCTAATTAATTGTAAAAGGAGGCCAAATTAAACACTACAGTTTTAAACAACAAAACTAACAAAGAATGCAAATTAAATTTTACAAAAAGAACTATACGTTGTTTTTTTAAACATTTTTGAAACATATTATTTTTATTTATTAAAACTCTATAATAAAAAGAAAAAAAGAAGATATTGGAATTAGTTACGCAGGTGGTGATGATGAGTATTACTATGATGTGTTGGTGGGGATGATGATGTAAAAGGCTAAAGCTGTTTTAGATTGTCGGGGCCAAAAGTAAAAGACTAGACTCATCATGGGTATAAGGCTATTTCCGTAATATCCCACTTCAATATTCTATTTTTCTTTACCAAACAAAAAAAAACATTTAAATAATTTTTGGAATTTTTTTTCTTTTACTTAGGTGGTGTTTGTTTTTTAGAAAAAGAGCTTTTAAAACTCTTTTGTCTGCGTCAAAAAGAGCCGGGCAGATGTTTGAGGTCTGCAGAGTGTTTGTTTTTTTGAAAACGTTTCATTAAAAAACGTCTGCGTGACCTCTTCTTGGAGAAGCGGTGGACTAATGTCTTCTTACCTCTACAAACCTCTTCTAACCAAAAAAAAAAAAAAAATCAAACAACCAATTTCACCTCTCAAATCGACGGCGTATCTCTCGATATACATTCATCAGTTCATCACTCATTTCTCTAGATTCAACAACCAAATTCCTCTTCAATCATCTCTCAAATCAACAATCAAATAATCAAACAATCAAACAATTGATTGTTAACTGAATATCAATCCATCAATGGCCCCAAAAAACGTATTGCTAACAGTCAACGGCAACGAAGTTTCTCGAAACATCGCATATCATCTCGCAAAACGCGGTTGCAGGTACATAATCACCATAATTTCCATCTGTTTTCGTCGATTTCACCTTTCGATTGAGCGAATTTGAGCTTGAAACGATGAATTTTGGATCTGATTTGTTGTTTAGGTTGGTGGTTGTTGGAGATGAGAAGGTTGTTAAGGGCGTTGTGGATTGGATAACTGGTGATCTGAAGGGAGTTTCGATTGATGTTGTTGGATTGAATATGGAGGATGAGAGTGAAGCGGTTTTCGATGAAGCTGTGGAGAGATGTTGGAGTATTTTGGGGAAAGTGGAAGCTTTGGTTAATTGTTACACTTATGAAGGTAAATTTGATTCTGAAGTTCATGTTTATCAGTTTTGATTATTGTTTCAGTGATCTGTTTGGTATAATGTTATGTTGATCTGATTGATTGATTGAATTTTATGAATGTTGCTGCTGTTGTTGTTATTATGAATGTTGGTGTTGAGTTTTCTTGTTAATTTCTTTGATGTTGCTGCTGATGTTGTTATTTTGAATGTTGTATTTTACTTTTTTTGTTAATTTCTTTGATGTTGCTGCTGATGTTGTTATTTTGAATGTTGTTGTTGAGTTTTGTTGTTAATTTCTTTGATGTTGCTGCTGATGTTGTTATTTTGAAGGTTGAATGTTAGAATAGGGATAATAGAAATGGGATAATATAAATGGTTGAATCTTGTTATTTTGATGATGTTGTTATTTTAACTTTTTATTAATTTCAGTTTATTTCAGCAGTCTGCAGACGTTACAAAACAAACAGTCTTCTTAATACAGGCTGCAGAGGTTTGGTCCACCTCTTCTCCTACAGATGTCTGCAGATGTGGTCTGCAGACTGCAGACGTTTTACCTCTTCAGAAACAAACAGCACCTTACTAATTCTCGTGTGTTTTTCTTACAATTTCAAGTTCGGTGAGAATCTATATAGTAAAGTAGTAAGCAAAGAATATAAAGATTTGAGGGAAGTGTATAAAAATTAAGTGTTAGAAATATGTTATTAACAGTGTAATAAGATTCTATGATGTTAAACTCAAATAGTGATGCATTACCAACACCATCGAAATGTTCTTATTTAAGAATTGTATATTAAACTCGATTACAAATTTAAAAAAAAATGCCTACTACAACATACAACATGCTTTAACTTTTAAAATATTAATATATCCAAGTAATATATTACTTTCTTTGCATTTTGATTGGTCCAATGAAATACAAAGGTTCCTTTCTCAGAAAGATTCTTTTCCAAAACTATATATTGGTAAGTGGTAACATCTTTTGAAATATAAATATTTTATTATAAAGATATTACTTTACTTTATATATAATACATTTAATTTCAAATAAAAATAATAGAAATAATAATAAATATTATTATTATTATAAGTTTATAATATGTTTCATATAAGTGGAACAAAACATGAAATATGAATAGAGAGAATGTTAGGCCTAACCAAGACTGAACATAGCCATGCCAAGCCCTGCATCAGACAGTATTGATATCGACTTTGTTATGATTGCAGGCATATTAACATTCCATCTGTCAAATTACATAAAAAAAGTTTATAAAATATTAATCAAATTTATAAAAATCTTTTATCTAAATATATAAGTAAATGAATAATATTAACGAATTTAGTGTTTTGCACCTGAAACATACTAGAGACCAGACGAGACCGATTAAACTCGAATAAGTATTCGGGTTTCTAATCAGTTTCCTCCACACCATTATCAATATCAGTCTGGTCATCACGCTCGTTGGTGGCATTGCATTGTTGCCAACAATGCCTGCGCCAGTCCCTTCGATGTTAATGTTGTTATTTCCATAACTCTCCAAATACTCTTCTCCGTTACCTAAAATAAATATAACATTTTTAGTTTGAAACAAAGGAATTATGAAATGATTTTTAAAAAATTAAAAAAAAAAAGATAACCTTTTACGGGTGATATGGGAACTTTTAAATCTTTTGTAGTTGGTTGGTCGAGTGCTCCGTATTCACGAGCCACGAATACATCAGAGACCGGGGAATTACTCGAGCTCCAAACAAACAT
The DNA here is from genome assembly GCA_024085815.1 of Flaveria linearis. Lineage (NCBI taxonomy): Eukaryota > Viridiplantae > Streptophyta > Magnoliopsida > Asterales > Asteraceae > Flaveria > Flaveria linearis. Next base: position 61,684,527 of record CM044013.1, on the reverse strand, counting down.
GTGTAGATCATTTGAACCTTCGTCTGCTACTTTTTGCCCGTTAACCTTTTATTCAGCGGTTCACTCGACTTTCCTGCTGATGGAGAAAACATCCCGGGATTTGGTGTTGGGTAGTTACCACCCATCACCCCATGATGAAAACGACTTTTATTATTACCCGTAGTACTCCTTCCGCCTTCCCCTTCATAGTTAGAAGACCTGGGCGTCGGGCCTCTGGAACCCGGAGGCCCGTGCACATCCGCAGGCCCAAAGTTCGAATTCCTCCCTCCTCCACCACCACCACCACCACCAGTCACAGAATAAAAATCATTATGATTAAAACTCGACCCCTCGGGGTCGGGTTTCTCGACGACTGCAGAGAGTAAATCTCCGCATTCGTCAGATCCGACGGGCGAGGCGTCACCCCCGAAAACCCATGCGACCGTCTGGAAACCACGTCGGACCTCGACGCGTTCGACTTCCGCACCGTAACACGAAGCTTCCCGTCCTCCTTCACCTCTGCCTCCGTCTCCAACACGTGCCGTCCGTCCAGGGACAGGACGTCCGGGTCGACATGTATCGACCCGATGGCTCCCGCGGAGCCCGGAAACTGCTCAGAGATGAGCATGCGGGCCCCGCGGAACTCAAACAAAAACAACATCAAAGTGTACCAAATGATACACTGTAAAACGACAATCTGAACCATTAAGCTCCCAGAGTCACCCCCATACATCCCTTTAAGCAAAGGGATGCCCATGACAAGGGTGTTGGGCAAAGTCGAAAGCGAAAAGAATGTGATGGCCCACTCGAGGCTAACGAGTTTGGTGAGGTTGGCGACGACGGCGAGGGCGACGAGGACAAGGAGCTTTTGGAGGGTGTCGGCTGCGATGAATTTGAAGTTCATTTGGTAGGGATTGTTGGTGGAGATGAAGTGGAAGGAGAGGAGGGGGACGGCGAAGAGGGCGACGAAGCGGTTGATGCCGGAGCATTGATCGGGGGAGAAGATCTTCCACCATTTCACGGAGCCGTAGGCCACGATCATCGCCACGTAGAGGGGGACCACGGCGGTCATCACGTGGTAGAAATCTGAGAGACTGATCATGGTGATCAGATGACAATATATGGAGTTTTGCAGGTTTTCAAAGGGATGCGAAGAAGAAGATCAAGTGTTTTTTGCAGTGTACAAAAGGGGACGTGGTGTGGTGGCCGGTTTTTTGAATATCTTTTGTTTTGTGGTTTTTGTTTTGTGGGTTTTTATATGTGGAGTTAAGTTGGTGGGTGCTTCAAAAATGTTAAAGATGATAATTACAACTAGTTTTATACCCGTCCGGTGGCCGGGTAGTTTTTTTTGTAATAAAAGCAAAACTATATTTTCTTACCCTTTAAACAACTACATAAGCCAAGTTGAAATTGAGCTCAAATTTTAGCCTTAAGAGTTTTCAAATTTCGAGCTTAAACCCAAGTTGAATACGATCTAGGCATGCCATATTTACTCAAGTGGCAGATGTTCATCTCTAATCTTAGTGATAAATAAATGCTAATTAGAAGATAGGAATCTGTGATGTATTATGATATACATGAGTTAAGAAAAATTCTTTGTTTAGCAAAAAAAAGTCAAAGTATCTAATTTGGAGATGAATGCATACATATGAAAGACAATAAACTCAGACAATGTACATTTCAGTATTTGAAATAATTGCATATGTAAAAGGAAAACCTCATCAATTCCTCCGACCATGTAAAACGGAGTAAGCCTTCGTACATCTGGCTTATTACCCATTTGAGCCATTAAATATAAATCAACCATAATACATTCATTTTTAAGCAAACGGGATTGGAAAAATATTAGGGAGTAGTTACAATGAAAATGGAATTACCTACATCCAACTCCTTGATAACAAATTCCTTAAAATATACAAAAAAGATAAATGTAGTTTACCTTTGCCACTATTGTTGATCTAGGAGAAAGATCATTTGTTGTAACTCGCATGAAGATATCCTTTGAGCTACCATACAATCCACATGTAATCAAATGTGTTGGAAGATTAATAATCAAGATAATCATAAAAAAATAGTATTTAGAAAGTCAAAATTAGAAGCAAACTATGTTATTAAAAAGTCAAATAGAACAGGTTTAGAATACTTTATGTTGGTTAGTTAAACGGTTATCAAACCATTATTGTATTGCTATATAAGCCTCTATATGTACGATATTATGTGTGTGGAATTCATTTGTGATTGTGTGTGTATCGTCAAGTCTACCGACCCTCTATTCATCGTGAGTCCCTGCATATATTCATATGCATACTCAAATCAATACAATGTTCATCTATAATTGATCCTAATCTATGATCCGAAGGGGGCTCAACAAAATGTAATTGTGCAATCTAAAAATGATTAAAAAACAAAAATCACTTGTAATGCCTTCAATGTAGCATGTTTTTACTCGATATAATCACAAGATCTTTGTTTGAACATTGAAAAGCTAATAATAAACTGACGTGGTTGTATGAAGAATCATTTTTGTATTAAAACTTGAAGTGACAGATAAGTTCTTGAGAATGAGCTAAACCATTTAATACTTCACATGAATGTGCCCAGATACTCTTAGAATTGTTCTTATATAGCAGCTTCAATTACATCAAACTAAAACGCTGACCCATTTCTGTTTAAAATTCCATGCTTTTAGAAATTAGTAAAGCATAGAAGGTATATACAAGGGACATATATCAAGTTAACATTTCTAATTTTAAAAAATAGGCTATAGTACTATACGCGAATCAGGATGCCCCATCAATGGTTGCAAATCAAGTTATGGCTTAGACTTTGGTGACTTTGGATCATAAATTCATTATTTCAACTTTACACAAGGGTATTGTCTTCAAGGTTCGAGCAAGCTCCTTAGTTCTACAGCAGTTTTTAACAATTTTGTACACATCGTAAAATGGTTGGCTTGGGTAACATGTCAAAACGGGTATATTTGTTGGGGTTGTGGCACCCAAAATAGTTTTCAATCCAAAACATCTAGTAATTATTAGTGTTTCAAATATGATTACAAAATCTTATTTAGGTACACATTACATCCTTCCCGCACACAACATACACACACCACACCCTTCATGCACATATCAACTTGAAGCTGTTGTGTTTCATTCTTTCTGCCGAAACCAACGACATCCACCACCCTTCTTTGAACCTATTTAGCTGAACAAAATATTGAGTGAAATGTTAAAATGCATTAAAGTGGAAGAAGAAATACTAAATCTCATGAAATATATAGACATCTTATTTGATTTAGTTTTTGGAAGAAGAATCGACTTCACCGTCTTCCCCAAATTCTGGATCGGACTTTGAATTGAGATGATAGAAGCAATGGCAAAAAATCCAAATCGGTTACCTGATGATAGCACCAAATGAAGTGCGGAGATTGCTGACTAAACAACTACGGGAACCGATTGAACGCTTGTGATGGTCGATAGGGTGGCAATGATGGCTGAGTCCGACTAAGCTGTAGGGATAGTCGATTGAGAGGCGGCGATGGAGATGTAAGCACCGAGGAGGGAAAACAACCTAGATGACAGTGAGGGAGATGCCATCACCGGAAGGACCGGACCATTTTGCTCTGGATATTGATTGATTTCGTTTCTTTCGCAAAGTGAGGAGGCGGGGAACCGAGGAAACCAGAAGACCTGCTCTTATAGACGAATTTAAGCGGTTACATGCTGCAAACCACCCTATCTTGTTTTGGCTGCTGAATTCCAGGCGCCATGAGCGTAGCTTTTTAACTGCTATAAAAAAACTACCGGAAACCACCCGGTAACCGTCACAACCGTCTAATTTAAACGGTCAGGATTTGATTTCAGATTGTTTTAACGACCTAGATGACTTTTACCAACGGTTACACTCACCGCTGGTAATATAATATATAATTTAGAGATCGAGGGGTTCTCTGGTTTAAGAAATAAAAGATTGAAGTGTTGGGTTTTGAGTATTTAAATGTATTATTATCTTTCTAATAACTAAACTTATTATTTTTATCAAATCATAAGAGTTTATTCGTAATTAACTTAGGCTGAGGTTATTCTACAATGTGTATTTTATTAAAAAGTGTGAAAATACACAATGAGACTAAACAAATACAAAAAAATTGCATCTCATAATCTAAATCGAATTTCAAAAAGTACTTCGAAGTCTCTGTTACTCTCGTCGTCCTCTTTCAAAATAAAAATAAAAATAAATGTTATTGTGTCTTTTTATGACACAATGACGTCATTATGTCTTTCAGAATGATACAATTACATCATTGTTTCTTTCATGAATAACACAATAAAAACATTAATTTTTTTATTTTTTTAATTTTTCGTTTATTTTTTTCTTAGTGAGGACGACTAGGGGAACAAAAGCTCAGAATTATTTTTTTGAAATTTGATTTAGATTGTGAGATATAATTTTTTTATGACCTTTTTTTACTTATTGTGTTTTCTCACACTTTGTAGTAAAAATACACATTGTATTTGAACATCTTTCATTAACTTATATGAAAAATTAAGGTGAAAGAATTTTAATTTTAATTTAAGATTGGATTACTAAATAGTATTAAAATTTAATAAATGTAATATTAAATATCTTTTACACGTCAAGTTGCTAGAGTTTAAATGTAATTCGTAGTTTGTTTAATGATCTTCTGCAAAAATATAAATTAGTTGAAGAGTAGTTTTGTAATTCTTAAAACTATATTTATTTATATTTTATTTAAGTTTAGTTTTTAATAAAAAAATATTATATTATAAATTTGTCGTATTCAGATCTTGCTTGTCATCTACGTATAGAACTATTGTATCTAGTATATACATCTTCGTAATTTTATCATCAATGTCACATAAAGTAACGAAAACCAGGGACGGATGTATGAATTTATTTAATTGTAGCAACTGTTCTTTATATGCTGCAGTTTCATAAAACATGACATAAAAATTCATAGTTTAGTTTGGGAAGGGCCAAGTTGGTCACGTAATAAAAATACAACAAAAACATTACAAAAAATACTTGTCGTTACAACCGCTAATACTAGCTGGTGACAACTTTAGTATATGGTAGACTAACATATCTATACTAATAATCTTTTACATTGTGGTACACATGGCATTCCCACAATGCTTCTCCCAATTATTTTCCCGCCCATTTTAATATATCTATCCTGTGGTTCTATATCCCAATTTCAGTTCCTCCGATCTCAATACCGAAACCCTAATTGCTTCAACAAACTCTGCGCTTTAACTGTTCACGAATAGATCGGACTCAAATATAACCACCAAAGGTATAGATATGTAAAATCCCTCTTCCAAGCGAATACCATGATACATAATCCTTTTAACACCAATTGATGTTTGAAAATTGCTGAGATTTCATCCCAAAAGGTATGTATTCTGTCAAATCCCGAATGAATACACTTAAACCTGTCGATGATAGTGGGGATGATGATTTCTCATATCGATTGTTAATTTTATGTGTGCGTTCAACTCTTCAACTCTTTAACTTCTTCATCTTCGCCTACTTCTTTCTTAGTTACAGGTAATTTCTCTACTCTTTCGCGTCTCTGCTTCATTCATGGTAATCAAAACTAAGTGTTGCAGATTATTGCTTATAGCAAATTTTGTATATTTTTTAGTCTGTATTAGGTTGTTTGAGAGGTTTAGTTAGGGCTAGGGTTTATGTTCTTGCAATCGAAACAATGGATTTGAGATTCAACAAGTTAAATTGTTATGATCGTTTATAGTATAATTACGATAATTGATGAATGATTTTAGATTTGTTTGGTTCTAAAATTGTTTGTGGCTTTGAATTTTATGTTTGATTTTTGCAGGTGACGTTGGAAGGGATCAATGGATTCTATTTGATTTCTAAATTTAAAAGGCAGCAAAATAGGTATCTACCTAACCAAATTAAATGTATAACACACCTTATATTTGCTGATGTATTTTTATTTTACACTTTTGTTTTAGTTATTTTTGTTATTGTCAATGTTTCTTATGATCTTATCCATATGCAATAACTGTATTATAGGTTTATCAATTGATTCTCCAAATACGTGTTACTGTTCTTGAGTTATGCTTTCTAATATTTTTTTATCACTTTAGTATTAAACATAGAGCATTATTGAGTTTATTGCAGTGATGACATAATATATATGAACAAGGCACTTGAACTCTTGAAGTACACCTAATCTCAAATGATTGCAATAGAAAAAGCATTGCCAAAGTCATCAGATATGTAAACTGTAATCTTTCAAATTTCTAATATTTCTACATTAATAATGAAATATGCAATCCAACACTATGGATGCAATGTGTAGTCTTGCTCAAGGTAGATAGGAAATTAGTTCACAAGGAGAATTAAAAATAAAAGATGTTAGCCACTAGAACAAAACCCTGCAAAATTGTTAATTATTTAAATTGACGAGATATTAAACTGCACCCTTCTAACTTCTAAACAAATTTAAAAGAAAAAAAGAACAAGAACTAAACAAAATATATGTAAACAGTTATTTGTTGTAGATGTTAAATTTATCAAATATGACTATCAAATCCATATGTAAGGAAGCATTTAATATTACTAACAAATCAAGAGTGCTTCTGAAATTTCTATCACTTCCGGGCCACTCGAATTGGATTGGGTCAAGTTGTAAAAATCATTACCAAATCAAGAGTACTCTCAGAGATCATATAACTTATTTCCATCACTTCTTTGTGGGTCAAAATGAATTGGGTAGGTTGCACTTTTATCCAAATTTTTATGCAATCATCTACGAAAACATAAGCATTTTCAAGAGAGCAAAAAAAACCAAGAAGCTCTTTGGATAACAATTGAATATATATAGGCACACGATTTTCAATAGGTGATGATTATAATATGTAATTCAACTTATAATTTGTAATTATTCCCTTCCCTAAAGAGGAGACTGTTTTCAATAGGACAATCTTTTGGGGCTTCATGTAAAAGGTTATACCATATTTTCATGAATTTGTTTCATTAACTTTGTTTTCATCATTTGTAGTTTTTGAATCATGTTACAAATTTTGGTATCGCTTATGCTCACTAGCTTTTGATTTCAACTTTCAAGTTCATGTGTGAATGATTTATTAGTTGGTGGGGTTAAATGGAAATCCATGTTAGTTATTGTAAGTGGAACTTGCTTGGCATGTTTGTTTCTATCATAAGATAGCATGGTTAGTATGTTCTTTAGAAATGAATAGATTTGACATTGTAAAAGAATATATTTAAATTCAATTCCATTGGGGGTGGCCTTTGCTATGAATTTTAATTCTACATTATAGACCAAGATTTCCCTGATCTATTATCTATATTTATGCATCAACTCATGATCTTTTTTACTTTAAATTTAAAATTTTTCCGGGCTTCTAAATGAAGGTTAAGGTTAGAAGTTCTACAAGTTGATTTCTTTTTTTTTTGACATTTGTTATTAGACGAACCGCTGAGTTATGAAGCAGTTTGATGATAACAACTATTAGAGTTGTTAAAACTTTATAGCACAAGAAGAACAAGATGTTTCCATGTTTTTATATGGTCATAGCATACAGTTAGATCAATTTTCATAAATGTCATTATAGGGTGCTAGATTTTGAAAATGAAATAGATCAATTTATGTGTTTGTAGTTCAGTTTTGTTAAATTTTGACATCTGCTGATTATACTTGATTCTTTCAGTTTTGTTAACACAGAGCATGGTGATATTTGCTAAATATAGCAGGTATCGAAGACTAAATCCTACAGCTAATGTTTTGTGTTTTTTTCTTTTCTGGATGAACTCTATTACAACTATACCACTGTATGGAATACTAAATCCTAAAGCTGTTATAGAACTATCCTTAAAGCAGAAGGTGTATGCCCTAATATTGTAAGTTTGTTATTTATGTCGGACAATATAAGTTTGTTATTTATGTCACACACTATTTTCATTATTAGTATCATTTTCATGTAATTTATAAAGGTTGCTTAATCTAGAGTGTTGTTATAAGGTTTTCATGTGGGCTATATTTTGGGTGTTATTATAAAGGTTTCATGTGGTCTAATGTATATGATGGAGTATTTTTCTATATACTTTATTTAACATTCTGCTGGATCGGTTTTGTATAATAATAATTATCATGTTTTTGTTTGAAAACAAATTTGCTTTGTTGTTGTTTGTTTATACAACCCGTGTAATACACGGGTCTATAACCTAGTAATCAATATGTTTTCTTCTTTTCAACATCCTTTTGATAAAATCGTTTACCCCATTTATGTTGGTAAACCTCAAATTTCCTTTCACATTAACAATGCACTTAGTGATGAAACTAGAAACGTTTAATTAAAAGCTCATAACAATAAATAAAAATGAATAAACAAAGGTAATGAATTAAATAAACAAAGATAGTTTTAAGCTAAATAAAATAAAATAAATTAACTAAACACTATAAAAAAGCAAGAAAATTTCTAAGCTAAATAATAAACAAATAAAGTAAAGATTAATAAAAAAGATTCACTTTAAAAACTAATAATTATTTAGTATTTCACGTAGTAAAAAAGTGAATTTGAGTAGAGTACGTTTTGAATGCACTAACTGGACGTTGATAGAAACTATATATAAAAACGATAACTAAATTAATTTACATGTAAATATCAAATATATCATTATTTTCTTTAGATAGTTCTATGATATCACTATTTTAATCTTTGTTGCAACTTTTGTAGCCTACGTAAAAAAATTCCACTAAACATTTTCCTACACTTTTTTTTACTTCAATTTAAGTTTGTCTTTTTTATCAAAATAAGAAATCACATGAATCCATCATCCAAAAAAATATTTTTACTATAAAAACCACACATCTATATATACTTAGTGAAAATTTATTGTATTCTGGCGACTATAGTATCACCTACATAGATCCGCCCTGATGAAAACAATTTATTTCTCATAGATCTTACTTAGACCATCCTCAGCGGGTTGATGGATGATGATAGACGTAGAAGAGAGAAGGAGAGTTGCAGTTCCTTGACCAGGCGCACAGCTAGTTTGCATTGTTGTTGGGACCGGGTCGGACCGGCCAGGAATCGGTTAGGTCGCCGGTCCGGTTCGCATCGAATCGTTTTGGGCCGGTTCGTCCCGCATCGGCGGTTGGACCAGGAAACCAGACTGGTTTGAACCGGATTTTGATTTTTTTTATTTTAATGGGTAAAAACAGGATGTTGAACCATAAATTAATGTGTTAGATATAAAAATATAGTTAAGTTTTATATATAACTACAAAATACATATATAAATTGCTTATACTTAATTATATATAACTATATATAATATACTATATATATAAATAATTATGACGTCATCCGGTTTTTAAATCCGGTCCGATCGGTCCAACCACCAAACCAGTAAGACGTCCGGTTCGACGTCCGATCCGTTTCTAAAAACATTGGTAGTTTGTCTCTTATAGAAGAAAAAAGAGAAAGTAGTTTATTTCGTTGGATTAAAAAAAACAAATAAAGTTCATGAGACAATGGTCAGACAACGTTAAAAGAGCATGTTCATAAGATCTTGCGTTCCAAATGCTCTTATTGTCACACCCTCAATTTCCACAAACGGGGTATTACCGTTAGGCGTGTGACTTCCAGGATCTCAGCCACTAGTTACACCAAACGACACGTTAATTGTAAAACATAATTCATTTTTTAAGTTTGATATTACCAAAGACCAAGTTTTTAAAGTAAACATAACAGAAGTTGCGGAAGCATAATAAATCTTAATTGTTTAAATGACGCAACACGCGCAAACCGAATAAATGAACGTTATTGAAAAATATTAAATAAGCCACGTGAGATAGTAAATGCATGAATGAATGCTCCTAATCGTGCGCGTCTTGTGAACCTGAAAGAAACATGCTAAAGTTTCAACACAAGGTTGGTGAGTTCACAGGTTTTGATAAACAGAACATAAAGTAAACCGATACAGTAAACAAAGTAATATCAGTAGGTAGCTAGTCTACTAAACCAGTTACTCAGTGTATGAAGTTCAAAACCGAAGCTGACAATCGAAACTGAACGCCTCGGCTGTGAATACCAGGTCACAGCAACAGAAATTAGGTCAATTAAACACCCGTTTGACGAACGTTGTGCTAGCGTGACTAGCCCGGGTGGGGTTTGTCAAACCCAGTAGATCTACTCAGAATTGTCTCGCTATACTACATACATTAACGGTTCGAGAGTGATGACTTAAGTGGTATCACACTAGTAAACAGGTGATATTACAATAATACTGATCAATGAAAATGAAATTGTTTCCACGTTTCTACTTGCGTAGTAACGGACCGAAGGGCAAAGTATACGAACATAGTATCATGTATATGCAGTATCACAACAATCCAATGTAATGTAACATTTATGAAAACAGCATGTTTCTCTCCCCCGAAAATAGTATAAAGTAAAAGTGGGGCTGTAAACTCACCTGACGTATAGGTATGTATATAAGATGATTGAATACGATAATAATTGATGTTCCAATGAACTCCTTCACGAGATACCTAAACATGTATTTATATTTTTAGATTAGGTTAATATTAAGGCTTAACGATTAAACGCGAACTAGGGTTTTAATATAAATTTGGGGTTTTTAGTAAATAATACTTTTCAAAGTAATTATTTACGTTCTTAATCCATTAGAAGGATTATATTTGTAAATATTTTAGGAATGCCTTTAAGTTACTATGATTTAATGTATAATGAATCTTTATAATTATTTACAAATATTTAGAATAATATATAGATTAATATCAATAATATTAATCTAAACCATTTGTTATGGTAATTTGTTATAAGTAATAATATTTGTAAATAACTTTGCGAGATTATAAATTATATGATTTCTATAATTATCATGATAAAACCTTAATTAATATAATGTTATTTACTTTTATAAAGATTTATTATTTCAAGTCCCATTATTATCTAAAGATGAAACAATTTATAATAACAGCATTAAATATAAAATTTAAACAATTATTTTAGGCCAACCATGATTTTAAAATAATAATCGTTTGAACCGAAATTATTTTCTTAGTTGAAACTCATTTTTAATAGATTTTAACCGAGAATAATATTTATTAAAATATTTTCAAAACAATTATTTAATTAAGAAAAAAATCCAGAAAATTACTTGGTGTTCAAAAATATAAACAAAGTTTATAAAAATTATTTTTATAATTTTTATAAATTTTCTGAAATTTTAAAAGCTTAGAAAAAGCTTTAAAAAAATTAGAAGAGGGTGCCCGGGTTCGAACCCGGGACCTCTTAGATGGCAAATGGGCGGGGAACCAATGAACCAAGGTTGCAACCGCGATGGAACTCGGTTTCAAAATCTTTTAAATACAAGCCAAATGTTTTCCCCCAAATTAAGAACCCTAATTCGATTTCGATTCAATTGAAGATCAAATCGATGTTAATAATCAAATTAAAGTTAGGGCTTTTGTTCCCCATGATAAATCGAAGGTGTACATGTATTGAATTACCTAAATTGAAGTCGAGATGGTGCTGCTCCTTTGAAGAACAGTCGCGACAGGGGAAGAAGGTCGATTGCTATCCAAATGATAGTGATAATCAAATTCCTCTTACAGGAAGCTTCTAATTGCTCAAATGATCGAAAGCCCTATCTTAATTTTGTGAAATTAAGCTCATAAGACAGAAGTCGACTGAGTTGCAGGTCGCGAAGGAGAAAGAGATCGAATTGAGGTTTCTGTGTGTTTACTGGTGCAATTGAATGCTTAGACCGATAAGGTGTATTTATAGCATTGTTTAGGTTCAATTAATTCGATCATTGTTGAGTTTTTAGTACGATTCGACCCTGTAAAGCTACCGACAATGAAAATGGAGTTGTTAGATCGCACTATCAGTTTAATTTTCAAATTATTGTGGGGTATTGTGTTCGGTTTTTGTCTACGAATCATTTGGGACCGTTTTTGTAGTTTATAATCGAGTATTGAAGGGGTTTCGGGGTCGCCGGAAATCGACCGGAGGTCGCCGGAGATGGCGCCGGAAAACCGAGGGGATCGGGGGTTGGGTTTTGAATTAATTACAGAATGGTCCCTGAGGTTTACACCTTTTATTATTTCATGTTAAAAGCTTTTATAACAGGTTTCAAAAATTACAAATCACCCCCTGGACTTATTAAATCAATTTTAATAAATTTTGTAAATTATTATTAATATTATTATTATTGTTATCATTATTTTATTATTATTAATATCATTATTAAATAATAATAAAAATAAAAACTAATTTGTAAAATCACATAAATATTATATTAAATCGTGAAAAATTTTCGGGTTGTCACATCATCCCCTTGTTGAAGAAATTTTCGTCCCGAAAATTAGAACACACGCGTTAACGAACTACTAGCAAGCAAGCTGGTCAGTGAGTAAACTGATTAGTTATCTAGGACATAGGCAAGATAGGGTCTCCGGGAGTTTCTGAACAAACCGTAAACAAAAGAACGTAAGGCTTCGTGAGAGCTATTTCCATGGCATGCTCAGGGTTCCAGTCAGTAGGTACTATTCCTAGCACTTTACTAAACTTGTTGGACACACGTCACGGTTTGAATTTCATCCGAATTCGAGGTAAGAGTGAGCATTCGTACAAGTAGAATTAAAAGATAGTTTTCACATTAGTATTTATGTTCTATGATTATCGAGAATTTCCTGCTCACGGTGTAGATACGATGACTTATACTGACTACAACGTTACCACCCGACCAAATTCACCGGACTTAGCATGCACGACAAATTACAATTACGTGTGCACCCGTAATGGTAGTTTGCTTTGCATGATCACTCCGGTTCCTCCTGTCAGGCTAACATATCTTGTCAGGTACAGTGGTCATCAACGATAGGATTACCTAATATGTAATTATTATATCGGGGTCGATCAATCAAGTATACGAAAGGATCGGTAAGGTTCAGGAATCATTGACACGCCAAGGTAATTTGACTCATTTGCCTTAGAGACTTGTGTAGTGACCATAGTTTATCACTCATCCCAGAAATCCCCAGGTAAGCATACCAGGTCTCGCAATGAGATATATGCGATATGCTTGCCTTAGCCCGAGGGCCTTTTGCCAGAAAATCCAGAATACAGGTGTCTATGTGTCACACAAATCACGAAGAACATTTAGGCGATGTCAAATGCACACAAACTCTCCCGTGACTCACAGCAACTTGGAGCCACCATCCCGGTAGCCATATGCTCACAGGGATATGTTAAAGCAAAAGTTTTCAGGTAATCAAAAGTTTGGAAAACCTTGTAAGTAACCCTTTTCCCGTGACTCACAGCAACTAGGGAGTCACCATCCCTGTAGTCGTAAGCTCACAGGGATATGTTAAAGCAAAAGTTTTCAGGTTACTCGTAAGTAATCCTTCTCGTGACTCACCGCAACTCGGAGTCACCATCCCTGTAGTCGTAAGCTCACAGTGATATGTTAAAGCAAAAGTTTTCCGGTTACTCGTAAGTAATCCTTCCCGTGACTCACCGCAACTCGGAGTCACCCTCCCTGTAGACGAACACTTACAGGAAGACACCAAAGCAAACAGTTCTCAAGCAGATAAAAACCAGTAAGGCATGCAAACAAAACCAGCTAACAAAACTAAACGTGTCTATATGCGTGTAACTAAGGCAACGGCTATAGTCTAAATGCAATGCAAATGAGATGCAATGTCAATTTAGTTCGCTATAACCAATGGCTCTGATACCAATCTGTCACACCCTCAATTTCCACAAACGGGGTATTACCGTTAGGCGTGTGACTTCCAGGATCTCAGCCACTAGTTACACCAAACGACACGTTAATTGTAAAACATAATTCATTTTTGAAGTTTGATATTACCAAAGACCAAGTTTTTAAAGTAAACATAACAGAAGTTGCGGAAGCATAATAAATCTTAATTGTTTAAATGGCGCAACACGCGCAAACCGAATAATGAACGTTATTGAAAAATATTAAATAAGCCACGTGATATAGTAAATGCATGAATGAATGCTCCTAATCGTGCGCGTCTTGTGAACCTTAAAGAAACATGCTAAAGTGTCAACACAAGGTTGGTGAGTTCACAGGTTTTGATAAACAGAACATAAAGTAAACCGATACAGTAAACAAAGTAATATCAGTAGGTAGCTAGTCTACTAAAACAGTCACTCAGTGTATGAAGTTCGAAACCGAAGCTGACAATCGAAACTGAACGCCTCGGCTGTGAATACCAGGTCACAACAACAGAAATTAGGTCAATTAAACACCCGTTTGACGAACGTTGTGCTAGCGCGACTAGCCCGGGGGGGTTTGTCAAACCCAGTAGATCTACTCAGAATTGTCTCGCTATACTACATACATTAACGGTTCGAGAGTGAGGACTTAAGTGGTATCACACTAGTAAACAGGTGATATTACAATAATACTGATCAATGAAAATGAAATTGTTTCCACGTTTCTACTTGCGTAGTAACGGACCGAAGGGCAAAGTATACGAACATAGTATCATGTATATGCAGTATCACAACAATCCAATGTAATGTAACGTTTATGAAAACAGCATGTTTCTCTCCCCCGAAAATAGTATAAAGTAAAAGTGGGGCTGTAAACTCACCTGACGTATAGGTATGTATATAAGATGATTGAATACGATAATAATTGATGTTCCAATTAACTCCTTCACGAGATACCTAAACATGTATTTATATTTTTAGATTTAGGTTAATATTAAGGTTTAACGATTAAACGCGAACTAGGGTTTAATATGAATTTGGGGTTTTTAGTAAATAATACTTTTCAAAGTAATTATTTACGTTCTTAATCCATTAGAAGGATTATATTTGTAAATATTTTAGGAATGCCTTTAAGTTACTATGATTTAATGTATAATGAATTTTTATAATTATTTACAAATATTTAGAATAATATATAGATTAATATCAATAATATTAATCTAAACCATTTGTTATGGTAATTTGTTATAAGTAATAATATTTGTAAATAACTTTGCGAGATTATAAATTATATGATTTCTATAATTATCATGATAAAACCTTAATTAATATAATGTTATTTACTTTTATAAAGATTTATTATTTCAAGTCCCATTATTATCTAAAGATGAAACAATTTATAATAACAACATTAAATATAAAATTTAAACAATTATTTTAGGCCAACCATGATTTTAAAATAATAATCGTTTGAACCGAAATTATTTTCTTAGTTGAAACTCATTTTAATAGATTTTAACCGAGAATAATATTTATTAAAATATTTTCAAAACAATTATTTAATTAAGAAAAAATCCAGAAAATTACTTGGTGTTCAAAAATATAAACAAAGTTTATAAAAATTATTTTTATAATTTTTATAAATTTTTTGAAATTTTAAAAGCTTAGAAAAAGCTTTAAAAAAATTAGAAGAGGGTGCCCGGGTTCGAACCCGGGACCTCTTAGATGGCAAATGGGCGAGGAACCAATGAACCAAGGCTGCAACCGCGATGGAACTCGGTTTCAAAATCTTTTAAATACAAGCCAAATGTTTTCCCCCAAATTAAGAACCGTAATTCGATTTCGATTCAATTGAAGATCAAATCAATGTTATTAATCAAATTAAAGTTAGGGCTTTTATTCCCAATGATAAATCGAAGGTGTACATGTATTGAATTACCTAAATTGAAGTCGAGATGGTGCTGCTCCTTTGAAGAACAGTCGCGACAGGGGAAGAAGGTCGATTGCTATCCAAATGATAGTGATAATCAAATTCCTCTTACAGGAAGCTTCTAATTGCTCAAATGATCGAAAGCCCTATCTTAATTTTGTGAAATTAAGCTCATAAGACAGAAGTCGACTGAGTTGCAGGTCGCGAAGGAGAAAGAGATCGAATTGAGGTTTCTGTGTGTTTACTGGTGCAATTGAATGCTTAGACCGATAAGGTGTATTTATAGCATTGTTTAGGTTCAATTAATTCGATCATTGTTGAGTTTTTAGTGCGATTCGACCCTGTAAAGCTACCGACAATGAAAATGGAGTTGTTTGATCGCACTATCAGTTTAATTTTCAAATTATTGTGGGGTATTGTGTTCGGTTTTTGTCTACGAATCATTTGGGACCGTTTTTGTATTTTATAATCGAGTATTGAAGGGGTTTCGGGGTCGCCGGAAATCGACCGGAGGTCGCCGGAGATGGCGCCGGAAAACCGAGGGGATCGGGGGGTTGGGTTTTGAATTAATTACAGAATGGTCCCTGAGGTTTACACCTTTTATTATTTCATGTTAAAAGCTTTTATAACAGGTTTCAAAAATTACAAATCACCCCCTGGACTTATTTAATCAATTTTAATAAATTTTGTAAATTATTATTAATATTATTATTATTGTTATCATTATTTTTATTATTATTAATATCATTATTAAATAATAATAAAAATATAAAAACTAATTTGTATACACTTTCTCATCCTCATATTTAATAAAAATTATTATTAATAGAAAAACAAGCACATCCCCTAAATATAAAACTAATTTGTAAATTATTATTAATATTACTCACACCAAACATTTAATTCAATTCTCAAACGTATCCCTATTCTCATCCTCATATTTAACAAAAATTATTTAAGTATACACTTTATTCGATTCCTCATCCCATAATTTTATAGAAAAACAAGCACATCCCCTAAATATAAAAGTTCACTAGTTATCAACTATATCTATATTATATATAAAATATCTAAGAGGAGTATCTTAAGATACTCTAAAATTAAGAATACATACTTGTCCTAATGCATAAGGTACAACCATTTTTAAGGGTAAAATAGAAATTATATCATTATGTACGGATTACCCCCTTATAATTAGTTACACAATAATCCTACACGTACATAAAAGTTTAACAAATTTGAACTATTTAATATTTTAAATTTGTATTAATTTAGGAATTTAAGAACTAATTATTCAACCCTATTTATTATTTTTGCTGAACCGATCTGTATTTTATGAGGTACAATAAGTTAATGCGTAAATATACAAGTAGTCATTCAAAACCCATTTATTTGGTGTTTTAAATTCAACTTAGAAAAAACTAATAGACTTCTGTAAAAATATTACAAGAACAATAAAATATTAGAAAACACGTATCGGATGTAAAATACCTCCCAGCTGCATTGCGCGAGCACCCTTCTAGTGTTTTTAAAATATGTTTTATAAATAGATGTGTGGAAAGAAATAAATTAATATTATTGAATTGAGATATGAAAATATATCGGGAAATAGATGATTAGAAAAGGATACATAAATTTATAGTATATTGTTCTTATATATAGATTATAAGATAAAGATAGGGAAAGAGATGTGAATGATATTAGGGCCAACCATAATATTATATTGTCACACCCCAACCCTGACGGCGGAATCGTCGAGGCGTGAGAGTTACGATTGTTCACAGCCACATAACGCTATTGCCTGAAACATGTTAAAAATAAAAGGTCAACATATTGTTGATGAGCATTCTATAGTTTTGCATACATAAGTATATAAAAGATGGCAATTCATGTTGTACATTAGAGAACAAGGTAACTAGGGATGTAAGACAGAATGCACAATCAAACCTTGACAAAGTTTTACAAGTCTCAAACGTTTACAAGTATATACGATTAGCTAAGTGTACTTGGATCAACCAAGCAGGCTTGTCAGGCCCATAGATCTATGACGTCGCCAGGCTAGCAATAGTTAATGATTATACATGTATTCGACATTACATGGTAGCTACAGAATTCAACTAATCACAACATACAATTAAATTGCCATAAGTTTACAAGAATCAAACGTGTTTACAAGTGCTACGGTTATAATGTAACATGTTTCACCCAAAGTGTGTGAAATAATATAATGGGTATAGAAATACTCACTTGGCGATTAAGTATATGATGGATGACTAATAAGAAATAATAACCAGTGTCGTTTCAACGAATTCCTTTACAAGGTACCTAAAACGTATTATTACAAGGTTAAGTTTAATAATAAGTTTAACATTTAGACGTGAACTAAAGTTTTAGAATTTTGGAGTTTTGTATATTATATTTATTCGAAAGAATATATCTTTAATTGTTTTACTCTAGAAATGAAATTAGGCTTAATATCGGATAATGTTTGAATATATTTTGTATATATTCTTTGTAATAAATATCGTTACAATAATGTATTATACGATAAAAATTATTAATCTAAATTAGTTGTGTAAGTATATTTTATAATGAATTATGTTTGTAAATAATTGTGAAATTATAAGATGTATAATTCCTACAATTTCCATGATTATTTCGTAATTAAACGTGATATAATGTCCATTTTTATAAAAATAATTGTTTAATTACCTGATTGGAGACCAAATGAGCGAGAACAGATGAAGAACAGGTCGCGGTTTTCGTGGTGTTTGATTGTGGAATTTTGAGTGTTTTTAGTAGGAATGAAGAATTGCAAACGATTTTGGGGGTATTTATAGGGTAGTGTTAGTGCGTTTATTTGATTATTATAGTGTTAGTGCGATCGAATTCAGCCGAAAGTGCATTGTTGATTCAATATTTCAAATTGAAGTGGGCCATTGTTTGAATCAATCATGCAAGTTTGTCGATTCAATTAATTTGGGTTTTCGAAAATTACAGAAATGGTCCCTGTGGTTTCATAAATTTTACAATAGGAATTAAAATTTGTGTTTTAGTTTTAGTTAAGTTACCCTTTAGTCCCTGAAGTTTAATATGTTATTATTTCTATGTAAAAATTTTATTTATAAACTTTAACATATTAAAACTTATATTATCATTATTATTTACATTATTTTTATTATATTTATTTTGGGTTATTAACGTTAAATGAAAGAATGATATAATATAATACGAGGATTAATCGACGTAAAATATATATTTTTTTTCCTGTAGAAATACGAGATGTTACAGTCTCCCCTACTTTAGGAAATTTCGTCCCAAAATTTGTTTACGAGGAGGATGAGACGACAAGATGAGGACACTTGGAGAACTTTCAGGTTTTGATAAAGTATCAAAAGAAGAAAATTCATCATCGATTAAGCTGACCACTTTAGTGTTTACTTTATGTGCAATGACAGAGCCATTAGAGGTAAAAAGAGAGTCTAACGTGTGTGTGACATATATCACCTTTTGAGTTTATAGGATAAAGTTTGGATTTTTAATGCTTCTGACTGAGACATTCCATGCAAAAGTTTCAAACAGGGTCTTGGTCAAAAAATGTATCCACAAATCGTGAAAAAGGGTGGTTTGTGTGTATTCAAGGTACAAGGTAAAGTTCATTTAACTGTTTAATTTAACTCACTCTGTATACCGAAACCAATAACATTGAAATTTATCAGTGTGCTAATGCACCCAACTTTGTTATACCTAGAAACCACCTTAAATTATTCAGGTAGTTAACTACTTATCAATCACAATACTAGAACAATTCCCAACAACCCCCCACCCTTCAAACAAAAACCAAAATTGTCATTGCACGAGGGCCTGCACTCATTTCGTTGCTTGGCAAGGATGGATGTAATTCAGGAAGCGTTGTTCGCTTGGGGGCACTACCTGTCATCGTCATCCGAGCCACAGAGAGCCCTTCCGCCGAACGGGACATTCCGTTGTCGTACTTCTTCTTCTTGCATTAATTTAGGTTAGGAATGATATTCCGCTCCCTATCCCCTCGAAATTAACCTGCCACCGACAGATGTCCCATCGATTGATAGATAGGGATGGTTCGCGTTTTCTTGTGTTTTTCAGAAAATTGATCTGTTTGCATGAGCACAACTAATCTAGTTCATAATTTCATATGATCGGCGAGAAATAGAACCTTTAAATTATTCAGGTAGATAGCTGCTTATTAATCACATCTTGTGCCAACCTATTTGGACTTGTTCTAAATTAGCATCATAAGAGCAACCTAGTCATACTTTGAGTAGTACCCAAATGAACCCGTTTCTTATGTAGGTCCAAATGGATAAGGATGGTTCACGTTTTCTTGTGTTTTTCAGAAAATTGATCTGTTTGTATGAGCACAACTAATCTAGTTCATAATTTCATATGATCGGCGAGAAATAGAACCTTTAAATTATTCAGGTAGATAGTTGCTTATTAATCACATCTTGTGCCAACCCATTTGGACTTGTTCTAAATTAGCATCATAAGAGCAACCTAGTCATAGTTTGAGTAGTACCCAAATCAACCCGTTTCTTATGTAGGTCATGATACACTCTTAGAGATAATTATCAGTATTTGAATTGATGTCTATCATGAGTTAGTTAGCACTTTATCATTATTTGAATTGATGTCTATCATGAGTTAGTTAGCAAGCTTCCAAGATTTGTGGTTAGAGATTATTGTCTCATCCTTATATAAGGGATTCTATTTTATGAATAACATCATCAAGAATTTTCATTATAAGCCTCTTTTATGGTATCAGAGCCTCGGTTCTGAATACCCCTTCTATCCCCTATTTTATTTTTCTTTTCTTTCATTGCTATCATGACAAAAGAGGTCCTGGAATCATCTTCCAAGCAGCCCACTTCTCTGCATCCAGCCTATTCGGTCACCAACATACAGGCAAAGATCCACACCTTGGATGTCACTAAGGTCACGTACTCATCCTGGGTAAAACTTTTCCGCCTCCACGCTGTTGCCTATAAGGTTTCTCATCACATCGACGGCACCATCGCTCCCGCTTCTACAGCACAAGAATATGAAGCCTGGAAAGAACTTGATGCCATGGTACTACAATAGATATACAGTACTGTGTCAGATGATCTGCTTATTCGCATCCTTGACACCAATGCACTTGCACATGCGACATGGGGAAAGCTTGAGAAAATATTTCTTAGCAACAAAAAGGCTCGAGCCGTAGCCCTCGAGACAAAATTTTGCAATCTCACCCTTACAACCTGTTCATTTGTCGACGATTACTGTCAATGATTGATTGATCTGACCAATCAACTTGTCGATGTGGACGATCCAGTCTCCGATTCCCGATTGGTTCTCCAACTTGTCCGCGGCCTCCCGGAAGAGTACAACACCACCGCCTCGTTAATCAATCAAAACGGAGCCAATTGGGACAAAACTGTAACCATGCTCAATGATGAAGTTCTTCGGATCAAAGCTCGTAAGGGGATGTCCTATACTGTCCTTACTGCCCCGGCCGCCTCACCTCAGCCGACTTCTCACACCGGCAACAGTAGCAGCCCACGACCTCCCTCTCCTGACGCTAACTCCTACACCTCGCGTGGACGAGGACGGCATCGCGGTTATGGGAATCACCGGGGAGGCATGGGCAGAGGCGGTGGTCGTCCTCCGTATAACCCATGGAACTCTCAAAGCCCTTCTTATCCACCTTGGGCTTGGTGGACTACTCCCCATGCCCTTATCCCACTCAATCATCCTGGCGGCCCAATACTCAATAACATCAGCAGCCCACTGCGACTTAACAGGCCCAATTTGTTGGTTTTCCTCAAGTCCAATATGCTGATGCTCCTTATGCAACAGTCCATATCCCAGGCGGCTATAATGCCCTAAGCCTATCCCATCTTAATGCAACATTTGCTAATATGCAGGTAATCAGTCCAATGCCTCTTGGACCTCGGACATCATGGACACTGGGGCCTCGTCTCACCTCACTTATGATCCAGATAAAATTTTAATTCCCAATTCATCTCCTATACAGTAATATTTTAGTCGGCAATGGCACCTGCTTACCAATAAACGGATCTGGCATTGGCTTTAACTCATTACCAAACCGAACCTACATATTACCAAACATCCTCTATAGCCCACAAATTATTAAAAACCTTATTTATGTGAGACGTTTACTCATGATAATAATGTTTCTATATAATTTGACCCTTTCGATTTTTCATTGAAGGATCTCAAAACTAAAAGGATTTTGTCTCGCCATAATAGTACTGGGGATTTATATCCGCTTACGCCACCCCAACTGCCGCCTCAAGCTACTTTCCTTGCCACTCCTTCCCTCCCATGGCACGAGCATCTTGGTCATCCCGGAGCTCAAGTATTAGATGTGTTAAGTCGTAATTTTAATTTTTCGTGTAATAAAGACCATTGGTCTCGTATTTGCAATTCTTGTCAACTTTCAAATAGTAAAAAATTACCTTTTATTCATCTAATACGTTCATATTTGCTCCATTTGACATAATCCATTGTGACTTATGGACCTCACCCATCACAAGTAAATCCGGGTACAAATATTACATGGTGCTCATCGATAACTTTTCACACTTTGTGTGGATTTATCCACTTAAGTTCAAATCGGAAACCTTTCCCACTTTGCCAAATTTCACCAACTAATATTAACACAATTTTATCGCAAAATTAAAACTTTTCAATATGACTTAGGGGGGAATTTGACAATCATGCTTTCAAACAGTTTGCATACCAACATGGCCTTATATTCCGATTTTCGTGTCCTCAAACCTCTCCTCAAAACGGTCGGGATAAACGCATGATTCGTCGTCTCAATGACATCATACGTGCACTTCTTATTCATGCCAACCTTCCACCCATTTTTGGGTTGAAACCCTTCATACTGCAGCTTACCTACATAATATCCTGCCACTAAAAAGACTCAATTTTTACACCCCAACCTTTGCCCTTTACCTCCGTCACCCTTCCTACGACCACTTGCGTTTGTTTGGCTGCACGTGCTACCCCAATACATTTGCCACCCAATCGTACAAACTACACCCACGTTCGATCCGATGTATCTTTTTGGGGTATCCTCCGGATTTCCGCGGGTACCGTTGTCTTGATCCCACAACAGGCAAGGTCCACATTTCCCGCCATGTGATCTTTGATGAGCACTCCTTCCCCTCCACTACCTAACCAACCTCATATAATTTCCTGGACGAGCCTCTCCCTTTAGGATTCAATTTCCCAACTCCGGTGCCCCCACCTCAGCTTCATCCTCCTTCTGGTTCACTTATTCCCGCGCGCACGACCTCCTTCCATACCCCCACCTACTATGGCCTCCTCCCCCAGCCCTTCTTCGCATCAATCCAACCCGCAGCCAACCCTGCCATCCCAACCCGGTCTACCCTCCGCATCCAATACCCATCCATGACTACTCGATCTAAATCTCGCAACAACCCTTCCCCAATCGCCCTCCCCGCCATAAACCTATCACCTGTACCCATGACATATGTCAAATCCCTTGCTGATTCGAATTGGTTACATGCTATACAGCTAGAATTTACTGCTTTACAGGACAATGAACATGGGAATTGGTTCCCCGTCCCACGGACCGCCCCATCATACGATGCATGTGGCTGTTTAAACACAAGTTCAAATGAGATGGGACTTTGGAACATTACAAGGCGCATTTAGTTGCAAATGGTAATTCACAAACCGTGGGCATTGACTGCGATGACACCTTTAGCCCGGTTGTTAAACCGGCTACTATTCGAACAGTTCTATCTTTAGCTATCTTGCGCTCTTGGCCCATTCACCAATTGGGTGTCAAGAATGCTTTCCTACATGGGGACTTGCATGAGACGGTGTTCATGCACTAGCCACCGGGTTTTGTTGATAAACGATTCCCTAACCACGTGTGTCACTTGAAAAAATCCCTCTATGGCCTCAAACAGGCACCCTAGGCATGGTATACCCGGTTTGCACTTATATTACATCTCATGGTCGTGCGATAATTCCTTATTTATTTATGACAAGGATGCCACTAATATTGCTTACTTGTTATTATATGTGGATGATATTGTTCTCACGGCCTCTAATGATTCTTTTTTGCATGACATTATCCATACTCTTTCACGTGAGTTTGCAATGACTGATCTCGAACGCCTTCATCATTTTCTTGGGATGAAGGTCACTACCCATATACATGGTATTTTCTTGTCACAGGAACAATATGCGAAAGATATCATTGCTCGGGCCTCTATGTCCTCATGCAAGTTGACCTGTCCATAAAATTTAGTGCCACAGATGGTCCGTTACTCTCTGATCCAACATTGTATCGGAGTCTTGTTGGGGCACTGCAATACCTTACGTTCACACGAACAGATATCACATATGCCATTCAACAGATTTGCTTGTTCATGCATGAGCCGTGAGATCCACATTTGCATTTATGAAGCACATTATGTGACAACCGGCAATTTTAGGTCAATACCCGACCTTGACTTGGTTATAATTACACCTATATACTTGATTTTCAATTAAATTCCAATTACTGAAGTCGTTTTATGCATTGCAAAATTTCATGCATTACATTTCATGCATCGGTGACTCAGCGTAATTACGAAATTTTTTTACACACGATACAACCGGCACACATACGAACGTTTGTAACATCTCGTTTTACGTTAAATAAAAAAAAATTTAAGGCGTTTAAACTTAAGAACCATTGTGGTCATATACGAAACTTATAGGTTGCTTATACATATTACGTTAATTTGTCATTTAATCCTTTAAAAGATTATAGTGAGTATTATTATATAATAAATAATAATAATAATAATAATAATGGTAATAATAATAATAATAATAATAATAATAATAACAATAACAATAATAATAATAATAATAATAATAATAATAATAATAATGATGATAATAATAATAACAATAATAATGATAATAATAATAACAATAATAATGATAATAATAATAATATCCAGGGACTAGTTTGTAATTTTTGAAACCTGAAAAATTAAGTTTCTAACCTGAACTATTAGTTTCAAACCACAGGGACCATTTGTGTAATTGTTCTTTTAAACACCCAAACCGCCCCCCCTCTCTCCGCCGGACTTCTCGCCGCCGGCCATCGGCTCCGGCGAGCCCGCAGCGACCAAACTAATCAATTTTTAATCAAAACAAACACACTGACAACCTCATGTGCAAGATTCGAACGCGTGCTCAAGATTAATTCGAAAAATCAGTGCGATTCAGTCTCTGTTTTCTAACCTCGCGTGGTCGCCAACTTTAGCAGTCGATAGATCGCACAACAGACTTTAATAATCAAATTGAAATCGCACTAACACACTTAAGATCTGTTATAACGCTCCTGTGACTTCAATTTCGTTCAAAACAATTGAAAACACTCCATTCGAATAACTCCACTGCCGCGGACCTGCAACTCAATCCAACCCATATTACGAGCATCCTTAATCAAGTTTGATTGCGGCCTTTCATTCCCCATCACCATAAGAAGCTGCACGCAGGATTAATTGGATTTTCATTGCTTATTTCGTCTCCTTCGATCGACTCCCCTGCCGCGACTGTTCTTCATTCAATTCATCTTCGATCCATCACAATACAGGTAATTCGACACACACACACACGCTCGGTTTTACATGAGGGTTAAAGGCATTATGATTTCAGAATCATTCGAAATCGAATCGGACCTCAATTGGGTGAGGATCGAACTGGGGCTCATTCGGGAATCATGGTTTAATCGAAGTAGAGCTTAAAACAATTAAAAACCGAGACCTAATGCGGCCACGGCCTTTGGTTCACCGGTAATGCATGCACAATATACACGGGAGGTCCCGGGCTCGAACCCGACAACCCCCATATTTTTTTTAAAAGGCCTTTTTGGCCCTTAAAAATTGTATAAAAATTCTAAAAATTATTGGAACCAGTTTTATAAACTTTAAATATTTTTCTTTACTTCAAACCAATTTCTGCAAATTTAATTCTTATAATATCTTAATATTTTATTTTATTTTATTAAAATAAATAATAAAACTAGTTAAATAATTTATAAGATAGACTTCAAAAGTTGTTTATCTTAACAAAACATTACAATTGGATTATTTTCATGTTTTAGTTATTAATTATTATTGTTTCAAATAATGAATAATTATTTGTCTCAAATAATAAATAATAAAAGTTTGTAGAAATTATATATTTTATAATTTCATAAATCATTCTAAAATATTATTCTCTTATAAGATATACTGACTAAGGGTTAGATTAATAATTCGTTATTAATCAAAACGTTATTCCAATTAATTTTAAATAATTATAAAGTTTTATATATATTAAACCTTATCAATTTTCATACTTAAATTCATTCTTAAAATACTTAAACACATATATAAAATTCTCCTAATGGATCAAAACGCGAATAATTACTTTAAATTTAATTACTCGACAAAACCTCACAATTCCAATTGAAACCCTAGTTCACGTTAAAACATTAAAGCTTATTATTAAGACTTTAACCTTGTGAATATATATTTACATATTTAGGTGCCTTGTAACGATTCACGTTGGAACGACGCCTACTATTATTCTTATTAGTCGTTATTATATACTTATTTGACAAGTGAGTTTTCCTTGCCCCCTTTTACTTTATTTCATACCATTTTGGGGTGAAACATGATACTTATACATTACACACTTATAAACGTTTGAGACTTGTAAAGCACTTGCAATTCATCTTTATATCCTTGTCATGATTATTTGTATGTTGTAAGTGATTATATGAGATACATAGTTTGTTACAATCATTAACTATTGCTAGCCTGGCGACGTCTTAGATCTTTGGGCCTGACAAGCCTATTTGGTGCTAAAGTCGATGAACTGCCGACTCCTAGGAGCCGTATGCTTGTGCACTAGGGAACCAAATACACTTAGCCAATCTTATATACTTGTAATCAAGTCGAGGTTTGATTGTAAAGATATGTGTTCTATAACCTTACTAGCTTATAATCTATGACACGAATTGCAACTTATAAACTTTTCATATTATGTATGAAAACATTGGAAACTCACCAACTATTTTTAGTTGACCTTTTATTTTTATCATGTTTCAGGTGACCCCCAAGTTTAAAGTGGTCTTTTGAAGCTTGCAATAAAACTAGGACGTGGACCTAGATAAATAAATGAAATGTTATGTCATGTTTTGATATTTGTTTGAATGTATTTCGTGATTGAGACTTATGTTTGTAATTCATGATGAAACTATTAATTTGATTATTTACATTTAAACATAGCGTTATGTGGCTGTGAACAATCTTATCCCTCACACCTCGACGATTCCGCCGTCAAGGTTGGGGTGTGACAGATTGGTATCAGAGCCCATAACTATAGGGATTTAGGTTATTAGAAATGGTGACCTAGACTATAGTTTATGCATGATCCTTATAGAATAGTATTCTTATGAATACATACTTATTGTTTACATGCTGCCTAACGCTAAGCCTTATTATGTGCAATGTGATGCCTTAGCATAGGTGCCTTTCTGCATGATTACATATTGTTACCCGTCTCCCCTATACTTACTTAAACATTGATTCTCCCCGACAGTTACTCTTTCCTAAACTTATTCTCGTCGCCGAGTAGAATCTATTAATAGGAATTCTTTGGACGTTATGTCTAATCTATATAAATCTCATCAAGGTTTTGATTTCATGAACCTAAGAAATATTGTGTGACACATAGACACCTGTATCCTGGATTTCCTGGCAAAAAGCCTTTGGGCTAAGGCAAGCGTATTCGTATAAATCTCATTGAGGGGCCCGTTACGCTACCTGGGGATTTCTGGGATGAGTGATAAACTATGGCCAAAATACACAAATCTCTAAGGCAAATGAGTCAATTTACCTTAACGTGTCCATGGTTCCAAATGGTAATGCGTTACCAAATGGAACCATTTCGTGTACCTTACAAACTTTAACTTGCCTTTGTCTAAACTACTATCCTTGTTACCCTCATTCCCGTAACTAACTCACTTTTAGTATGTCCAGCATGTCTCGTCAACTTGGAAGGCGTAGAAGTTCCGATCGTAAGCTAGCCGCCATGATTGCTCGACAAATGGCTGCTGTCATTCCGACCATGGTTGCTGAACTCAATAGCACTTTGATGACCAACTCTAGCAACAATGGAAATGGTCAAGGAGAGAATAGTGCAAACAAAGTGCGCAACAACCAAACTTGCACTTTCAAGCACTTTAGCTCTTGCAAGCCCACTAGCTTTAGTGGCAAGGAAGGAGCCACAGGTATTCTCGAGTGGTTCGAAAGCATGGAAAACACTTTTGCCAATTGTGAGTGTCCCGAGGCACTCAAAGCCCGTTATGCCACTAGTATGCTTCAACAGAGGGCACTTACCTGGTGGAACAGCGAGAAAAGAAACCGAGGGCTGATGCTATTTTGGCACTCTCTTGGGATGAGTTCAAGAACATCGCCATCGCGAAGTTCTGTCCGAGAAGTGAGTTGCAAAAGCTGGAAGAAGAATTCTGGAATTTGAAGCAAAACGATGGTGATCATTTGGACTACTCAACTAGGCATCATGAGTTGAGTTTATTACTGCCTCACATGGTCGATACCGTTCCCCGCAACATCGAGAAGTTCATTAAGGGTGTACCACCCAAAATTCAAGATGCTGTAGTGGGTAGCCGACCCACAACTTTAGAAGAAGCCATTACTATCACCGCTCAACTCACCGAGAACCATATTCGAGCAGGCACCATGTCTGTGAAAGGTGCAAAGAAGGTGGAAAAGATGGCTAGTGAGGACATTAAGGAGACCAAAGCTGAACCGTCCAACAACAACAACAACAACAACAAGAAGCGCAAGTTTACACTGGCACGCAACTATGCTGTGGCTGCAACCAAACAACCCCAAAAACAACTTGTACCTACCGCTGCACCTGTGGCACAAGTGTCTGGGGCTAGAGCCTATGCTGGTCCGCAACCTATGTGCAACACGTGTAGATATCATCATCCGGGGAATCAACCATGCCGTATCTGTACCTTATGTGGTAAATATGGTCACTGGGTGGCGACTTGTCACCGTGCTCCTAACAACGCCGCCATGGTCACAAACCGTGTTTGCTACAATTGTGGAGAACCTGGTCATTTCCGCCCATAATGCCCTCGCCCTGTGGGTAATGTGCCACCAGCCCGAGGACGTGCTTTCAATATCAACGCTAACCAAGCACAAGTCAGCAATGACGTTGTGAATGGTACGACGTTGAACCCCGTTTAAATCATTTCTTGTACTATTGGTGTTTCTATCTTTGTATTCAACGTATTCAATAATAGAATTTTACCAAACAGGTATGTATCTTGTGAATGATCATTATGCATCTGTATTATTTGATTCGGGTGCGGATAAGAGTTTCGTGTCGTTAGAATTCAAACCCATACTTTCCAAACCACGTATTAAATGAAAAGACCCTACACGGTCGAAGTCGCCGATGGGAAATCTATTGTCGTTGATGCCATAATACGTGATTGCATCATAAGCCTTAACAAACACGAATTCTCCATTGATCTTATTCCTATGGAACTTGGAAGCTTCGACGTCATCATTGGTATGGATTGGCTAGCCAAACACCATGCCGAGATCGTTTGCTTTGAGAAGTGTATCCGTATACCGTTACCATCTGGGATACTTTGAAAGTGTTCGGCGAGAAACCATCCCAAAGACTTAAACTCATGTCTTGCACTCAAGCCTGAAAGTGCTTAACCAAGAAATATATGGCCTTCTTAGCTTACGTGGTCAACACAAAAGTCAAAGGGAAAGAACTTAAGGATGTCCCTATCGTACGAGACTTTCCTGAAGTATTTCCCGATGACCTTAGCGGTTTACCTCCCGTACGTGAAGTCGAGTTTAAAATTGACTTGATACCGGGAGCAAACCCCGTGGCTAAATCACCATATCGGCTTGCACCATCGGAAATGCAAGAACTCTCTAGTCAACTTCAAGAATTGACTGATAAAGGTTTCATTCGCCCTAGTTCTTCTCCTTGGGGTGCACCTGTCTTATTTGTAAAGAAGAAAGATGGGTCATTCCGTATGTGTATCGATTACCGGGAGCTCAACAAGTTGACCATCAAGAACCGGTATCCTCTTCCTCGTATCGACGATCTGTTCGATCAACTTCAAGGAGCTGCTATATTCTCGAAGATTGATCTACGTTCTGGATATCATCAATTACGAGTCCATGACGATGACATCCCAAAGACCGCGTTTCGTACTCGTTATGGACATTACGAGTTTACGGTTATGCCTTTCGGCTTAACAAATGCCCCTGCGGTCTTCATGGATCTTATGAACCGGGTGTGCAAGCCATACCTAGACAAATTTGTCATCGTTTTCATCGACGACATTCTCATTTATTCCAAGTCCCGTTCCGATCATGAACTTCATCTCCGTCAAATCCTCGATCTGTTGAAGAAGGAACAACTGTACGCGAAGTTCTCTAAGTGTGATTTCTGGCTCGAGGAAGTTCAATTTCTAGGACACGTGGTGAATAGCCAAGGAATTCACGTTGACCCTGCAAAGGTGGAAGCTGTGAAGAATTGGTGTGTTCCCACGACTCCGACCGAGATTCGTTCTTTCCTTGGTCTTGCTGGTTATTACCGGCGATTCATCGCCAACTTTTCAAGGATCGCGAAGCCACTCACTTCCTTGACACAAAAGAATAAACCATTCGAGTGGGGGCCCGAACAAGAAGAAGCTTTTGAAGCGTTAAAGCACAAACTGTGCAATGCTCCTATCTTGACCCTACCCGATGGAAACGAAGATTTCACCGTATATTGTGATGCATCAAAACAAGGCCTTGGTTGCGTTCTTATGCAACAAGGAAAGGTCATAGCATATGCATCAAGACAATTGAAGGTTCACGAGGTGAATTACACAACCCACGATCTCGAGCTTGGTGTTGTTGTTTTTGCCTTGAAAATTTGGAGGCATTACCTTTATGGCACGAAATGTATAGTCTACACCGATCACAAAAGCCTTCAACACGTTTTCACTCAAAAAGATCTCAATATAAGACAACGTCGTTGGGTTGAGTTGATTAATGATTATGACTGTGACATTCGTTACCACCCTGGGAAGGCAAATGTCGTAGCCAATGCACTAAGTCGTAAAGTCCATAACAAGATGACCTCGTTTCAAGAGATTCGCGATCGACGACAGTGGTTTGATGCTTTGAGAAGATTCGATACTGAAATTCGACTAGATGTCAACAAGGCTACCGTACTGCTACAAATTTGAGAATAGATAGTGACATCGAGTCTAGTATCTTGGAGGCTCAACAAATGACTTAACAAGAAGGAAGAATGAAGGATGAACTGGAGCATAACCTTCTAACTCAACTGGAGACGAAACCTAATGGGTTGATGTACTTCGCGAATCAAATTTGGGTTCCAAATCGTGATAATCTTCGTACCCTTGTCATGGACGAAGCTCATCAAACTCGTTATTCTATTCATCCTGGCACCGATAAAATGTACATGGACCTGCGTGGTCAATATTGGTGGCCTGGAATGAAGAAAGACATAGCGACCTATGTAGCTAAGTGCCTCATGTGTACAAAGGTTAAAGCCGAACATCAATATCCATGTGGGTTACTTGAACAACCCGAGATTCCTATGTGGAAGTGGGAACACATATCCATGGACTTCATAACTAAACTACCCGAACCTCTCGAGGACATGATAGCATATGGGTGATCGTTGACCGATTGACCAAATCGGCACATTTTATACCCATACGTGACACTTACAAGACATCAAGATTGGCTCGTATATACGTGATGAAATTGTAAGTCGTCATGGGGTGCCTCTTCACATCATATCCGACCGTGACGCCCGTTTCACTTCGCATTTTTGGACGTCTATGCAAGAACTCTTGGGTACACAACTAGATCTAAGCACGGCTTACCATCCTCAAACTGATGGTCAAACCGAGCTGACGATCCAAACCCTGGAGGATTTGCTACGCCTGTGTGTCCTTGACTTTGGTGGTGATTGGGATACGCATCTATCGCTTGCGGAGTTTTCGTATAACAATAGTTATCACTCGAGTATCAAGATGGCACCATTCGAAGCACTTTATGGTCGAAAGTGTCGTTCACCGATCTGCTGGACCGACATTGGTGAAAACTCATCACTGGTCCTGAACTCATACAAAGACGACCGATAAAGTTTCTATCATCCGAAAGAACCTTGAAGTGGCAAGAAGTCGACAAAAGAGCTATGCTGATAAGCGACGTAAGCCGTTGGAATTCCAAGTTGGGGAGATGGTTCTTCTTAAGGTTTCACCGTGGAAGGGTGTTGTTCGCTTTGGAAGAAAGGGTAAACTGGCTCCAAGATTTGTAGGACCTTTCAAATTCTGAAAAGGATTGGGAAGGTGGCGTACAAACTGGAATTACCCTCCGACCTTAGTGGAATTCATCCTGTGTTC
Organism: Flaveria linearis; assembly: GCA_024085815.1. Lineage (NCBI taxonomy): Eukaryota > Viridiplantae > Streptophyta > Magnoliopsida > Asterales > Asteraceae > Flaveria > Flaveria linearis. Next base: position 61,652,261 of record CM044013.1, on the reverse strand, counting down.
CATGTCTCGAATTTGAGGAAGTGCCTGGCTGACGAAGGTCTGCATGTCCCGTTGGATGACATCCAGATTGACGAGTCATTACACTTTGTCGAGAAACCCGTTGAAGTTATGGATCGCATTAGGAAGAAGACTAGAACCACCACAACCCCAATCGTCAAGGTTCGTTGGGAGAATAGCGTGGCGCTGAATTTACTTGGGAACGTGAAGAGCACATGAAGAAGAAATACCCGTATTTATTCGCGTAGTTTCATTTCTTTTAATTTCGGGACGAAATTCTTTTAAGTTGGGGAGACGTAACATCTCGTATTTTACGTTAAATAAAAAAAAAATTTAAGGCGTTTAAACTTAAGAACCATTGTGGTATATACGAAACTTATAGGTTGCTTAACATATTACGTTAATTTGTCATTTATCCTTTAAAAGATTATATGAGTATTATTATATAATAAATAATAATAATAATAATGGTAATAATAATAATAATAATAATAATAATAAAAAACAATAATAATAATAATAATAATAATAATAATAATATAATAATAATAATAATAATAATAATAATAATAATAATAATAATAATACAAGAATAATGATAATAATAATAACAATAATAATGATAATAATAATAATATCCAGGACTAGTTTGTAATTTTTGAAACCTGAAAAATTAAGTTTCTAACCTGAACTATAAGTTTCAAACCACAGGGACCATTTGTGTAATTGTTCTTTTTAAACACCCAAACCGCCCCCCCTCTCTCCGCCGGACTTCTCGCCGCCGGCCATCGGCTCCGGCGAGCCCGCAGCGACCAAACTAATCAATTTTTAATCAAAACAAACACACTGACAACCTCATGTGCAAGATTCGAACGCGTGCTCAAGATTAATTCGAAAAATCAGTGCGATTCAGTCTCTGTTTTCTAACCTCGCGTGGTCGACAACTTTAGCAGTCGATAGATCGCACAACAGACTTTAATAATCAAATTGAAATCGCACTAACACACTTAAGATCTGTTATAACGCTCCTGTGACTTCAATTTCGTTCAAAACAATTGAAAACACTCCATTCGAATAACTCCACTGCCGTGGACCTGCAACTCAATCCAACCCATTACGAGCATCCTTAATCAAGTTTGATTGCGGCCTTTCATTCCCCATCACCATAGAAGCTGCACGCAGGATTAATTGGATTTTCATGCTTATTTCGTCTCCTTCGATCGACTCCCCTGCCGTGATTGTTCTTCGTTCAATTCATCTTCGATCCATCACCATACAGGTAATTCGACACACACACGCACGCTCGGTTTTACATGAGGGTTAAAGGCATTATGATTTCAGAATCATTCGAAATCGAATCGGACCTCATTGGGTGAGGATCGAACTGGGGCTCATTCGGGAATCATGGTTTAATCGAAGTAGAGCTTAAAACAATTAAAAACCGAGACCTAATGCAGCCACGGCCTTTGGTTCACCGGTAATGCATGCACAATATACACGGGAGGTCCCGGGTTCGAACCCGGCAACCCCATATTTTTTTTAAAAGGCCTTTTTGGCCCTTTAAAATTGTATAAAAATTCTAAAAATTATTGGAACCAGTTTTATAAACTTTAAATATTTTTCTTTACTTCAAACCAATTCTGCAAATTTAATTCTTATAATATCTTAATATTTTATTTTATTTTATTAAAACAAATAATAAAACTAGTTAAATAATTTATAAGATAGACTTCAAAAGTTGTTTATCTTAACAAAACATTACAATTGGATTATTTTCATGTTTTAGTTATTAATTATTATTGTTTCAAATAATGAATAATTATTTGTCTCAAATAATAAATAATAAAAGTTTGTAGAAATTATATATTTTATAATTTCATAAATCATTCTAAAATATTATTCTCTTATAAGATATACTGACTAAGGGTTAGATTAATAATTCGTATTAATCAAAACGTTATTCCAATTAATTTTAAATAATATAAAGTTTTATATATATTAAACCTTATCAATTTTCATACTTAAATTCATTCTTAAAATACTTAAACACATATATAAAATTCTCCTAATGGGATCAAACGCGAATAATTACTTTAAATTTAATTACTCGACAAAACCTCACAATTCCAATTGAAACCCTAGTTCACGTTAAAACATTAAAGCTTATTATTAGACTTTAACCTTGTGAATATATATTTACATATTTAGGTGCCTTGTAACGATTCACGTTGGAACGACGCCTACTATTATTCTTATTAGTCGCATTATATACTTTTTGACAAGTGAGTTTTCCTTGCCCCCTTTTACTTTATTTCACACCATTTTGGGGTGAAACATGATACTTATACATTACACACTTATAACGTTTGAGACTTGTAAAGCACTTGCAATTCATCTTTATATCCTTGTCATGATTATTTGTATGTTGTAAGTGATTATATGAGATACATAGTTTGTTACAATCATTAACTATTGCTAGCCTGGCGACGTCTTAGATCTTTGGCCTGACAAGCCTATTTGGTGCTAAAGTCGATGAACTGCCGACTCCTAGGAGCCGTATGCTTGTGCACTAGGGAACCAAATACACTTAGCCAATCTTATATACTTGTAATCAAGTCGAGGTTTGATTGTAAAGATATGTGTTCTATAACCTTACTAGCTTATAATCTATGACACGAATTGCAACTTATAAACTTTTCATATTATGTATGAAAACATTGGAAACTCACCAACTATTTTTAGTTGACCTTTTATTTTTATCATGTTTCAGGTGACCCCAAGTTTAAAGTGGTCTTTTGAAACTTGCAATAAAACTAGGACGTGGACCTAGATAAATAAATGAAATGTTATGTCATGTTTTGATATTTGTTTGAATGTATTTCGTGATTGAGACTTATGTTTGTAATTCATGATGAAACTATTAATTTGATTATTTACATTTAACATAGCGTTATGTGGCTGTGAACAATCTTATCCCTCACACCTCGACGATTCCGCCGTCAAGGTTAGGGTGTGACACGTTGGTGCTAATTAGTATATGGGGTACTAATGAATACTTTAAGGTGTTTCAAAGTATTTTAGATTCCAAATTAAATACATTAGAAAAACTCAAATTTATAAATAAACCTAATCGCGTAAATTGATATTTTACCCGGAACGAATCCTTTTAACGCAATTACTAAATGCATGATGTATCATTGACAATCATAAATATTAAATGATATGATAATATACAAGTACTTATACAACTTTAATGTATTTAAAAAGTAAAGAGTAAAATATTAAAAATATATAAATTACTATAATGCAACAAATATCACTCAATACCCAATACTATATAAAATTGAAAAATCAACCCAATTCCCACCCCCCATAACCGTCCCCTTATCCCCCCCACCTCTCTTTTCTTCTTCTCCCTTGTCAAATCCTCACAAGACAAGCTTGCCTTTTGTGAAGCTTAAGACTTGCCATCTTTGTGTAACAACTTTTATATGGTTTAAAGCATCATGTTACCTTTTCCATAAATGGTCACCTACATCTTTCATCCAATTGACCATAGGTGTCTAGCAAGACACCAAGAGAGGTAGATCTAATGCATGATTTGGCTTTATAAATAGATGTGCATTTACACCACCACCACCACCCAACATCTCTTCTCCTCCTCTCCCTCTCAAAATTTTTGGCCAAAACACCCCCATCACCATCTCATCTTATTTCCATTTTTTCTTCTATAATTCTTTGATGATTCAAGTGTCATTGTTGAAGACCAAGTGACTTTTGGAGCTTCCAAGCATCCTACAATATCTTCTCCACTTTTCCTTGTTTGGTTCTTAGTTCAAAGGATCAAGTCTTCTTTTTCTTTGCATTTCAAGACTACCTTCTCCTTCTCCTTGCTTGTTTAAGGTTAGCACCTTTTTTCTAATCTTATACATCACCATGATATGTTCATGTTCACTAACTCATCCAAAAGTGCTCTAGCAAAGTTTAAAAAGTAACAAACATGTAAGACATTTTCTGGCAGATTCATGTTCTGTGTTTTCGACACCATAACTCGACTTAAACATGGTCAAATAAACCGTTTCTTGAGCCTAAAATTAACTTTAGGATGTCTAGTTTTTAACGCATCCAACCTTGAAATTTTTAGATGAGTATACCTACAAAACGTACAAACATGATTAAAGTGTTGAACCTGAGTTTTTGGCAGATTAGATAGGGCAGAAAGATTGAGGCATAAGTTATGCTTAAAGTAATCAAATGGAGTTTTTTCCTTCTATGGTAACTTAGATTAAGATGTTAGGTTTAAAAGTACTATACGCTCTATTTGTAAATGTAGGGTTTGACCCCTCAAAAAGGTAAAATCCATAGACATGTACAGAAAAATACTGCACTGACATTTGCTGCTTCATGACCCATTTCGAGGCACTTAAACTTAGTTACATATTACAAGATATACCTTTTTGGAATTCTAAGACATAGATCTAGATGTGATAAAAATATCAGATTTTATAAAAAATTTCTTGTACTATAAAAAGAGGATGACAACCAGACCCAAAAATCCTTTTGATTCTATCAAATGTCCATATTTATATAAAGTAAACTTTTGGAGTATTTGATAAAAATGGAACTCATACACATGGAAAGTATAATACCATTATAATTAATATAAAACACATTCAATACGTTATGTATTTTTAGAGAGATAACTATGAAGACAAGAATCTAAATAAAACATTAACGACTCGACGTGTCTAACTAGTCAAGTGACATTTCAAAACTAACTTTGTGGATGAGTTATGCATGACTATCTAGGGTTAGTAATCATGACCTCATGAATATATTGTGATTTTGTTTAGGATTCTTAGACCAATCATACGTACGGACTATTGCTAATATTCACGCGTGCAATTGAGGTGAGTTTCATGGTTTTTTACATATTTTCCTTTTGGGGGAGATTACATGCAAATTACTAATTTTCTTGGACACATTTGCTTGTCAATGATTTCACATGTTATATAAGTTATTTACTTACCGTATAAAGTCCCCTGTTATCAATCCGTTAGCTTATTTTCTAAAACGAGGTAATCATGGATAGTACTATTGGGTTTGACTACCCCCACCTGGTTAATTACCCTAACCTTGACTGGAGGTCTAAACGGGTGCATTATTAGCCTGTTCACACCCATGCTTACGGTAGGCATGGGTAAGGGCAATTTATTACAGTTACAGTCTAGCTTCGGTTGCGGTGCTTATATAATATTGTAGTATTGTATGATCGACAATCAAATCATGGAAAGACTTGTGGTCCATTACACTGATAAATATTACTTTAAAACCTGTGAACTCACCAACTTTATGTTGACATATTTCATGCATGTTTTCTCAGGTATTTGACATTTGCATCAAGTTAAGCTAGCTTGGGCCACATCGCATTTAGGGTCATTCATGTTGTTTGGGACATTTATTGTTGTATTGGTCATACTTTGAAAATAATTACATTAGTACTACTGCTTCCGCAATTCAACTCTGAAAAACAATTATGTATTTTTAAAAGTTATTTGCATCGTATGCTTACTATATCATGTAGTGGTCGATCAATGACTATGGTTTCCATGACGTTCACGCCCCGCGGGAAACCGCCGTGGTTGGGGGTGTGACACATTATCAGGTATATTCAGGGCATGATCGATTATGGCATTCGCATTGTTAGGTCATCCTCTCATCATTTGGTGGCTTATTTGGACGCCGACTGGGCGGTGTCCGGACTCGAGACGGTCTACTCCGGTTATTGTGTGTTCCTTGGAGATAATCTTATTTCTTGGTCATCTAAACGTCAACCTACAGTGTCCAGATCTTATGCAGAGGCAGAGTATAGAGGGTCGTTAATACTGTAGCCGAGGCTACTTGGATTCGTAATTTGTTGCTTGAACTCCATACACCATTACGACATGCATCGGTAATTTATTGTGACAACGTTTCGGCTGTTTATTTGTCTAACAATCCGGTTCAACATCAATAAACCAAACATAGTGAGATTGATATTCACTTCGTCCGAGACAAGGTTCGTGTAGGCCACATCCGAGTACTTCACGTCCCGTCTTCGCTCCAGTATGCAGATTTTTCACGAAGGGGCTATCTCGACAATTGTTTCAGTCGTTTCGTTCCAACTTGAGCGTTTGTCGTCCGCCCGCTCAAACTACAGGGGTGTCTTAGAGATAATTATCAGTATTTGAATTGATGTCTATCATGAGTTAGTTAGCACTTTATCATTATTTGAATTGATGTCTATCATGAGTTAGTTAGCAAGCTTCCTAGATTTACGGTTAGAGATAATTGTCTCCATCCCTATATAAGGGATTCTATTTTATGAATAACATCATCAAGAATTTCATTATAAGTCTCTTTTAACACCATGCCCAAAAAAGCGTCAGATTTTCATCTTTTAATGCGGTTATCATCGCCTATCTTTTTTATAGCACAACATGCGGGATGAATGATATATAGACAAAAAGAAAAAAACAAACTAGGCAAACATTTGAATTTATCAGAAGAAACTCATGCAGATCGTATTTCTTTCAAAAGCTTGGAACAAAAGGAAACCATGACACCATTTCAACACCCCTAACTTTACATTTATTCTGTACAAAAGAACACCACCTATCTTTTCAAATAAATCTATTTTGAGTCAACAAAACCAGCTACAATCGGAAAACGCAAACGAGAATCAATGAATGAAATGGACACGAAAGACCTAAATTGCACTTTACAAACAAACAAGGAAATGTAGGAGAATTAAGAAGCGTGTCTTATGTTCAAAGGAGATGTGGGTCCGGCTCCAGCATGTAGCGCCTTCACGAGTGCAACGAACTTGGATAAACCACTTTCACTGAACCACTTCAGTTTCCAAGTCACAGGAACAGAAGCTGCACCCCGGTTGTTTAGTGATCCGTTTTCTGGTTTCCAGGGCAATTTTATTGGGGAGAGCTCCGATGTATCCGGGCTGAGAGTTAATGACACACAAAAGCCCTCTTTGGTGTCTATAACCTGAAAACAAAGGGAGTAAGGGACAATGGTTTGGTTTCATTAGCAGTAAACAAATGGGCCAACTGATCATTTCTGATTAAAGGCGGTGATTTTGACTCATTTACTTATGAATGGTTGATTTGGATTTTGCGTTAGACTCAAATTTGATCAAATAAAAATTGAGCTAAAGGGACAACAGGTTAAACATAATAAAAGTCAGCCCATAGTCAGTTTTTAACGCCTATAACCTCCTAAATTGACTATATTTGAACAATTATACTATTATTGTACTAATGTTACTAATCTAATCATAGTTAATGCATTAATTACTTAAAAAATATGAAGAAACTGGAGAAATAAAAGTTTGTAGGTCAACCCAACCAGGAGCAGCCTGTTTTAATCCAAACATGTGTTACCCAGCCCACCCCATCTCGCACCTCTAGTTAATACTACGGTGAACGCTACCCATCTCCAATTATAGCCATTTTTTCCAATCCATTGTTATTATTAAAAGAAGAGTGACATTGAATTAAACATATCAGCCATAAGATAACCAAAATCCAGAAAATAAAGTGATTTTTTACCATTTCCAATGCATTGACAATAGAACAGGATGTATCAAGAGAGAAATATGGAGTATAGGTGTCCTGGGAATCAAAACCGAACTGCGAAACATCCTCAATGCATACAAGCATATGCCCACCAAGAACAAACAATGATCTTGAAAACCATGATTATCTGATACAGAGAAATAATATTTAAGGTACTACCCATGTTAAATAATACAATAAATAAAATTATTAGCATATGAGCATGAAAGTCTGTCATGCTAAATTAAGTTTTGTCATTTGTGACATTTGATCAATTATAATTACAGGTGGCAATCACAAGCCATTCACTTATAAATGGGTTGATCTAGGATTGAGCTTATTTGAAGTGAGTGAAATTAAGGGAATAGGTCAAAAGGGTGAAAAGTTAACTTTGATGCATACAACCTTCTAAGTAATCTTTCTTAAAGATTTAGATAATAGTGGTAATGGATTGTTTCTATAATCATAATTAACACATCAATTAGTTATTAAAAAACCAGAAATGCACAAAAAAGTGTGTTGGTCAACAACACAACACCACTGGTTCCAACCTGTACTAAATTGACCTATTATAAGAAACACACATTCCGACCTAATATCCAACCAACCCATCTCGCCACCTCTAATATTCTTACAATGATGTTATGATTTCTGCAAAAGATAAAAGACAAAATTACCTTCAAAGTTCATGTGACCAATCACCACATGGTAAGGTAGTCACATATATTCTCTTTCTGTATCTAGAATTTTACGAGTGGCAAGAGTTCACTAAAATATAAATACCTTCAGAATTATTGTTCCAAAATAGCACCATAGAATACTGTAGGATGTTTGTTTTAATCCTCCACATACATCTCTCTCAAGCAAAGCAACCTGGATCTTGTCCAAACTGACATACAGATACAAAGCCAGCCCATTAGAAAATAAATTAAAATACACAGGAGAAGAAAACTGTTGCTAATTTCAACCATCATCATTAGGGGGTGCTTTGATTTGATTTCTGAAAACTGCTTATCTTAATGAAATTACCTATTGTAATGTTTAAAAATAGATTCAGTTTCTGATTATATAATTAATTACGGGCCAAAGAGCAATTTTGGATATAATCAGTTTCATACCTGCTGCAGATAAACAAATTATTTAAGCCTAAAAGCAAATTACCTGTCCACACCATATATTAACTTAATACGGGATATTCCTGCTCCTACTTCACAAACCGTTTCTCCCTTTTAACAAATATGTCCTTATTAGTCAATTTATCTATTAGTTTCTTATTAATCAAGATTTGTTGGATACTCATAAATCATAAATGTGATTATGATCATCTAATTATTACAACTTGAAGAAACAGTAATACATTTAGACACTAATTTTAACAGCCTATTTTGATCCAACTGATTATCTGATTCAGGTTTATTCACTACCACATAATCACTTTAAAAAACACATATCGAATACCCCACAAGGGGTACATTTGATTTCATTAATGGTTGGTGATCACCTTATCAGAGGAAACCTTTCTTCTTGGCATTTGACTGAAAGAATTCTAATATAGATATAAGCCTCCTTGATTTCTCTACACTCCTAGTTATGAACATATATCTTGCCCCTCGTTTGGCGTACACCCTATGACATCAAGCGACAAGATCAAACTTACATATGGGACAAAAAGACACAAAAATAAAATAATATAAACAGGTCACAGAGTAAATTAAATGTTCCATCCAGTACTCAAAAAGTAGCAAAATCTGTTGTCTTTTTATATGAATGTTGATAACAATTAACAAATACTGAATTCATCTGTCTCTGTTTGGATCTATCATATAACATTAAAACGTTACGACTAGAGAGACATTTGTCAAGCAACATTAAAGTGAATAGCCAAAATGGATTATCATGGAAAGATTTTTATAATGAAATTAATTAGCTAAACAGAAACAGAACGAAAATGTTGCATAAGAAGTATAAAAAACCACGAAGCTCAATGGACGTTGGACAAAAGTAGCGTTGTAGATATGGAGCTAGAGGTGGAAATTTGGTCGATTCATGTATGTTTTATTAATATCTAGTGGGTTAAGCAGGTATTAAAAAAATAAATTTACGGTAACATGTAAACTACACAAACACCTCAAAGGTTCGCCCTGAGTGCATCTTCAATGCTTGATTTTGACAAACTAAATAATAGATAAATATACTGTATTTTAACAAATAATGCTTCATTTGTTCCACCGCGACCCATACCAAAAAATTGCCCGTCTTGACATGTTACCCGACCACCCATATTGCCACCTCTATTTAAAGTGAGTATTGAAGTGCAGACTCACTCACCTCACTGCCTGAAGTCCTAAACCTACTAAAACCTCTCTGAAATCATCAGTACCGAGGCAACCTATTAGACTCGGACTAGATCCTGCAAAATGGCAATGAAATAATCTGAGTAAAGAGAATACACACATGCATAAGTATTAGTATTATAAAAATTTTAACCAATTCTTATTTGCATAATGGTCATACCGCAACGAACCTAACCTGACCCATCATGCCGACCATTGAGAAGCACAACATACAGCTTCTGTTCACAGCTAAGTAATAATGACATTCCGCTGTCAATCAACAAATCAGAAAAAAAATTTATAAGGGACTAAATACTAAACTGCAGCTATGAATCATATTATCAGTTACACGTAAGTAGTTCACTCGCATTCAGGAACCATATAAAAACACAGACATAAATTGATAAATACTGAAGAAACTACCATTGTATCAGCCTATCAGAAAGCCAAATTGTGCTTTAGAAAGAACCATGTTTACTCGCCACGAAAGTGTGCATCTAGTTTCATTAATACCAAATTTAGCTCAACAGATGCCTGTTGACGCAAGTGTTAAAAATTTTTTTTAACAATGATTTGATGTAAGAAAACTACGTTCCTTTTAGTCATTTTAAAAATATACCAGCATGCTTTTGGACAATTCGGCATAAACGAAAGTGGATATATACTTATGTGGCCTCCACAATCCACATACGTTAAAAATTCCCACCAGACTCCAAAACTGTGATTTGTTTTACCGTTACCTTTTATCCTTAGCCTTTTGAATTCTCCCATACATAATTTAGGTATAGAATTACCTTTAAGCTCAGAAGTTGCAAGACCACTCATAGAACTTTATAAGATATGTTGATAAAGACGGTACCTTTTAATGCACCCAGATGGATCCTCAAGCAAACAAATGCAAGACAAATATTGCCTACATGTTTCTTCAACCCCAAAATCTGCAAGATCTACATTGAAGTACTTAAGATAAATTCTTCTGTCCCGAGGTCTGATGGGTTGTTTTCAGGAAGATTCCCTCCTGCATTAATAGAGTGCATTCCGTCAACTAGGGGTGGAAGATCAGGTGGGTTGGGTGTATCGTGTAATGGGTCAAGACGACTAGATGTCGTTATGGGTAGAATTGTTGCTGGGAAAAACTGGCTTGCCCTTATACCCTTTGTCCAACCAATTCCACCTTTACCTAAATAACTAGTGAGTCAAATATAGTTACAAAAATTATATTATTTCAACAATAATATAAAATATTGAGTTTTAATGCATTGAAAATACTATAGGTGTATTTCAACCCATTTGACAAGTCTCCTTTCAAAGCTCCTGAAATTACCGGTTTGACCTGGTAGAGATATAAACAAAACCCAAATTAATCGATCCATAAGTAAATACATTAAATTGCAACCTATACCGTCAACCAGCATCTGGTAATCACTCATGCTAGCCTCTTGCCAACAGGGCTCGTGTACATCATGTCCACTGCAGTTCCATTTATGTGAATCATTAGCGCTTGTTTCTGCCATCTTATCCTTTAGTGATACAACCCTCGGTTTTAATTTTCGCTTGCACATTTTCTTCTCTAACCAATTTGCTTCTTGCTTCATGAGACCGACTATTTCACCATCATGCAGACTTCCTTTATAAATGTTGTTGCCTAATTTTTCAAAATCCCCAAGCTTTATAGAACACGAGAAACTTTCCAGCGTTTTCTGTAAATCTTCACAAGATACAACCGTTAAGCTATCCATACTTCTTGAAATATCAGCATCTGTTGATTCATTCTGAATATGTGATCCGTTTTCCCCATAATCATCTCCACTGTCACTGGTAGAGCTATCAGAAGAAGCTACTGAATATGACTCAGCAGATAATTGCAGAAACTCTTCCTCCAAATTATGGCGGCGATGAAGAATGTCTTCTTGATAATGAGGTGGTGATCCTGTATAGACTGAGGGCGAATGAGTTTCAAAACTATCACCCACAGGTTCCAAGATTGCCATTTCAGGTCCTTCAACTTTGATACCATTGTCAGAACACGGTCCCTCATCTTCTGGTGGTGGAATATTTTTTGTAGTATCAGCCCTTGTATCAAAATAAGAATTCAATTTCATATGGTCTGAAGTAGACCCATCTTTGGTTTCATATGATGCAGTATTGACACACAAATCATCATATGGGTAATAAGATTCTTGTACTTCCATATGGTGTTCATCATCAAAAACTTCAGCAGAAGAAGAAACATATCTTGATCTGTTACCAAAATGCTTTAACCCTCTCTGTTTTCTAGAACCATTTTCTTTGTTAGGAACTATGGTTTGTATATCACCCTTCACATGATCATCCGAAACATGAGTCATCCACCTTTGAAACTCATCCAGCCATAAAGCGGAACTCTCTTTTTTCAGAAACTCAATTTTTTTCATGAAATCAAAGATATCAGCTTCCTTATTTGAGTCAACAATCTCCTGCTTCGCTCGATCCTCATCATCACAAGTAATAGACTCATTATCAGAATATGCAATAGTGCTTGCTGTTTCACTTTCGATACTGGCAACACGAGACAGCTTCTTCTGAAACAGGTCAGAAAATAATCACAGTCAAGGAAATTCCAAAAGCATTATCTTTTTCCTTGCATAATTATGTAAACTTGTACCAACTTTCAAATTATGAACGAACTTTAGAGGGTGTTTGGATTTGCTTTTTGAACTGATTTGCGAGTTGAAGTCAAGATAATCAGTTGTAAATTTTTGGATAAACTGATTCTGCCTCGACTATCTGATTGTTTATGAATCAGTTGACAATCATTTTCATGCCAGCTACAATAAACTAATCCTTGAATGGCAATATGACATACCAGATTTACCTAGTTGCCCCTTCTTTTAACCTGATTTGATGGACATTTACTCATTCCACCTCACTTCATTCACACAAAAATATCATTTCTACTAATTTAATTTATCAATTCCTTAAATAATCAGGATTTGTCATACACTCAACAATTAATTATCTAACTAATACAGTTTCAAACAACACAGACAAATCTAACACTCTACACCCATTATTAACATTGGATATCAGATTCTGATATATAATATCACACAATCATTGTCAAAAGGCACATAGCACCCATCTAATAAAGTTTACAGTCACACTATCCAAAAACCGCATTACTAATTACCAACCATTTTGCGTTAACACCCCCCTCTGCTTCAGCATTGTCTCTGACTGGGGAATAAAATCCAAAGCTAGCTGGTTGCTTATGCCTACGTGCAATAATAATCTGTCGCTTCCAGACCTCTCGAGTTGAGATCTTCTTGTCATCCAATATCAGCTGCAAATTACAGAAAAGAGAACCTTAAATGATTCATTGGTTACAGATTAGTGAAAGATATAAAACAATACTATCTTTATTTTTCCAATTCTTACTTTATCGGGATCAGAGAAGAAGCTATACAGTTGTGCTCTGTACCAGTTTGCAGAACATACTGGATTTCCTTCTAACCACAGATTCTGTAGTGAAGGAAGACCAGCTAGGAGTTCCAACTCTGAAAAGTTAGAAATAATATTGTAGGAAAGATCAAGCCCTTCAAGTGATTTTAGATTCTCCACCCCGCGAATGTTGGTAAGAGCATTGTTCCTCAACACCAGTTTCACAATTTGACATGAGATCTGCATGCAAGAATATTGCTCCATAAAAACTAGTTTCAAATATTGAAAAGATACTTTCATAAGCATAACCATGCATGCCAAAGATAATTTCAACTTGTAGGTGCATCCAAGATGTGGTTAAGAGAGATCAAGTATTCAGGTATGAGGAAGATAAAGTCAACCAACTAGACCAGCTTTATGAACAGAATACTTCCATAAATAAGTCAAAACACAATAGTTTTAAAACCCTGACTATTGATCATTAGATTATGAAAATAGAATTGCTGTATATTTTACTAATCAACCCAAATAACATGACCATATACCTTTTACGGTTAACTAGTAAAATAGTCAACAGCTGTATCTCCATAATCAAAACAAGCAATAATAGTATTTCCTGAATAATATAGATAGAAATATTGTAAGTTGTAACATTATAACTAGGGATTATGAGATATGATTTATGCTTGGTTTGATTATCGTCCAGGGTTAAGCATACATGGAGAGAACCTAATTCTCAAAAATAGGTCAGTTAGGAGAGAATGCTACCTCTTGAAAGCAAGCTGATTTTGTAAGTTTAACAGTTATTAATTATTTAGGTACTCTAGTATCAGATCAATAGGTACGGGACGAACCATCAAATGCCAAAGGATTATGTTGGTGCAACTTCTTCCCATGCTTTCCATGGCCACGTAGTTCATGCACTATCCAAGAGGGCAACGTGGGTCTGTAGTAGTGGGTCTAGTAAAATTGTGGTCGTCTTTGTTTAACGTCCTTTGATTGTAAGCCTATAAAAGGGCCAAGTCGGTTAAAGTTTGTAAGGAAGGAATATTATGAATGGATCTCCTAAACCTCCCAATTATCTTTTGTTTCTTTTATTTCCTCTTCTTCCCAATATTGGAGCACATCATTTGGCATCAAAGCCGGACACTCATAACCTAACCGATGACGAATTCTACGGGAGCTTAAGCGAGGTGTTGGCTCAACAAGGGTCAAGTCTTAATCAGATAAAGCTACCCTACAAGCCATTCTCTTCATAATACCATTTATTGAGAACAACATGAGCCAAGCCAACACACCACTTCTCCTAACTGTTTACCCCAATTCGAGTAAGTTCATTTCGGTTCCCTCTGTTTCCTTCCAATGTGGTCGATCCTGGCTGTTCAACCACTCATCAGCTCCCTGCACCATCAACCCACACTAGAATGAACCCATCCCAGACACGTCTACTCAGGTTCCTTCTCTACCAAAGCCATCTCCCCTGTTTTTTTCTTCTCCACCGGGTTCTTCTTGACCCTTGGTGCCATATTTTAAAAGATTAAGAGAAAATGCTTTGTGAGTGTTTTGTTTCTAACACTACGGAGAATGGAGATTGGTAGCTTAAGACATCATCCAACCATCCTGTAAAGACATCATAAAACAATTCGAGATTGTTCATTGGTGACCACAGTGGGATGGTAATGTAGATGTCATAAAAGTGTTCCTTGTTAGTTTTGTTAGGCATCTTACGCAGCGGAAACACACAATTACATGCACACCCATGAAAAGCAATAAGAACACGAGAATTATAGTGGTTCGGTCAAGATGACCTACGTCACTCTCTACAACTAGGTATTTTTATTAAGCTCAAGAGACAAGATTACAATAAAATGACATGCTCTATATATAGAGAGAATTAGGGTTTCAAGAAACTTTAATGGGCCAGGCCCATAACTCCCTTCAAAAGCCCAAGCGGCACAGCGGAACCAACACACGAGCACAAAGGCACAAAATGATTATCACGCAGAATAGAAAATAAACACATAAGGATTTAACGTGGTTCGGTCGGTGTGACCTACGTCCACGGGCTGCAACTAGGGTTTTCTTTATTTGCTCAAAATACATGGCAGGGTATATACAGAGACTAATTAGGGTTAACACTTAATGAACAAGAAAACTAAAGATGGGTCCAAGCCCAACAAGTTTCATTTGTGACACAAACTATCATGTAAACAAGTGGTGCTCACCATGGGGCTCCACCACTAGTCGTCCAAGAGCCATTAGAAGAAAAAAATCGAACCCATCGTGGCGCAATGCTCAAACTTACTCGGATATCATACTTGAGGACAAGAACGTTTCAAGGCGGTGGATTGTTGTGGAAACTTCTTCCCATGCTTTCAATGGCCACGTAGTCCATGCCCCATCCAAGAGGGAAACAAAGGGTCTATAATCTTCTGCATGTTTCCTTCAATTCCTTTGTTTGTTAGTTAATTTTCCTAAGTATCTAGCAGTAGTGGGTCTAGTAAAATTGGGGTTGTCTTTGTTTAACTTCTTTGATTGCAAACCTATAAAGGGCCAAGCCAGTTAACATTATTAGTTAGGAATGTTATAAATTAATCTCCTAAGCCTCCCAATTACATTCTATATCATTCTTTTTCCTTATTTTCCTGAAATTAGACCACATCATACTACTTTCATGTAGGGGCGCACTTAGTATTCTGCTGAGGTATCAATTCATAATACAATATGTGCTTAACCAATTATGTAGATTTACGGACACAATAACGTAACACCTGCTGAACCTTAAATAGTTTTATCTTTTATTCTCCTTATTATCAATTCAACTGATCTAGTGTGGTTTCAATGGTTAAGGGTCACCTATCATATGCTCCTAAACCAAAACCAATGCACATTAATCATATGATTAGAAGTACAAAAATATACTTGAAGAGCTTTAGTTATTTAAATCAGGCTTTGGTAATTAAACACTCTTCATCAAATGTGATTGCCTTCATTTAGAGAAAAAAAATGCACAATAAACCAAGACTAACTATCTGAACTTGATGTACACAAAACAAAATCTCAATCACCACTAGTTACACATTTCCATAGCCATCAAGACTAACTATCTGAACTTGATGTATATTTGCATATAAACAAGCTTGATGTAGGTCAACCATGAATACATGTGGCGTCTCTTCAACATTTCAAAGTTCAATGGAAGTTCTAATCCAAATCTGATTCAAAACATTTCCAGAGAAAACATCCCAGATGTCTATAGAAGTATTGTAGATATGATAAAGTTGCATAAGCATATCTATATTGTGACCAGGTACCCATAATGATCTTTGTGTGCCTATGAATGGATATGTTTATCCATTTGGTTACAGAAAAATTGTGCAATACAAAAGTTGGCATTTAGATTATTAGATTACCAAGTATTCCAACTCATTGCTTCAGCACATATATGGCACTTCATTCGTAACAGCATATAACTATTTCATGTAAACATACAACTCAACTACTGCAGAACTTTAAAAAACCCATTAACCTTACCTTACTAAACGATGCAATTGTTCTCAATTGATTAAAACCAAGGTCCAGGTGCTTCAACTTGCTACATCTCCATAGATTATCCACTTTAGCAAACTTGTTCCTACTTAAATCAAGGGTTTCAACAACGGGCAGAAGCCTCAAGGAATCATCCATCAAAACCAAGCCATTATAAGCACAAGAAACAAATGACAGCCGCTTCCACTGTGGAGAGTCCTCTATCTCAGCAATTCTACTAGCAAAAACATGCCGAAGTGCATCCTATTTCACCTCAACAAAAACATAACATGGATGTCAATCCTATCAGATACTGCAATAACTGAACGATTAGGATAATCATATTCACAGAATGCAAAATCAATCTGACAATCATACAGTTGAATTGTGACAGATAATCTTCTCCAGAGTATGCCTAAGTTCAAGGAGCCCCCGAGCAGCAGATGTGGAGAGATCACATCCCCGAAGCTCGAGAACCTTCAACCGACCAAACGGCAGCAAACACAGAGGCGTAGGATCTCTACACGACTGCGGTGGAAGAACCGACACAACTTTGAGCGACGTAAGTATCCGAAGGATCCGGCGGAGCTGCTCAAGCGCGCGGTGATCGCCGAGGTCGGAGACATACGCGCGGAGGTAATCCACCGGCGCTCCGGCGAGAAGGCGTTCAAGCTCCGCCAAGGACTCGAGCCTCGATTGCACGTAGTGAAGGCCAACGGGATTCAGCTTCAGCACAAGCGTCCCTTCGATCAACGGTCCGGCGTTGTTCTCGACGAAGTGAACGAGCGATTCGAGGTAGCGATCGCCGGTGACGATTGCAGTCATGTTATGGTGAGTTAGATGTAGGAGATGAAGTGAGGGTTTACAATAGTCATTGTGAGGTGAAATCGATGGGAACACGTTACAGTGGTGTTCGCTGGCGATTGCATTTGTGAATCATCGAATTGAATATTTGTGTGAAATTGATTGGGATGAAAGGTTCAACGAACGAATCAAAGTCGGGGGTTACATCAAGATTTGGTTATTTAAAAGTTTCAATCATTATCGGATAGGAAGAAAGCTTTGGCTTTTGTTATTAATAATATACATATAATATAACTAGAAGGGTGTCCGCGCAATGCAGCGGGACGACATTTTACATTTGACATGTGCATTTAATATTTTGTTATCTTGTAGTAGGTTTACAAAAGTTTATTATGTTTTTTCTAAGCTAAAATTTAAAACAACAGATAAATAAGTTCTGCATGACGACTTGTATATACGCATTAACTTATTGTACCTCACAAAATACAGATCGTTTCAGCAAAAAGTTTACCAAAATATTTAAAAATAAAAACAGGTTAAGTTGTAGTCTCAAAACGTTTTTAATGTGATAGATTAAAGATAGAGCTGAAATCTTAAAACATATTAAGTTTTTGGTGTATGGGTAGATAATATAAAATTTATGCAAATATTAGTAAGTGTAAGGTTATTGTGTAACTAATTATAAGGGGTAATGTGTAAAAATATTATAAATATTATTTTACCCTTAAAATTGGTTGTATTTTATGCATTGAATATAGTAAGTGTTCTTAATTTTTTGGTATCTTAAAATACCCCTC
Source organism: Flaveria linearis (assembly GCA_024085815.1). NCBI lineage: Eukaryota > Viridiplantae > Streptophyta > Magnoliopsida > Asterales > Asteraceae > Flaveria > Flaveria linearis. Next base: position 61,633,772 of record CM044013.1, on the reverse strand, counting down.
ACATATGCTTTATATATAGTATAGATAATAACATTAGAGGTAATTAGGAATCTTTAGTTTGATTAAAATTTTGCCTTGAATTTCCACAAGTGGAAATTTTTCACGTTTTGCGATGAATTGATTTAAATAAAATTTATGTTGAAGTTTAGTTAAAATAAATATATCGTAAGAGTAGCTAAAAATTAGCACGCTATAATGCTATAATCTGAACTCTGAAAAATTTGTGGTTTGTGACGGCTTAATTTTGAATAAATTATGTCAAAACTCAGATAATGTTAAGTATGTATAGATATAGATAGAATGTCAACATTGACATATTTTACTTTTTGTGTGCTAAATATTTTTGCTATGGGTAACATCGGTATCCACGTTCATATTCATGCAGATCCATCCCACATCCATATTCATTCATATATATCATATCTTGATTATAAAGACTTTCGTTGTTATGGTTGTGATGTGATACAACTAGTCGTGCCTCGGGAATGGGGTGTGATAACATGACTAAATATTTCTTGTTATGAGTAACATCGGTATCCACGTCCATATTCATACAGATCCATCCCACATCCATATTCATACAGATCCATCCCACATCCATATCATACACATATATCCTATCTTGATTATAAAGACTTTTGTTGTTTATGGTTATGATGTGATATAACTAGTCGTGCCTCGGGAATGGGGTGTGAGAACATGACTAAGAGGTTTGTTTGTTGATTCTATTACAAAGGGGATATTTTATTATCAATATGCAACAAGTTATTCATAGGTTGTTTGTTGTGGATGACTAAGAGGGTGTTCATACTATTGTTGATTCTCAAACATGTTTATTACATAACGTTATTGTTACTTCAACCAAATCAGTTTGTTTAGGGTTCATTGTAGACAATAGCATGCATGCAAGCATACAATGATACCATAAACATAATACATATCGTATAGATTCACTTTCAAGTTTCATTTTTTATCATTCATGTTTGGCTGTTTCGAGCTAGGGCTAAGCGAGCCAGAAGTGATCCAAGCTGGGAGTGTTACCATAAACATACGTATGCATGTCAACCTCAATAATTTTAAACACTAACAAGGCATATAGAACCCACCTTTAAAGCTTCAAGAAACCCTAATAATGGCGTCTCACAACTTCTTGAACGGAAACATTCCAAGATGTAAGGCCCGTTCCCGGGACGCTTACAGCTGGTTGATCATCGCACTAAAACATATATTTCTATTAACTTTAATAAAATATCGCCGCGGAATCGATCAAAATGACATCTCATTTCATCATAAAAGCTTTTGCAAAATAATACATCGTTAATCAATTACAAAATATATATTGTTGCATTACATCACAAAAGCATTATATATAAATGAATGCCATCCAAAAGAGCTTAGTAGCCGCCCTGTGCCATCCTCAGCAACCTTACCTGCCAACTGGAAACACATAAAAAGTCAGCGTTGCTGAGTGAGTTCTAGTTTTATAAATAAACTACTTTACTTTCATTAAAACCGTTCCTTTACTTTCACGCAATCATACATCATACGTACACATAGATAATATCATTATTATCATTATTGTTGATTATCGTTTACTTCTATCTGGATCCTGTCAAACTTTACCCTCTTCATGGCACGCAGCCATGATTACTGAGGTCGAGTGACAAGGATCCCGTTTCGTACAGAGTTATTATATTTCGTCCGTTCATTTCTTTCGTTCGTTCATTATTTAACTTTCGTTCATTCAACGTACGACATTACCATTCACATTCGTTACTTTCCTTCACATTCGTTCATAAATTCTTACTTTCATTTGTACGTTCATTACTTTCGATGACATGTACATTACCCCGAACATTGTGCACGAAGCGGGTAACTGAGCCTGAGGTCTTTCATAGACCTCGAACATTGGGCACGGAGCTGGCTCTAGTACCTAGGGTAAGTACATTCATCACTTATCTTTCCTCTTTCATCTTGGATCAATGCCATATGCTATACCCCGAACATTGTGCACGAAGCTGATGCTGGACCTGTGGTAATTAAATCACGAACATTGTGCACGAAGCTGATATAGTCACCTAGGGCAAGCGGCAAGGATCCCGTACATATGGTCAATCAAAGATTGGACCCCAGTGTGCATCCTCCGGGGTGGCTAACCCGCACACCGTTGAGCTAACACCTTCATTGGGTGTTGTGATAACCCTAAAAATAAACAAACAATTTCTATTATTAAAATTTGTATTACGACTAAATAAATATTATTATGTCAAGTATATATATATTACGTATGCATGTTTGCATGCATGTATATATACACATAAAATTTACGTGTGCATGCATGTATATATATGAGAGTTTCGTATGCAAGTTTACATGCATGTATAAAAATTAAGCATGCATGCTTTTGCATATCCTATTATGTATGTACATAGATATAATCTGCATGTATATATATATATACGCCTACTTTAGACTTATGATATCTATGCTAAATATATACGGATATTATGTAAAGTAACTATGTATACAATATGATAACCCAACCAAACATCACAAACAAGATATCTTGATACCAAAACGAAACTAAATAAAACCGATTCGTTACGAACTCGAGTTAAACCTTAAACTTGATTATTAACTAGTTAATCAATCAAAAGCACTTAGCCACATAAACTCTCGGTTAGATGATCACCAAAACCGCCATAAAAGAAGCCACATAAGATATCATCATTACCAATAGATGTGGCATGTTCTTGAAGCATCCTTGGCCACCTTGTATCCATGGTTCATTAGTCATTAAAAGACTATCATTACAAAAACACCAAACACAACATAAATTGCCACCTTGTTTTCCTAGCTCCTTAGTCATCAAGGATATCATCATTACTAAATGATTATGTGGCAACATTAAGAATACATTCATGTATCTTCGGCCGACCCACATGCATGTATCAAAAATCTATTAAACACTAAGCATCACCATAAGTTGCCACCATTACAAGCTTGGACACCAAGCCATCTCTTCCACCCGCCACATAGACTTTCATCTTGACTAAACAACCTCACATTCACACCATAACCATTCCATAGGCTGCCACCTATCACCATGAACATCCTTGTTTGCCACCTAAGGTATCTAGGCAAACTTACTCACTCAAGCTAGTGCCTAAACTCATTGATAAGTCACCACCCTAGAACCGACTCTTTTGTACACTAAAAAGCTCTCGGGTGCTACCTCATAAACACAACACACAACCATAAAACCCACCTTATTTCTCTCTATCTCGCGGCCTCATCACAAACTCAACAAACCACCACCTTTGTCCCTATCTTTCTCGATTTTCAATCGACAACCATACCACACCACCATCACCAACCGTAGCACCACCCATAGCTATCATCCTCACCTTGTTCACTCACACCTCTCGGCTCTCATACAACATCATCAAGGTCATTATCCTCATCATTCAAGGTTATAATATCTCTCTATATGTTTTAAAAATCTAATATTATATATGTGTTATAAACACCTATATAATAAAAGTCTTGATAAACATATACCAAGACTAACATTCAAACACCTTGGAATTCTTATTTTCATCAAGTATAAGATGTTAAAAATTCAGAAGATATGATAGATAAAAGCTTTTGAAAATATAGAGATTAATCTCAAATTATTAAGAAAAATCTAGTAAAATATTAAATAAATGCAATTATGGGAATAAACATTGAAAAATCTTTATTTATATACTGAAATAGCATTCTGGAAATTTTAGCAAAATTATAATAAGTGAAACAATTTATACAAATTATTTTAAATAATGAAAATAGAGAAAATATCAAAAATATAAATAAATTCGGGAAAATTCTGGAAAAAAATCACAGAATGATCCTTCTGAAATATAAAAGTCTCTGGAATTATTTTAGAATTTATTTCCTTATTATAAGTAAGATACTAATTTTATGTATTCTGTAGTAGAAAAATCAGAATAAATACTTAAAGTATATAATAAATTCTAAGAAAATCATGGATATAACATTAAATCTGAATCTATAGAATGTGTAAATTTCATAATTTTTGGAATTATGTAACTACTTTTGTTTAAAATTAAAATTATTGTAAAATTTACAGAATCTTATTTGATAAAAGTTGGACCTTGATATATTTATATGATGTTAGATGATTTATAATAAGTTGTCTGTAAAATTTTGAGAATTTATCAATTATAGAAGCTATTTTTAATCAATTATGGGAATATTGTAAAATTACAGAAAACAATCTGTTTGGAGTTAGATATTATAAAAATTATGGAATATTACTAACTATTTAAATAATATTCTATGAATTTTTGGTGATTTTTGGATAAGCGTAGGTATTTTTGGTGATTTATGGGAGACTTTGGACTAATTTTAAGCAATTATGTATAATAAACTAATTGTTGGAATTTTTGTGATAACATTATTAGTAGAACTTCCAAAAGATACTTACATCCGAGGTTCTGAAAATTTTAAAAAAATTATGTCTAATACTGTGAACAATTTTATAGGTTCAAGTTTGGAGACACGGTGAGATTCATAGCCCCATTTTTGATCCTTTTGGTATTCATAAAGTTTTTAGGGGAAAAAGCATACTGGTTATGTTGATGTATTATTTTGAAAATATTTTGATACTTACTGTCATTTGTGATACAACCATTAATTCGAATGAGGAACCGTCCGATAATATTAGTAGCGCTACTTAGGAGAATAATTGCACCAACAGGATGAGTGTTGTTGCTATTTTCCTGCACCTAACCGAATGAGGGTTGAGATGTAATATTATCTGATTTTGTGAATTATTCATGACAGTATGATTATGTTGTGAGCAGGTTTGGTTGTAATTGGTGCATCAACAAAATATTTTGTTTGGATATAAACCTATGTTTCTCACCAACTTTTTGTTGACTGGTTTAAGAATGCTTTTTCAGGAAATAATGAGTAACTCTTTTAACCTTAGCTTTGAAGGTAGGAAGGGTTTATGTCACGTTAACTGTCAACATCGTTGATGGCAGCGTGTACGTTGACGCACACTTCCACCGTATCTGAAGACATGCCGTAGTCCAAATGTAGAAAAATTACATCTAATTTTGAAAACTATGTACAAGATGTAATTCCAAATATTATAAATAAAATCATGTCTTATGTTATGATTTTATGTGTGAATATTTATTGTATTTATTTCGCTATAATTGATGTACTCTGATAAAGCAAGTCACACCCCACCCGCTACTTTCACGCTTCCGCCGGGATGTGACAGGTGTGCACCTCCATACATTTGCTTGCAAGCCTTTCTTACATTCATTCGTTCATCATTAATGCATGCATTCATTCATCATGTTCCTCTTTCATTATCTTCCACTTTACGTTACGTAATACTTTTCGTTTCATTCATTAATCATAACATGTAAAGCCACAGAAAGATAAACATACGTCATAAATAGGAACATCAACATACACTATAGCATCATCATACAGGGCATCATCATACATACTTAACATACATCATGCATAAACATGCAACATCATCATCATGCCCTACATACCCTCTAAGGCCTCCAAAGGTCATCTTACATGTACCTACGGGAACTTCCACGTCAAAACTTACATCTGCACTTTCCCCCGAAAGTCAGTACTTTAACTATGCTCCTCCTCGGGTACTACAGCCCTATTTGGGCGTATGGGCACCCTTTAGTCGCACGGCCTTCATATGACTAACCTCATGTGATTGGACCTGTACAGATGAACACCAATGCGGATGAACACCCAATCGTGCTAATGGACCTCATCCGTATGGACCTCATGCGGATGGATTTAATGTGGATGAGTACCTATGCGACTGGGCTCTCAGTCGCATGACTCCCCATGCGACTGACCCTCTAGTCGTGCGACCGAACCTTAATCATGCGAATGAACCCCGATCGCACTCCAGTCGGCCGAATGGCCTCCAGTCGGTCGCCTAGCCCTAATGATGCAGAATGCAGTTCATCCCGAACCCAATCTATCATTTTCGACCTCCAAGCTCATCCAAACCCATTCTAAGCCCAAATCAACCATCCTAAACCTTAGGGATGCATACTACAACACCATTCAAGCACACACAAGCCCGAAAACATACTCCAAACGCATCACACGCAAACACACTCAAATGGGTCAAACACACACACATACAAAAACGGGTTTACTATGTGTTCTAGCCCCAAATCAGTTGAAAACGAGTAAAATAAGGGTCCTAGAACTCACACAAACTACAAGAAGAAGAAGAGCTTCGTGTTGACTCGCTACATGACGATTTTGCTCACTCGAACCCGCTCGAACCAAGCTTTTTTCTTCTCTTCTCCCTTTTCTCTCTTATTTCTCTCTTTTGGCTGAGTTTTCACAAGTGTGGGGAGGGTGTGGCTGCCCTCCCCCTCTTAATCCCCCACTTTTACAATTTTCCCTCGTTTTGGCCAGTTTGGTCCCCCGACTTTAGACTTTATTTCTTTTTCTTCTTTCGTCAGCTTCAAAGAAAATATCCGGGTGTTACAAGTCCCCCCTTATATAGGTTTCGTCCCCGAAACCTGTTATTCCTCGAACAAACATAGGTAATGCTATCTCATTTCTTCTTCGGTCTCCCACGTTGACTTAGATCCCTTCCTGTGCTTCCACTGTATACGCACAAGAGGACCACTTTATTTCTCAACCTCTTCTCTTTTCAATCAATGATTGCCACTGGTTGCTCCACATAATTGAGCCGTTCGTCTATTTCGATATCCTCCAGTGGAACAATCATATCTTCATCTGCCAAACACTTCTTTAGATGAGATACGTGGAATGTCGGGTGAATTCCACTTAACTCCTCTGGTAACTCTAATCTATAGGCACCTCTCCTACTCGAGCAATGATTCGGAAAGGGCCTATGTATCTCAGGCTTAACTTGCCCCGCTTTCTGAACCGAATGATACCCTTCCAAGGTGAGACCTTCAACATAACCCGGTCACCCACCTGGAACTCAATCGGCCTGCGTCGTTTATCAGCATACGACTTCTGTCTATCTTTGGCTGCCTTCATGAAAGCCTTGATCCTTTCAAGCTTTTCAGTCATAACCTCGATCACCTCGACGCTACCTAACTCTTTATGACCAATATCACCCTAACAAACGGGCGTCCTGCATCTCCTATCGTATAGCATCTCATAAGGTGGTATACCAATGCTGGCATGATAACTGTTGTTGTATGAGAATTCAGCTAACGGTAAGTGGTCATCCCAACTTCCCCAAAATCAATCACACATGCTCGAAGCATGTCCTCCGATGTCTGAATGGTCCTTTTTGACTGACCATCAGTCTGGGGATGATAAGCCGTGCTGATATGCAATCTCGTCCCCATAGCGTCGTGGAATTTCTTCCATAATTTGGATGTAAACCGGGTGTCACGATCGGACACAATAGACACTAGCCCACACCATGACGAGTTACAATTTCCTTGATGAACAAATCCACCAACCTCTTGGATGAATATGTCTCGCGGATCGGTAAAAAGTGAGCACTCTTCGTAAGACGATCAACAATCACCCATATAGAATCATACCCTTTTGGAGTACGCAGCAGCTTTGTAATAAAATCCATGGTGATGTGCTCCCACTTCCACTCCGGTATATCCAAAGGTTGGATCTTCCCATACGGCTTTTGATACTCGGCCTTCACTTAAAAGCAAGTAAGGCACTTACTCACATACTCCACTACGTCACGCTTCATACCCGGCCACCAATAGTCTTTCTTCATGTCTTGATACATCTTTGTAGCACCGGGATGAATAGAGTATCGAGTCTTATGAGCTTCATCCATAATCTTCACGCGTAGATCCCCAAGACGAGGAATCCACATCCGCTCGAATCGGGTTTTAACACCGAGTGTGTTTTCACCCAATTCCGCAACCAGACCTCTCATCCTTTCAGAGTTAAGACGATCTTCCTTTAAAGCCTCATCTTGAAACTCTTTAACTTGCTTCAACAATCAGAGGTCATGATCAGCTGGTACGCCTTCACCCGAATCGGCTCGGGTCTTTCCTTTCGGCTAAGGGCATCCGCCACCACGTTGGCTTTGCCCGGATGATAATGGAATTCACAATCATAGTCTTTTATAAGCTCCAACCATCTTCTTCGCCTCATGTTCAAGTCCTCTGCTCAAAGAAGTACTTCAAGCTCTTGTGGTCAGTGAATATGGTGCACTTCGTCCCATACAGGTAGTGCCTCCAAATCTTTAACGTAAAGACCATGGCTGCTAGCTCCAAATCATGAGTAGGGTAGTTAACCTAATGAACCTTCAACTGTCGGGATGCGTAGGCTATAACCTTTCCTCTTTACATTAACACACACCCCAACCCTGAGTAGGAAGCATTAGAATAAACCACCAGATCTTTGTTTCCATCGGGTAATGACAGAACAGGAGCTTGAGTCAATCTCGTCTTCCATTCTTCGAACGCCCTCTCTTGAGCTTGACCCCATACAAACTTTACATCCTTCCGGGTCAACTTGGTCAGTGGAGAAGTGATCTTAGAGAATTCTTGAATGAATCTTCTGTAGTAGCCCGCCAAACCCAAGAAACTGCGAATCTTGGATGGCGTCTTTGGAGACTTCCATTGCATCACCGCTTCCACCTTTGCCGGATCCACCATAATCCCCTCCAGATTCACCACGTGACCCAAGAATTGAACTTCGCGCAACCAGAATGTGCACTTGGAGAACTTGGCATACAACTTCTCGGTCGGGCACCACCACCACTACAGCCCTCTCATCATATAGTCTCCCCGCCAAATCCACCGCCGACCTAAACGTGCTCGGTCGGGCAGCGATCATGTGCCTGCGAATATCCGCGGGCAAACCCTGAATGTACCTCTTAATCTTTCGTGACAGATGCATCACCTGATCCGGCACCAGACGTGCCATCTCGTTGAACTTTGTGATGTACTGCTGGTGTGTCATCGTTCCCGCCTCCAGCTGCAGGAATTCTCTCTCAACTTTATCCATCTCCCGATGAGGATATAACTCCTCAATAACCAACTTCTTTAGCTCGGGCCATCTCATCCTCCCGATTGCCCTGCTACCCTCGGCTTGGACTATATTGTCCCACCAGCACAGAGCCGAGTCCACAAAAGAGTGGGCAACAAACTTCACCTTCTGATCCTCTCGGCACTCACTGATATTCAGAACGGCTTCTATTTCCCTCACCCATCGGTGAGCAGCAGCAGCAGTGCCATTACCATTAAAAGTTAAGGGCTTGCACCATTGGAACGCCCCATAGTTACAGCCTCGTGCCGCCTCCAGCCCAGGCTCCTCTTCTTCCTCTTCTTCATCATCAAAAATAACCGTTTAAGGCTCCGCTTGCTCCTGTCTTCCCGAGGACCTATTCCTCTCTTTCCTTTCTCCATCTATCACAACCTTAATCACTTCGGTCACCACAGACGGTAAGATTGTCTGCATGACCTGGTGCACTTCTTCAACCACCGCCTCTTTCACCGAGGCCTTCAAATTCGTACTCTCATCAACAACCTCCGGATAAGGGGTCTTGGGTTCTTCATGAACCACTTTCTCCACTCTGGGTCTTCCTCTGGTGACCCGCGGTTCAACACCATGTCCACCACGACCTCCACCGCGTGAAGCCTTCGATGATCTATCACCGGCCATTCTCTAACACACACTGAAAGATTCAAACACCAACACGGTCATTCAAGGAAATAGCTCAGTTTATGTCAAGTATAGTAAGTCCCTAATTACAGTGGCCAGTTATGATTAGCCACTTACTTTACTCTTCGTACCCTGAGCATTACCTGTCCTGACTACATCAGTATCCAAATCTATCAGTAACACATAAACCACATAACATGCACACATAATTCCGGTTAACATTAAGAAAATACATGATGGCACGCAGCTACTCAGATTGGCATCCCATCCCTTTCCGTCCCATTCTCAGTTTAAGTTAAGGTTTATTTTGAAAATTTACCCGTTTCACTTAAATTTTGGCTCTGATACCAACTTGTAAGGCCCCGTTCCCAGGACGCTTACAGCTGGTTGATCATCGCACTAAAACATACATTTCTATTAACTTTAATAAAACATCGCCGCGGAATCGATCAAAATGACATCTCATTTCATCATAAAAGCTTTTGCAAAATAATACATCGTTAATCAATTACAAAATATATATTGTTGCATTACATCACAAAAGCATTATATATAAATGGATGCCATTCAAAAGAGCTGAGTAGCCGCCCCGTGTCATCCTCAGCAACCTTACCTGCCAACTAGAAATACATAAAAAGTTAGTGTTGCTGAGTGAGTTCTAGTTTTATAAATAAAATACTTTACTTACATTAAAACCGTTCCTTTACTTTCATGCAATCATACATCATACGTACATATAGATAATATCATTATTATCATTATTGTTGATTATCGTTTACTTCTATCTGGATCCTGTCAAACTTTACCCTCTTCATGGCACACAGCCATGATTACTGAGGTCAAGTGACAAGGATTCCGTTTCATACAGAGTTATTATATTACGTGCACATAGATAATATCATTATTATCATTATTGTTGATTATCGTTTACTTCTATCTGGATCCTTTCAAACTTTACCCTCTTCTTGGCTTGATTATGGACTTATAACCTGAATTAATCATAGTACCTAGCTAGTCTATATTGAGTGTATTATCTCGCTGCATCATATTATTTTGAAAATCGAATGTTTGTAAGATTAAAACCCGAATGCTCACCAACTTATTGTTGACTAGTATTTTCTCATGCTTTTCAGGGTTATAGGTATGCTTGATTTGGGAAAGGTGAAAATGTGTCTTTGGAGAGACCAGACTTTTTTATGTTGACTACTTTAAATCCTTAATGATAAACCTGTTGATTTGTAAACTAAACTTGATAATGTAATATGTTCAAGTATTTTTTCATGAAAAGATAGTCAACTCATTAATAAATAAGCGTTTGACTACGACCATTGGAATAACCCAATTTCCGTTACCACCACGTCACACGACCTTCCGCTGCGATTTTTGGGTGTGACAACTACGAGCATATCAAGGAAGTTACATACCACAAGCACATCCTTTAACTCTTTAATCATAACACTAACATCTTTAACCTAGGCAAGATAAGCCTCATACTCTTGCTTGATGAAACTTTATGATTTTGAATGTAAAACTTATTTTTGGCACAAAACATACTCCATCACAATAGATCGAGAAGAGACTACTTTCAAGTTATGTCAAATGAATGATTTTCTTTTGGCAGATAGTTTTAGCCTCATGAAGGTCCAACTGATCCATACCCAAGATAACATCCAAACCTCCTACAATCATAATAAATAACCTAACAAGGAATTTATAACATTCAATCTCTATACAACAACCTTCTATAGCTTTAGTCACTGTAGTAGACCTACTAATAACTATGTTTTCTATCTTTACCACTCATTATATTATAGAATGTAGTAACTATAAAACTTTTGATGGCACTAGAATCAGAAAGTACAGACTTGAGAATATAATTAACTACAAATGCACCTAACATCATATTAAGAGTAGCATTGGCCCCTTCCTTGGTTATAAATTCATTAATTGTCTTTTTTTTCTTACAGCCTTGCTAAAATGCTTGTCCTTGCCATAATTATGACACTTAAGGCTCCTTAGACTGTCCCAGGAAAGGTACCCCATCTTCCTACATCGGTAGCATAAGTTCACACCCACCTTACACTTGTTAAAGTGTTTCCTTCACACTATTAAAAACATCAGACTCCTCCATTTTATATTGTTCATCATAAGCCCTATATCATCTTTCCCAAACCTCTTTAGAGAACTAGACCATTTTTACGCACAACAATAATTAGATTATCACTAGCCATATCCTCATAGATGATTCTACTTAGTTCCACCAATAATTCAAAAGTCATTAGGGCAGTAGCCTTTACATAGGTGTAAACTTTTTATGGCAACCCTTGAATGTAACTCTTCATCCTCATTCCTTTAGTATTGATAAGATGAGGAACCAGTCTTACTATCTCGTTAAACTTTGAAGTATATTGATGGTAAGTCATGTTGCCAGCCTTAAATCTTAGTAGCTCGACTTCTACCTTAACAATTTTATTTTAAGGACAAAACTATTTGATCACAAGATTCTTTGGATCATTCCATCTTATATTCTTCAAATCACTAGTGCTCTTGGTTTGCTTGATAGTGGTCCACTAGTGTAGAACTTCAGACATAAACAAGTGAGCTGCAAAGTTAATTGCTTGGTTAGCTCTAATACTTGGTCAGTATGACACTCCTTCATTTTATTCATCGTGTCCATTTCAAAAACCCACTAGAAGGTAAAATAATATATTTCTTTCCATCTAGATGATGTGGATTGCATCCTTTGTTGGACATGTAACTACACTTCTTAGTAATTTCTTTATTAGAATCATCATCACTGATCTCTAGTCCTTTGGTGCTTTTATTATGATCCTTTGTGCTTCCCTCGCTAGAGTTTCCCTTATACTTAATTGTCCATTTCTTACTTACAACCTTTAGAGCTTTAATTAAAATTAAAGGCATGATGGCTTGAAACATCTAGTGAACTTTATGTTAATTGCCTCTCTAACTAAAGTTTCTAGGGTGAATATTTCTTTAGAATCTCCCATCTAATTTATCTCATTTTCTCATGCTCACTTCTGTTTTCTCGACTTCTTCTAACTTTTGTTTAACCTCGTATATTTCTGAATTGTTGTTGCAAGTAATGAGTATTTCATCTACATAGGCAAGCAGGAAAACACTTGTATTTTTGCATGTTTTATAATCAGAAAAGGATCATTTTTCTTAGCATAAAATCACCGTATGTTAAAATTATGTTAGTTTTTATTACAATTCCATGAGCTTGTTATAATCCATATAAGGATTTAACTATTTAACACACCTTACCTGCAGGCCCCTCAACTATTATTCCAAAGAGCAATTTTTTTTACCATTGTATGTTTAATAAAAATTAGAATGCCCCTCAAATTTAAAAGCCTAAAATTACTAAAATATTCAACCTTAAAAGCCTAAAACTTATTAAACATCAAAAGCCCAAATGAAACTTAAAAGATTAAAAGCCCAACTCAATAACTTAAAATTAAAAATCCCACTCCTAATTTAAATTAAAAGACCAGAGCAAGAAACATCATCGAGCAAGCTACAACATCGACCACTCACAATCTCTTCACGCCCTGCCCTCTGCCTCTAGCCCTCTGCCTGACCGTTGGTGGGGCGATCACCCCACCACTTGCACCTCCTCGGCTTCTTTCACGCATACACCTCCTCATGAGTATTCTTTTATTATTTTTTAGTCTCCTCACTTTTGATTTTTATGGTTTATGAAATTATCAAGATGGATTTATGCAATCAAATAAGTGAGGATTATCTGAACAATGCTCTAATTTGTGTGGTTGAAAGAGAAACATTTGATAAAATAACATATGAAAATGCAATGGATATATTTTAAGAAATAAAAATAAGAAGATGAAAAATCTATTAGTTATTTGTTTAACTATATTTATTATCATGTTTTTTTCATTATTGAATGAATGTACCGTTAAAACATTTTAGGCTAGACCAATAACTGCTTACCTGACTTTGCATCTTCTGATACTATACCCCTTAGTGTATTTTCATGTAGATATTCTCATCTAGTGCTCAATAAAGGAAAGTATCATTAACTTCTAGTTGACATGCTTTCCAGTTGTTTTGAACAATTAAGGCAAGTAGAAAATGAATAGTAAGCATTTTGACTACCAGTGAAAATGTTTCATCAAATTCAAGACCTGCATGTTGATTGTATCCTTAGATACAAATCTATCTTTATGTCTCTCAATCTAACATTTTGATTTGTATTTTATTCTATAGATCTATTTACATCCTATGGTTTCTCTATTATGAGGTAAATCAATGATGAACCATCTTATTTCCATTTTAAGCTTTCATTTTATGATCCATAGCATTTACTCAGTTTATGTCTTTGCATGCTTGGAAGTAATTTGGGTTCTACACTTTTATCAAGGAGAGTGACAAAGCATTTGTTTTCATGAGATAGATTAGAATAGTTAACAACTTTCTCTATTCTATATTTAACTCTCCCATAAGCACATAGTCTAAGTATCTTTAAGGAACACGTCCAACCTACTTAACTGTAAATGAAAATATTTGATTATATGGATGTGCCCTTAGGGAAGTCAGCATCGCTTGTTTCCTCATTAAGATTTTCAATCCTAATTGTTTATCTTGTGAGATGATTGTTGTCATCAAAGTTCTCAGCATGCAAAACATCTTTCATGATTTCTATGGTGTCAACATTGAACTGATCTAGGTCTACATTGGTATCAGGGCCGGTTTAACATTTTGGAGGCCCAAAGCGAACAAAAAACATGAGGCCCTCAATCGGGCTTAACGAATTTTAATTGTGATCCTTTTAGTGATTCATTTAAATCTTCTCGTTTAGTCTTTTTATCCCTTTTTGATGCACCACATTCAAACTTGTTTGACATTGTTATAAATTCAAAAATATTAATAAACTAATGAAGTAATAAATCTAATCAAATTCAAGCAATCTGATAATCAAATAAAGTAAACTATTGGGCCGGCCCTGATTGGTATTTTAAGGTAACAATCTTAGGATTGCTACCTATGTTATTGTTAGCAGGCTTCAAGTGGCCCCTCGAGTTAACACTAAGATCACAATCATTCTCATTTGAAAAATCCAAAGTTGGGGTTTTTTTATCTTTAGATTTCTTTCCCTCATCATCAATCCCTTTTGTCTCGGAGTTATTATGGCTCAAACATAAGTAGAAAAAAGTTTAAATGATCTGGTCTATCTTTTTTATTGTACAATATATCTTTTAAAGAAAACAATTTTCATAGAATTTTGTATCTCGTGAAAACAAGACACATTATCATTTTAAGAGAGCAATTTGTAACCTTTTCATTTATCGAATGCGTAACCAATTAGAACACATTTTGATGCTCTACTTCCAAATTTCGTTTTTGAATTAAGATTTGTAGCAAAACAAAGATAAGCAAATGCTTTGAGATGTAACAAGGGTTTTTTTTTTATTAATTATCAACTCATAAATAGACTTTGTATTTAAAAGAAATGATGAAGTCCCGTTAATCAAGTAGGTAGCAATTAGAACACATTCCGAGCACATGTTTAGGGAATGCCACTTTGGAACGTGAGAGATTAGAAGATGTCTCTTATCTTCTCAACTGTCCCATTTTGTTATTGGGGGTATACCCATTAGAGGTTTTGATGAAGTGTTACATTACATTTTAGATATTACAAAATGCGAATTGATAAATTCCCCACAGTCGTTGGTTCTAAAATACTTAACTTGTTTGTTAAGATGAGATTTTAATAATATTTTAAAACCCATTAGGTTTTGAAACACTTCATCTTTTGACTTAAGTAAGTATACCCACACCGCTCAAGAAAGTCATTCACCATAGTTAGAAAAAAAGTATACCCTTGTCTGCTTCTTATTTAAAGGGAGCCCATAAGTCAAGGTGAACTGATAAGAGGTTTATATAATATTGTGAAACAACTAGAACATCAACAAGAACAACTCCTTTCCAAGTTTAAGTTTTCCAATTGAAGTAATTTTAACTTTGGTTCGATTAGGATGTCTAACAATCACGTTATAGCTAGACACATCAACTAGGTCATGTAAGTTTTTACTTGATAGAATCACATGTTGATTTGCCCTTGAGTCAATTACCCAACCCTCATAATTTCCCTCTTTTAATAATGTTGAACACGTAAAGAAAGGACTAGCTACTAGGATGAAAAATATATGCCATATGAGAAGTGTGGGTTAGTTGACAGGATACTCATCAGTTTTTTTTATAGTTTAGACATAACATGGTTGTGTTTTTTTCCCTTTTGTAATTTGTTGGATAACCAAACAATTCATAGCATCTTTCAATTATACGACCATTTTGTTACCGTCGCTACACTCTAATTGACTTATGGGTTGCTACATTTCAATGCAAAGGCATTGGGATATTAATCCCTTTATGTGATTCTTTAGCAGATATAATGACAAAGACATCTTTTAGAATGGGTAATGTTTCCTTGGTTAAGGTGGAAGATCTAATAAGTTGATAAACATCATCCAACTTCGTTAAAATTTGCATTAGCCTCATGTTTTGATTAATCTTACTAGTATTATTAGCAGCATAACAATTACATGTTGGTAATTCAAACATGGAGTCAAATTGCCTCCACATAGATGTATGTAGGCGGTAGTAGTTAAATATAAGAGACCTATATATTATAGATAATGTATGTTTTTAATAATTTATAATGTTTATTAGAATATATAAACACAATTTTTTTAAGTTTTTCATTATATTTTGATACTAATTACATCTAAAACATAAGTGTATAATTAGACCTGAAAATATATTGTCATAGATGCAACTAATATTTAAAATGTAAAAACAACAAATTTGTTTATTTGCGTTTTTATTAAATATTATAAAGATGCGTTAATTAAAAAAAGTGTTACAATTATACGAATAAAATAAAAACAGTGGAAGTTTGAGTATTAAATATTAGAAAAGATCAAATAAAAATGACTTTAAAACTAGAAAGCATAAAAAGTAATCTCAACCATCAATCTGATTAATTAATGATCAAAATCAATCCTTAATCAATGATTAAATCAATCCTTAATCAATGATTAAAATCAAATTGTAGGAAAAAAATTGTTAGAGTTGTATTTTAGAAATAACAACTTTTATTGACTTTTTGCAAGTTATCTTATTTTTTTAAATGTTCATCACTTTTATGTACGTCATTATTTTTTATAAATATTATACTATAAAAATGAGTATTTTTAATCTTTAAACAAGAGATAATAGTTTTTTTTTATGTTTTTAAGCTCATATATTATCATTATATCTTGTTGTTAGTTATTGTTTTTTTTTTCTGAGTACAATTTTAATTTTCTAAAATGATGAATTTTAGAACATATAATAGTAGAATAACATTGTTGGGTATCTCCAATATGTAAAACACAATAATAAATTAACAATTACTTAATTTAATACGTTAAAACAATAAAAAAATAACACAATCTCTCATTATGTTTTTGATCGTTATTTTGTTATGTTGAACATTATAAGTTTTAAAAAATACATTGATAAAATAATATTGTTGTGTACTTTTAATCGTAAAACACAATGGTAGATAACAACATGTTTATATAATATATAAAAAATGATAAAAATAACACATTGTTATCTTCAACAAGATGAGTTTTAAAAAATACATTAATAAAAACATATCATTGTGTACTTATAATTATAAAACACAATGATAGATAACAAGTTTATATAATCTATAAAATAATAACAAAAATAACATAAAATAATTTAAAACATAAAACACAATAATAAATACATATAACAAATTATGTAAAATATGAGATAATTAATGAACATATAAGATATAATCGTTGACGTATTTGATACAATAACCAAAATAACATCCTCTTTAAAATAATAAAAGCACACGTGTCAAGCACACAATCATTTTTAAGTTTTTTAGATTAAATATCATTTTTACTATAACACTCCTCTTAAATATTTCAAGAAAAATAACCAAAACTTGTAAAAAAAAATAGCACGGGAAACTCTATGCATTCCAGTAATCTAGTATCGAGAGTTTCAAACCCTTTTACACTATTAGTTGTTTTTTCTATTTCACTAATTTGTGACAAATGATTGCAATTGATCGATCCATAAATGCTTTTGACTTGCATGGTTTGGAGGCATATTGGTTTAATCCTTATGCACTATGTTATAAAAACCTAATTCAAATAGTGTTACTGTTAAAAATACTTTTAATTTTTATTTTATTTTACACTACAAAAATCTAAAAAATAACAAAAATATCCTAAACCATTCTAAATCCGATGTTGATGGTAAACCAAGTAACCAACATATAGAACACTCTAAGACAAAACACAACCACATTCTACATGTGGTGTGCACCCGGAAGGTCAATCCAATGCAACTCGAGTTCGATTTCACCAGATTCAACATTCCGTAATTTGATAAGCATATTCTGAGAGATCATACCATCTTTCCACATAACACAACTTTCTTCAGACAAACAATTTGCCTCTGACGGCTCAATCCTCTTTAGAACAGTGCCATTTGGTACCGTGTGTGGGTCCGGATGCATTTTATGTGCCTCCATAAATGGGTGGATGTCAATATCTGCATCCCCCATTTCATCATCTCTGCTAAATGTGTCATGATCATACACCATCTGCAATACATGTTTGTATATACACACACATATATCAAGCATAATTCGTACGTTTAAAAAAACACACTTAGTAAAGAAATCAAGACCCGTGACAACATAATAAAAATATATATGAAAAGAGAATGCCTAAACCAAGTCATAACTCTTAAAGATCCACCCATATCATTAGACTAAATGAAATAGTTTAGCATGTATATACTAAATGCCACTTGGGTTGTAGCTTAAACTCAGGCTCAAACCTAGTAGAAAATAGCTTATTGTATAGTTTAAAAGTAATGTACGAAACAGTAAATTTTGGTCGAGCCATATGATTAGTTTTCTTCATAGCCGATAGTTTAAATTCATAACGTGAGTCGACCCATTTATAACTTCTTAAACAATTTTGTGCTAAAGAAGTGATCCTTTTATCAACACCAACATATGCTGTTTATGTAACCATTTGTGATTTTAGAGTATCATGAAATCGATATTAAGTTCCATATGAATTGAAGAGCTAACAACATCTGCATTCTGTAATGATTGTGCGTATGAACAATTTATGGATCGAACACAAACAGAAGGTTGATCGAATGTGGATTACGTACCAGTTCAATCGGCATTTCAGGATTTTCGATCGAAAGAGTCAAATCTTCATCCCACACGGGATTAAGGTCTTTATAGATAATGCGAGTCTTCAATTTCTGCATCAAACGAACAATTAACAACACAATACAATTCAAGTATCGAATCGAATCGAAAGAAGGATGATCACCTGTTCGCCGGATTTAAGTATGCAATAAGGATCGCTGGATCGAAAATCACGAATCACAAGATTTATGCCTCGTTTAACCCTAACTCGAAGAAGACCCAACAGATTGTCCATTAAACAACAAGATCCCCGATTTCTGATATCGTCGATCTCTGCTAAAATCGCCCATACGATTATCCCCAGTTTCAAAGAATGTGAGGTTGATCGAAAGCTATAATATGTTGTTGATCGATTGAAATGTAGAGTTTGAATTTGGGGATTGGGTGTGCATGCATTTTGCTACAAGAAATACATGAAATGTGATGCATGATGCAAATGGTGAAAAAAATTTCGATAAAATTTAATTGATACGAAATTTGAGGAGATCCATTGGAGCATAATGCCATACGAGAGAAGAAACATGACTTCATTGTAGAGTTAATTACATAGATTGTTGTGTTAAGTTTGTTTTTATTTGAGTCTTTAGTTTTTGGAAATTAAAGTTATGACTTATGAGCACTAACTTTAGTCATAATAAGGGATGTGCATTTGTCTTATCATCCTAATCAAGAGTGTAAGATTTTACCTACAGTGTATCGTCGAACGTTATCATGAATCGTTATTCTTGATGCGGGTTGTCTCACCATCTAGTAAGACTGACTATGATGCTATTCGTAAAATCTGGGTTTTCATACCACAAATACTCTTCGCTTTGTTCACGAGAATTTTATGAATTTAGCTTTGGTCGTCTGAGCGAAAACTTCTCAAGATGTCACTCATTCCCTGGAGCGCTTCACCCAAGCACACTTAATTATTACGTTTTCTTTCATCCATAACCAATGCATTTAGAATACGTTGGTAGTTGAGACATGACATTTACTATGCATCCAATTTCTCTCTTGTCCACTGTGAGATTTACTTTTAAGGTGTTACATCTGATAATATTTTGATAAATTTTGTTTGAAACTAAAACATTTTTTTAAAAAAAGTAATTCGTATTTCCAAATTATTTAAAGAACACTAACGCATGAGGTTAAGGACCTAGTTCATGTTTCCTTGTTAAAAACGATCGAGTGTCCCCAAAAACATCATTTTCTCTCTTTAATTCATAGATTAATGTATCGTTCTCTCTCTCATGTTCTCGCAGAACTTAGGTTCTTCAATCGTGAAAGGTCCTTGGCCATAGACTTCTTTCTAGCTTCTCGGGCCCTCGATCTCTTCCACGTCGGCCCTTACTCTTCCACACCGCAGTTGGTCTTGCTACAAACCACCTTTTCTATCTTCAAAGTCACAGATTGTTGCGTCAATTTCTTTCATATATCCTCTCTAATAGAACACCAACTTTCTATCATCTCTCTCTCTCTCTTCATTCCTCACTCTTTCTTTATGGAGTTACTAATCATTGATTGTGGATGCTATAAGTTAATAGACCTAACTTGCATGTTAGTACATATATAGTGTAGGGCTAAATTCATATTAATATACCCATAAGTGTTTCTGCCCGCTTTATATATTTTATGTTGGAATTTGATAAGTATGAAACACTCAACAATCTATGGAAAGCTCATGAAGTAATTTTTGATAGTTTGATAGATAATACAGAAGCTCAGTGCATAGAGATTAAATAAGAAACGAAACCCATGAAAGACTCAACAAACTAACGTAAACAAGAGCCACCAGATAATTGGATTGACTCCTTATTTTGCTAACTAACATATTCAGATAAAGTGAACATAAAAAAGTACGTTGATAATTATTATACTTAGCTCCATGCGCGTGCACCATCCAAGACTTGCATGCCTAACAACAACCTGAAGTACATAAATTTCTCCTTTGTTAGTGACTTTGTAGACACGTCCACTATTTAATCGTGAGTGCAGGAAAATTCGAGAGACACCAACTTCATTTCAACCATTTCTCTTATGATCGAAATGAAACCTCAACTCGAAATTAAGATCTATATCTATCATGATGAACCGGGTTCTTGAACAAACTGATGGCTTACTTACTATCACAAAAGATAGTTGTTGCATGATCTTGCCTCAAACCCATGTCTTCGAGTATTCAGCATAGCTAAATGGCCTGACATGTGGCTTCAGTAGCTTCTATATATTCTGCCTTAGTACTCGACAAGGCAACAACGAGTTGCTTCTTCGAACTCCAAGCAACTGCACCACTACCAACCGAGAATACATACGCAGATATAGTCTTTCTGTCATCGACGCAGCTGGCCAAGTCACTATCACTGTAACCGGTCAGCACAACGTCAAGATTCCAAAATCAATGGTATGTGTTGCATACTTGTAAATTTTCAAACCGCACCCTTTAGAAGGGGGCTGCATGAATCTGGACATCATACTTACAACATAAGCCAGGTCAAGACGAGAATGTGTCAAGTAAATAAGGACCCCTGCAATGCTTCTAAACATCTCACCATGAGCTTTCTTAGCACCATCTTGAATTGACTACTTCTCATTATAGTTCAATGGTGTGGCTTCATCTTTGTCAGTATGAATAGCAAATATTTTGAGTAAACTCTAAGCATAATTTTGTTGATTGAGAAAGATACCATAATCACTTTGGATAACTTCAAGACCCAAAAATACTCTGAGTAATCCTAGATCAGTCATTTCAAACATGTTCTTCATACTTTCTTTAAATTCCTGTATCAACTCATCACAAGAAGAGGTACATATAATAGCAACAACATTAATCATACATAAATAATATTACCCATAGAGTTTTCTTTGAAATAGAGAGTTGGTTCACTTGAACTCTTTCGATAACCATGATTTCCAAAGTAAGTATCAATATTGGAGTACCAAGCTCTAGGAGATTAGTTCAACCCTTACATAGCCTTATTCAACTTATACACCATTTCTGGGTTTTTCTTGGTTACAAATCCTTTTGGTTGTTCAACATAGATCTCCTTAGTTAGTTCATCATTTAAGAATGCTGACTTCACGTCCAACTGATGCACTTTCCACCCCCTTTGTGCTGCAACTGCAAGGAACACTCGAATGGTTTCGAATCGAGCAATCGATGCAAATGTCTCTTGGAAATCAATGCCCGGTTGTTGTGAGTATCCCTTAGCAACAAGCATTACCTTATATTTAAGAGTTCGTCCATCTGGACCAACTTTGGTTTTGAAAAGCCACTTGAATCCAACGGGTTATCGATTAGTATGGAGGTATACCAACTTCCATGTGTTATTTTGTTTAGTGGATTTAATTTCTTGCTTCATTGCTTCCATCCATCCATGCTAACTTGCTGCTTGATTGTAGGAAGTTAAGTCTGTGATAATCATGGCAAATTGACATGTTTGAGTTCATTTTCATTATCATACAAGCCTTCCCCACTATGATAATCATGTAGCCATGTGGGAGATTTGGTAATTCTTTTTATTGGTTGAATGGTGGGTAGTATAATAGAGGGTGGTAATGATGTTGATGGGTCATGGTTGAGTTGTGAGTTGGCAACAAGAATGGTAGAGTTAGAGGTTGAACTAGTAGGTAAAGGACTATAAATATAAAGGGCACATGGGTATTAATGGGAGCTTGTTGTGATGTGTCATAATCAGAGGACAAAGCGGCTGCATTATCATGTGACTCAAGAGGAAATGGGTCCACAAAGTGATAATTTGATGTTGTGTATGTACTTGCTTCTTGAGATTGCCTGTGACAACTCGTGTATTTCAGGCTAACACCGTTCCGACTGTTTCTGTTATCATTACTATTTGTCAACGTTATTTGACATTATTAATAGTTCATAAACTAAATTATTATTAGTACATATTTATAATTAAATAAAAAACAATTAAACATCATAATAAAAATAATAATAATAATAATATGGTTATTAATAATTTGTAAGAATTATTAAGAAAATAAGCAATTATAAAAAAATTGGATTTAAAAAGCCTAGGGGGTATTTATGCAATTAATGAAACTCATTTTAAAAGTTTTTGACATGAGATGTTAACAAATGAAAACCATAGGGACCGTTTGTGTAATTCTTAAAACCCAAACCACCCGCCCAACTATCCCTTCAATTTTCCGGCCGCTGGCCGGCGAAACTCCGGCGCGGCGCCGGCGACCACCAAAACCCCATAAAAACCGGTTTTCAAACCCCACAACGCACCCAAATCGAACGTGGGACAGATTGCCACAATAATACATGCATTAATCGGGGAAAAGCTGTCCGGATTTTAGGTAATTGGCCACTAATCGAACCCACTAACACATACCTAACAAGTTCCACTCAAACGATAATAATAATCGAATTAATCCAGTATAAATAGTCATCGATCTGTTCTTAATCAAACACAACTCACAATTCTACTTGAAACAAAGGAGAAACATTCCTTTCAATTCTCTCAAATCCGCGACCTGCAACTCGATCAAAAGCTATTGTTCGACGAATTTAAATCAAAATTAACAAGGGGCTTTGCATCAAGAGCAGTTCCTGAGGCTGCCCACCAAATTAATTCGATTAATTTCATCATCTGTTCATTCTGTGATTCATCAAAACCCGCGAGCTGCTCGACGACCTGTTCATCTTCAAACCATCATCATTCGGGTAATTAGATACACATACTGGTTCGATTTTTCATGGGGAACAAAAGCCCCATGATTGAAAATGTTAACAACATCGAATTGATCTTCAATTTGATTCAAAATTGAAGCTAGGGTTTCGGGATTTGGGGGAAATTGGGAAATTGTTTAAAAGGCTGTTTTTAAGATTTGGAAACTAAATCCTATCGCGGCTGAGGCCTTGGTTTACTGGTATGTGTGCGGGAGTATGTGTTTGAGGTCGCGGATTCGAACCCGGCCAACCTCACATATTCTTTTAAAAGGTTTTTGGACTTTAAAAAAATTACAGAAAATTTCTAAAAATTATAAAATCAATTCTATAAACTTTGTATAATTTAAAAGTATCTAATTATTTTCAATAAAATTATTTCTTGTGATATTTTAATAAATTTATATATAATATTATTAACAAGTGATATAATTAGTTTATTTATGTAAAAATAAATTATAAACAATTGAAATCATGAAATTATTATTCCTTGTATTTTAATATATATACGTGGGAATATAATACTAGGTATTATATAACGTATATAATGCGGATATATATATATAATCGACACCGTAACCGAGTCGTGAAACGCGAAACCGTACGATCACATTATTGGTATTTAATATTAATTGAATATTAAATGAAACATAGGTTAAATGAAACACAGGTTAACCGAAACCTTAACTGTTGCTCGAGCATTATTTCTCTGCTGTGCATTCAAGGTGAGTTTTCACGGCCCCTGGTATGTCATGATTGAAACGATTCACCGTTGATTTCTACTTTTGAAACGCTTCCGCAAATCTGAAACACTCATGATTGATTTAAAAGTCTAATTACTTAATGTGATATTTTGTAATTACCGTGTCTGGTGTAACTGATGCTATCTGAGATCCTGGTATGTCACACGCCTGACGGTAAAACCCCGTTAGCGGATTTTGAGGGTGTGACATTGCCAATCCCATTTTATGTCTTCAAAAAATTCAACATCTCTCTTAGTACTGAACTTCTTTGTATAAGGATTTTGCAACCTATAAACTCCATTTAACATATTATAATAACCAATAAATATTGCTAGTTTCATTCAATTATCTAGTTTTCTTCTTAGTTGGTCATGTATGACACCATGAGCAATACAACCAAAAGTTCTCATGTGAGTGACAGAAGGCTTAATGCCTGACCATGCATGCAAAGGAGTTTTGATTGGGGAGAGCTTTTATGGGTGATCTATTAATTATGTAGACAATAATAGCAATTGCTTCAGCCCAAAGGTAACTTGGTAATCCTTCCATTGTAACATACTTCGAGTAAGATTCATAATGGTTCGGTTTTTTCGTGAAACAACCCCATTATGTTGAGGGGTGTATGGAACAGTCACATCTTTTTTTATTCCAACTTTCTCATAGAACCTATTGAACTCATTGGAGCAAAATTACCCACCTTTGTCTGATCTTAGCACCTTCATAGGATTACCACTTTTGGTTTCTATCATAGCCTTGAAGCATTTAAACTCTTTAAAGGCTTCATGTTTATGGGTTAAGAAATAAACCCAACACATGCGGGTATATCATCGACAAAGAGAAGGTAGTATCGGCTGTTGCCGAGACTAGGCGTGTGCATAGGCCCACATGGGTCTGTGTGCACGAGAGTATGTTTGGTCTTGGTACGCTAGGATGCGGACTTAAAAGGTTTTATAGTCTGTTTGGCGAATGCACAAGCTTTACAATGAACATCACCCTTGAGCTTCGGCAAGCCTGCTACCATCTCTTTGTTGCATAATTATTTTAAACTATCACAAGAGGTAAAAGGTACTTTACCTGTAGTGCCACTTCAAAGTTTGTAAGTGACTGTAGCTGCAGTGCCACTTCAAAGTTTCAGCATCAAGTTTTCCGGGTTGAGTATCATGGTTAGTGATCAAGCAGATGGCATCGAACACAAACATATTATTAACATCAACAGAGATCTCCACGATATATTGGCCGGTGACTTTATTCCACACCCTACATTTATCTTCATCAAAAAGAATGAAGTAGCCTTTCCTCATAAGTTGTCTGACACTTAGCAAATTATATTCCAACTTTGGTGCATAATATGTTGAAAGTTAAACTAAATTTATTAGTATATGTATATGTTATCATAAGTTAGTGTGACAATTGTATAATTAGGCTTAGTATAGGTAAGTTAGTTTCTTGGTGGTTAAGTAACCCGGTTAGAACCCGTGGATAATCCGCCAAATTTGTACGTATAAATACCTTGTAAACCCTCATTTGACATATGATGAATCTACTTTTACATTGTCAAATCCTCTGCATTCATCAATCAAAACCTGTGTATGATCCCTCTATACCAACAATTGGTATCAGAGCCAGGTTTGTGAAGATCAACGAAAAAATCAATCAAGATTTTGTAGGGTTTCAAGAAATCGATCAAGAACGGTTGTGTTTAAGATCGTTCGGTTATGAAGAGGATCATCATAAAGTGCAGTCTCCATCGGCACCATTTTCCATCGAATTCCAAGAATACCGTGGTCCGTGTAGAACATATTGATTGAATTCATCCCTGTTTTGCACTTGGAAACAGAGACACATAAGTTGGAATTCAAATCAACATCAAGAACAGACTATTGATTCAGATATCGACACCATCATCAATCGATCAAAGTAGATAAGTTGAATCCCAGAAACCATTTATCAAAGAACAGAGATAAAATCCGATAAGAACAGAAGATTCCAGCGATGTTCCGCAAATCAAAACGACAGAGAACTATTGAAATCGATAGTCAACCATTTCATCATCGATCCCTTAAACGTTTTTCAAGAATCGATTACGCATAATCGTTTCTTAAATCAAGAACAAAAATCAAAATATTCAAGGTTCTTTCTCGAACCCGTTCGATTTCAATAGAAGAAGAAAGACAAATTCAAATTGATTGTAACATCCCGTAATCTTCGTTAAATAAAAGTTAATTTTATACATTTATGTAAATTTCAACCATAATAATAATAAATATAATAATAATAATAATAATAATAATAATAATAATAATAATAATAATAATAATCCTAATAATAATAATACTAATAATACTAATAATAAAAATAAAAACAAAGATTTAAAATAAATATATATATATATATATATATATATATATATATATTTATTTATTAGATTTATAAGTGCAGGGGGTGGTTTGTAATTTTTGAAACCTGTTTTAAAAGCTTTTAACATGAAATATTAAGTTTCAAACCGCAGGGACTATAGTGTAACTTTCGAATTTTTCAAAACCAACCCCCTTCCCCCCCCGTTTTCCCGGTCACCGCCGGCACCAATTCCGGCAACAATCCGGCGACCCTCAACACCCAAAATTAACGCGTAATAAGCCAAATTAAACATCCCGACACTATCATGCGCACGATTCGAGCTAAACCCCACAAAAATTAGGTTCAATGGAAGTGTGATCGGGTACCTAACCCACTTCGACCCACTCGACCGAAAGTTCGGCCGACCATCCACTCAAACGACATTTTTAATCAAAATAAATCGATCGTACTCGAACTTTAACTGGCTATAAATAGAATTCAAACTTCAATTTCATTCAAAACAAAACAAAACATTCAATTCGATCACCACCCTCATCCGCAACCTGCAACTCAATCAACCACCACCTTTCGAGCCTTGTAACTCGCAATTAACATAGGGCTTTTGATCATAAGCCTCATCCTAAGCTGTCTGTGCAACCAATTTGATTTCCATCAATGTTTGATCCCTTTTCGAATTCGAGATGGTCGCGACCTGTTTTCCACTGTTCTAATCATTAATACGAATCCAAAAAGGTAATTAAACACATCCATATACTCGGTTTTACATGGGGATCAAAAGCCCCATGAATGTAATCGTTTACATGATCGAATTCGTGCTCAATTTGGCTGAGATCGAATTAGGGTTCATCACAATTTGGGTGAAACTGGGGAACCATGTTTAAAAGTAAACAAAACTGAATACCATCGCGGCTGAGGCCTTTGGTTCACTGGTTCTGTGATTGCATATCAACCTTGAGGTCCCGGGTTCGAACCCGGCAACCTCCTTTTTATTGTTTTATTTTTTTTAAAAGCTTTATAAATACTTTAAAAATATGGAAAAATTTCTAAAAATTATAAAAATAAATTTTATTAATTTTCCTTATTTTAAATCTTACAAAATAATTTTCTGTAAATCTATTTTATTTAAAAACTTTAATAGATTTTTATAAAATATTATTTAAAAATATTAAAAATACTTATTTTTATAAAATAAATTCTAAATCAAGTTTAACTATGAAATAATCATGAAAATTATATAAATGTTATTTATAAATATTATAAATAATTATTTTTATTAAAATGGACACTTTAAATACAAATTGATATATTTCATAAATCCACAAATTATTTATGAAATTGTGGGTTAATTCTTATAAAATATATTTGAACCAAAGGTATAAATTAATACCTTATTATTAATCAAAATACTATAAGTGTGAATATTCTTATTTATAAAGATTATTTGGATAATTATAAATTATATAATTAGACCACATTATTTTTATATTTAAAGATATATAAATACACCTATGAAATTTTTCTAATGAAATCAAAATATAAATAATTATTTGGTAAAACTTAATACTTATTGATAATTACTTATTAAAACATATACGAATATATAAAAAGATTGTAACATATATATATTACGTGTGTGACACGTGTTAAATCAAATTAACCCAAACCTTACCAAATATATTCATTCGTATTAAAGACTAAATTACAAATCAATAATAGGTGTTGAACGTGTTTGATCGTGTTTGCTTAATTCCTTGAAGTTCTTATTCATATACATTACATCAATCCAAGGTGAGTTCCGTGGCCCCTTTTTATGCTTTTATAATTGTTTCAATGTTTTTCAAACTTGGGGGAAAAGTATGCTCACCCGTTTTCGATGCTGTACAATCTTACATACAATTTTCATACTTGGAATCGACGTGATACTATTCTCATATTCTAATACATACATGGTGTTATTCTATTCTTACAACCATTAATTCTGGGTTAGGAACCAACGGATAGGTATTGGTAGTACTACTGGGTTGACACCCCCACCCTCGACAGATCGGTTTAACTTGTGAGTTACCGACTACAGCTGCCAGCAATCAGGCCATGGGTGAATATATTCCGTCGAACTTATATGCATAAACGTCATAGGGTTTGGTTGTCTAAAACACATGTTATGTGGTTTTTGCTTACAGTATGATTCCATATCAAATTCTATACAGCATCAACTACATGTTTTCAATTTAAACCTGCGGAACTCACCAACAATTATGTTGACCATTTTTGAGCATATCTTTTCAGGTAATCATAAGCAAAGAGGATAGCTAGAGCTGATGCCTTAGCAGAGACCCCCAGGATTTCAATAGACTGCATTTGTATTGTATATCATTTACTGTTATATCTGAACACTGTGTATGTGGATTTTTAGAATTATTAAGACTATGATAGTCGTGGAACTGACTAACCACGACACAAGTCACCATTGTGTCGGGCGACGTCATGACACGAGGATTTTGCATGTAATATGTCTCTGTAATTATACCAAGTGTTATGACGATCCCGTCCGTCGCATCCTCGTGTTTCCGCTACAAGCGGGGGTGTGACAGATTGGTATCAGAGCCTTGGTTATAGAGATTTAGGTGGAGAATTCGACCTAGACTATAACCTAAGAACCTTCATATAGAATGCATGCTAGGGATTGTGTGCATTTGATTTTACCTAAATGTCTTTCATGATTTGTGTGACACATAGACACCTGTATTCTGGATTTCCTGGCAAAAGGCCCTCGGGCTAAGGCAAGCATATCGCATATATCTCATTACGAGACCTGGTATGCTTACCTGGGGATTTCTGGGATGAGTGATAAACTATGGTCAATACACATATCTACAAGGCAAATGGGTCAAATATATTAAGTCTATGAACTTAATATACAGGTATATTCCTATATACCTAATAATCTACAAGTATGTTCCTACATACCTAATTTTATACATGTACACGTGTTATCTGAACATCCCGGGGAAGACATTATTACTCTCAGTCTTTCTCCATGGGATACTTTTATACTAAGAACTTTACGCTTGTATGCGCACAACATCATATTATTAGGGAACTTCGGTGATCACGCGTAGCGTCGATCTCGGATATTGAATCCGACCCTATCATTGTTATGACTGAAATCCTGAAAGTATGACGGATATGCAGTTACCATTAGACTTAATGTGCTTATATGCTTATTTGCTATTACATGCTATTATTGGAATACTGGCTCATGGACATAAGGACATTACATTATTTATGCTTGATGAATCTAGATAATACTATGATGTTAACTTGGGGTAAGTGGAGCTAGGGTGACCATGCAAGGTAAATTACCATTACGGGTGCACACGTAATTGCAATTCACCATGCATGAAAAGTCTGGTTAATCTTACCATGAGGTAACGATCATGGGTATCACACGTTTCTATTCTATACCCTAGGGTGCTAGGGTCATAATTCTAGTAAGTCCTTATTGAAGGCAATCAACATTGTAAGTCCTTATTGAAGGCAATCAAACATTGTAAGTCCTTGTTGAAGGCAATCAAACATTGTAAGTCCTTGTTGAAGGCAATCAAACATTGTAAGTCCTTATTGAAGGCAATCAATATTGTAAGTCCTTATTGAAGGCAATCAAACATGGTAAGTCCTTGTTGAAGGCAATCAAACATTGTAAGTCCTTGTTGAAGGCAATCAAACATTATAAGTCCTTGTTGAAGGCAATCAAACATTATCAGCACTTACTCAAGTCCTGTCCTACTTAAAGCCTTCATGGTATTTCCAATCATATTGACCTTATGCTAAAGATAAACGGATGTCACGTAACTGGTTTAGGCATCGTTCTAAGTATACCACGGATGTGGTGGGAACGCTGCGGGGAACCCTATATATAAGCATCCTTGGTATACCAAGAATGTGTTTAAACTGGGCTACGTGATGATCCTGATTATCTGAGGCATGATGCTATTATGACTCTTAACTCTATGCTATGTTGCTACCTTATATGTTACTTGGTGGCTATACTCTATTATGTGCTAATACTTGATGTTAAGTGTGTATGATGATTACTTGTGAATGCTATTGATCTTGGATGCTTTCGGCGGTGTGGTTCTTCTTTGTGGGTCTACTTTGTGGTTCTTCTTTGCCGAGCATCCATTACAACCATTAGTTCCAGTAATGGGACCTAAGGATTGGTTTGGTTGTAATCTATACGTATGCGCTTTGTGGATCTTGCTACGTCATATAAACTATACGTATGCGCTTTGTGGATCTTGCTACGTCACATTAAACTATTTACACTTTGGGAATGTTTTCTTTACAGCCATCAATTCCCGTGTGGAACCGATGTATAGGTTGACTGTAGTCATATATAACTGGTAAAACCGCCTATACATAAGTGTAGTTGCGGTGGCTCTTATTAAACTTACGTTACGTTATTCTTTGAAATGATGCTAAGGAAAATTAAGATGTTATGTAACTAGTTTAAGTATTATTCAAAGTATATCGTGGATGTGGTGGGAACGCTGCGGGGAAACCTATATATAAACATCACCGGTATACTAAGAATGTGCTTAAACTAGGCTACATAATGATCTTGATGGACCGAAGCATGGATTATTGGAACTTGATAAGTAGAACCATATGTGATTCTTTTTACACTTTGATTCCTATCAAAGCACACACAAATCTTAAATTATAGTCAAGGCATTACTTTTCAAAATGAGCTTTGACTCGTTATCCGTGGTTTTCAAAGTCTCGACAAAGTCTGTGCCTCACCACCCAATACATGCAATGTAGGAAGAGTGGGATAAGTATCAGCTTATAAGTACGCATGTCTTCAATAAGATTATGGCTGATCTCATATCTTGAGAAGTCCACGTATTCCCTTCGATTGTGAATCGAATGTTCACATCTCATTATAATGTCAAATCATTCTTGACCTTGATTTCGTCTTCCTGATTTAAATTATTCAAGATTTGAACATCATCCTAACAAACTCTGCTATCTCAAACCTTGATCTTAAGCTTGTTAACATGATCTTTCCTTTGTTACACTGATGTAACTCGAAATTTTCCTAATTCCTAATTGATATTAATTTCCTTTCATCGTAAAGTCAAACTTTATACTGCTTGTACCGTGGGAAATGCAAGAGTTTGCAAGTCAACCTATGACTAAGAACACTCGTATCTCCTAAATGATTCTATTTCATCAAAGCAGGGGAGATTCCCTTACTTTGATGATTCTCTATTTCGATAAATGGTTTCCCATTTGTTAGTTCTATGAAATTTCATCCTCTGGATTGGGGTGACTTCCTTATCTTGAGGATTGACTTCAATAATTCTCATTGGAAATTACATTTCATAAATGACATGATCTCACCAAAATAGGATTGAAACCCGTATTTTGGTGGCAAATGTCAACCTTAGATTGTTTTCTTGTTATTATCAAGATAGGCATGAATCATTACCTCAAAGCCTTTAAGGAATATTTTAATATCAACTCCGATTGTGATTGATAACCACCTTCCTTAAAACTACGCTCGTGAAATCTTTCAACATCTTCAACCGTTAGACACCTAATGACAATCTTCACACGAAACTTAGGTGGAACTATTTTGACCCTGCTTTTAACTAACCGTGCTGTAGATAAAGTTCTGAGTGCCAGAATATATAGGAAATGAAACATTTATAACATTTACCCTTATATAAGTTCTAATCTACCTAGAGTCTATATGGGAATCACATGGTGACACTAGTCTTATCTCTAGTGAGACGTCACTCCTTTTACATTTCAGAAATTATGCAAATTGAATGGTTGCTTAGAATATACATGGCCTTTGAAGAATGATGCTTGTTCACTAGTGGGTACCGCACTGAAATGGTAGAATGCCTAAACTCAAGTATAAGGTAGTGAGGCTGCAATAGTCATGACTTGAGATAAGTTTAAAATCTTTGGTGAGTGAGTACTATTACCCAAGGAATGAAATGCAAAAGTTAAAATTGTAATACTGGAATCATGCTCTTTATACTGATAGAATCCATAAGTTGACTAAGCTAATGTCATACCTTGTAACATTTAGATCAAATAGAATTAAGTAGGGCATTGGGAAGATCTGTGAATAGTAGGACAAAGTTGGAGATTAGAACAAGCAAACTAGTGGTGAAATAGACAAGAA
Source organism: Flaveria linearis (assembly GCA_024085815.1). Taxonomy (NCBI): domain Eukaryota; kingdom Viridiplantae; phylum Streptophyta; class Magnoliopsida; order Asterales; family Asteraceae; genus Flaveria; species Flaveria linearis. Next base: position 61,600,788 of record CM044013.1, on the reverse strand, counting down.
GACTCAGATGTTATTATAGGCACATATCTTATCATATCTGTTGGATACTGGTAGAGGATAGCATTGATTCCTTCAATTCACTCCTTCATTTGTCATGAACCCCAGTTGCTTAGAAATTAGTTAGTCGGTGGAGATAGGAAAACTCTCGACATGCGTAAGTTAAGATGTATAGAACTACCCGAAGACTGAGATTATTGTATACAGTATTGTTCTTAGAATAGGAAGGTTGGAAAGGAAATGACTGTTGTGTGTGACCTATCTTCTTCATTCCTACCGGTCATGGAAACTTTTTAGTTTAACTTGGCCAGAATAAGTGCCTTTTATCTTAACTGTATGATGACAATTGGTGCATTATAAAAATTCAATTCGACACATTATCTCACAACGTCGAGAAATTAACCTGCATCTGTTTCAAATATTCGTATACCGTGGTATGATGTTACATCAATCGTTATTCTAAATGATTGATTCATTTTCTGTTTTAACAATATTCTTAACCATCCTTGTGAACCCATTCCAAGGTCTTCGCATAGCGTATTATTTAGACTGATGGTTGGTTAAAGGAGAAATACATATTCACAAGATATGCGTTAAAGTCGTTTCATATGAGGACGTTTGGGATTCTTAAATTCCAACGGTTAACCTTTCTTATCATTGCTGGTCTTTTAATGATTTCTAGACTTCACCTTACCACGAAATTATATTGTGAAAGTTGTGATTATAAGTCTAACATACCATGGTAACTCGTCATCGTGTCCTAACGTTCCATATGCCAAATCTCAAAGAGAGTCTCGCGATTCTCTGGAAGAGTTCAAATTGGCATACATTATGTCAAGAATCTTGTAAAAGATTCTATACAAGTGAAGCGAAGCCGGATACCTATTGTCAAAGTCCGCTGGGAATCTAAACGTGGCTTAGAGTTAAGGTGAGGACCAAATAAAATCTCAGTATCCTCATCTTCTCGTTTCAGCCTCCTCGTGATTAAAATTTCGGGACGAAATTTCCTAAAGCAGGGGAGACTGTAACATCCCGTAATCTTCGTTAAATAAAAGTTAATTTTATACATTTATGTAAATTTCAACCATAATAATAATAAATATAATAATAATAATAATAATAATAATAATAATAATAATAATAATAATAATACTAATAATCCTAATAATAATAATACTAATAATACTAATAATAAAAATAAAAACAAAGATTTAAAATAAATATATATATATATATATATATATATATATATATATTTATTAGATTTATAAGTGCAGGGGGTGGTTTGTAATTTTTGAAACCTGTTTTAAAAGCTTTTAACATGAAATATTAAGTTTCAAACCGCAGGGACTATAGTGTAACTTTCGAATTTTTCAAACCAACCCCCTTCCCCCCCCGTTTTCCCGGTCACCGCCGGCACCAATTCCGGCAACAATCCGGCGACCCTCAACACCCAAAATTAACGCGTAATAAGCCAAATTAAACATCCCGACACTATCATGCGCACGATTCGAGCTAAACCCCACAAAATTAGGTTCAATGGAAGTGTGATCGGGTACCTAACCCACTTCGACCCACTCGACCGAAAGTTCGGCCGACCATCCACTCAAACGACATTTTTAATCAAAATAAATCGATCGTACTCGAACTTTAACTGGCTATAAATAGAATTCAAACTTCAATTTCATTCAAAACAAAACAAAACATTCAATTCGATCACCACCCTCATCCGCAACCTGCAACTCAATCAACCACCACCTTTCGAGCCTTGTAACTCGCAATTAACATAGGGCTTTTGATCATAAGCCTCATCCTAAGCTGTCTGTGCAACCAATTTGATTTCCATCAATGTTTGATCCCTTTTCGAATTCGAGATGGTCGCGACCTGTTTTCCACTGTTCTAATCATCAATACGAATCCAAAAGGTAATTAAACACATCCATATACTCGGTTTTACATGGGGATCAAAAGCCCCATGAATGTAATCGTTTACATGATCGAATTCGTGCTCAATTTGGCTGAGATCGAATTAGGGTTCATCACAATTTGGGTGAAACTGGGGAACCATGTTTAAAAGTAAACAAAACTGAATACCATCGCGGCTGAGGCCTTTGGTTCACTGGTTCTGTGATTGCATATCAACCTTGAGGTCCCGGGTTCGAACCCGGCAACCTCCTTTTTATTGTTTTATTTTTTTTAAAGCTTTATAAATACTTTAAAAATATGGAAAAATTTCTAAAAATTATAAAAATAAATTTTATTAATTTTCCTTATTTTAAATCTTACAAAATAATTTTCTGTAAATCTATTTTATTTAAAAACTTTAATAGATTTTTATAAAATATTATTTAAAAATATTAAAAATACTTATTTTTATAAAATAAATTCTAAATCAAGTTTAACTATGAAATAATCATGAAAATTATATAAATGTTATTTATAAATATTATAAATAATTATTTTTATTAAAATGGACACTTTAAATACAAATTGATATATTTCATAAATCCACAAATTATTTATGAAATTGTGGGTTAATTCTTATAAAATATATTTGAACCAAAGGTATAAATTAATACCTTATTATTAATCAAAATACTATAAGTGTGAATATTCTTATTTATAAAGATTATTTGGATAATTATAAATTATATAATTAGACCACATTATTTTTATATTTAAAGATATATAAATACACCTATGAAATTTTTCCCATGAAATCAAAATATAAATAATTATTTGGTAAAACTTAATACTTATTGATAATTACTTATTAAAACATATACGAATATATAAAAAGATTGTAACATATATATATTACGTGTGTGACACGTGTTAAATCAAATTAACCCAAACCTTACCAAATATATTCATTCGTATTAAAGACTAAATTACAAATCAATAATAGGTGTTGAACGTGTTTGATCGTGTTTGCTTAATTCCTTGAAGTTCTTATTCATATACATTACATCAATCCAAGGTGAGTTCCGTGGCCCCTTTTTATGCTTTTATAATTGTTTCAATGTTTTTCAAACTTGGGGGAAAAGTATGCTCACCCGTTTTCGATGCTGTACAATCTTACATACAATTTTCATACTTGGAATCGACGTGATACTATTCTCATATTCTAATACATACATGGTGTTATTCTATTCTTACAACCATTAATTCTGGGTTAGGAACCAACGGATAGGTATTGGTAGTACTACTGGGTTGACACCCCCACCCTCGACAGATCGGTTTAACTTGTGAGTTACCGACTACAGCTGCCAGCAATCAGGCCATGGGTGAATATATTCCGTCGAACTTATATGCATAAACGTCATAGGGTTTGGTTGTCTAAAACACATGTTATGTGGTTTTTGCTTACAGTATGATTCCATATCAAATTCTATACAGCATCAACTACATGTTTTCAATTTAAACCTGCGGAACTCACCAACAATTATGTTGACCATTTTTGAGCATATCTTTTCAGGTAATCATAAGCAAAGAGGATAGCTAGAGCTGATGCCTTAGCAGAGACCCCCAGGATTTCAATAGACTGCATTTGTATTGTATATCATTTACTGTTATATCTGAACACTGTGTATATGGATTTTTAGAATTATTAAGACTATGATAGTCGTGGAACTGACTAACCACGACACAAGTCACCATTGTGTCGGGCGACGTCATGACACGAGGATTTTGCATGTAATATGTCTCTGTAATTATACCAAGTGTTATGACGATCCCGTCCGTCGCATCCTCGTGTTTCCGCTACAAGCGGGGGTGTGACATTGATCAAGTAATCGATTGTTAGAAGCAGAGCGTAAACGAATCAGATTAGAAGAATCAAAGGAGAAAACCCTATAGTTTGATTTGGTTCAAGTGACCGAGAATCACAGCGATGTTCACGATCAGTTTGTCAATTTTGACTTTTTGGAAGGTCAACAGATTTGGAAATTACGGAGCTTCGAGATAAGACAGATATTTTAAAGGAAATTCTATTTTTCAAAGAAATTAAAAAGGATTATTTTCAAAAGAAAAAGGGGATGATTACTATATGTGTTATGTAATCATAGTAAAACTTTAATACGAGGAAAACAACGGTTTAGAGTGTGGTCAAGGGTTTAAAGATCATTAGCAGTGAAGCGAGACTGATCAAGATCAACAGCAGAGAAGCAGGTTTGATTTGTCAACAACAGAAAAGCAGGATTGATTGTCATTAGCAGAAGGCGAGATTGACTATCAACAGCAAGGCAGGTTTGACTTTCAACAGCGATGCAGGTTTGATCAAGACCCAGTGTGATCAAAGAAACCAGGTTTGTTTTCAAAGAAAGAAATACGCGTTCAATGCAAGAAACACCCAAGAGCACGAATAAAGAAATTGTGACAGTAAAAGAAGCAGGAACGTCAATGAATTTTCAATGTCCCATCCTCAACTCTACAAATTACACGATTTGGGCTGTAAAGATTAGAGCAATCTTTAATGTTCATGGAATTTGGGAAGCAGTCGAACCAACATCAGGATCCGAAGTCGATCAAAAGAAGAACAACGCAGCAATTGCTATGTTATACCAAGCAATTCCAGAAAACATGGTTTTACAAATTGCTAATCTCACTTTGGCTAAAGATATTTAGGAAGCGTTAAAAGTTCGACACGTTGGAGTTGATAGAGTTAAAGAGGCACGTATTCAAACACTCGAGTCAGAATTTGAAGTTTTAAAGATGAGTGTTAACGAGTCACTTGATGTTTATGCTGGGAAGATTAGTGAAATTGCGTCACAAGCAAGCAGTCTTGGATATACAATAGATGATAAAAGATTAGTTAGAAAACTTTTAGGTTCAGTACCAGAAAAGTTCATACAAATAGTTGCAGCAATTGAACAATTTGCAGATCTTAATACAATGCCATTTCAAGAAGCAGTGGGAAGATTAAAGGCTTTTGAAGAACGTACTAAGAAGCAAACTAAGGAAGAAGATGTGTCTAGTAAACTACTATTCACCGAAGCAAAGAGAAAAGAAATTGGTAGACATCATAAGTGTGAGCATTGCGGTTGCGAAAACTCGAATCAAGAAGACTTAGGACGTGGCCGAGGCAAAGGTCGAGGATCCGAGAGAGGTCAAGGCAGTGGTCGAGTGCAACAGGACAAAAGTCACATAAAGTGTCACAAGTGCAAAGAACTTGGACATTGTAGGAATGAATGTCCAAAATGGAAGGAAGAAAAGGAGGCTCGTCTAATTCAATGCCAGGAAGATGAACCTATGCTATTATGAAGTGGAAAGATGAAGACTTTCTCAACTTTAATTTAGTTTAAGGGGGAGTGTTGAAAGTTAAACTAAATTTATTAGTATATGTATATGTTATCATAAGTTAGTGTGACAATTGTATAATTAGGCTTAGTATAGGTAAGTTAGTTTCTTGGTGGTTAAGTAACCCGGTTAGAACCCGTGGATAACCCGCCAAATTTGTACATATAAATACCTTGTAAACCTCATTTGACATATGATGAATCTATTTTTACATTGTCAAATCCTCTGCATTCATCAATCAAAACCTGTGTATGATCCCTCTATACCAACATAATACACATCTTCAAGCAGCTTGTACGTACTCATTATTGGTGGTTAAGATCCATACCGTACCTTTTCCTTTGATTTCTAAATGTTTCTCATCTCCTAGTTTTACTCCTAATTTGGAAGTTTCATCTAGATAGGTAAAACTTGATTTCATGTCCGTCATGTGATTGGAACATCCGGAGTCGACGAACCACCCGTGTCAGTTGTCTTGTGTCCCGAGAGTTTGCCATCAAGACAACATGGTTGAGTGAGGTATCAAGTGTAGCTACAGTAAGTGTTGTCCATCATCTTCTGCTTCATTTTAACTTCATCATTTTCCGCCACATTCAATTGATTATCATCATTATACCAACAGTCTTTCTTTAAATGGCCAAATTTTTTGCACACATGGCATTGAGGTACTTTGCTTCGATCCAGTGCACCACGACCACGACCGAGAGCACGTCCACGAGATGAACCCGCGACAAAGACCATGGCCACAAACGGGTCTAGCCTGATCTTGGATAACTTGGAGTGCTTGTTCATATCATGTTATGGGTTTCTTTGCAAGCCTATGCGGTTGCGTCAAGCTGTTCATTTTGCAACAATCCCATCAACTTGACTGGAGTAACATCGGCCAAATCGAACACAACTTCAATCGAAGGAATGCCATAGTCATATTTGGGTGACAAGCTTCATAAAATCTTCTCAACAACCTTTTGATCTGTGAGTTCTTCTCCGTGGGACCTCTTACGGCCTACGTTGTCCATGACGCAGGAAAAGTAATTCCCGATAGCTTCATCATCTTTCATGGCTAGATTCTCGAAATCTCATTGTAACCCTTAAAGCTTCACAGATTGGACTTGTGAATCGCCTAAAAACTCGATCCGTAGAGTATCCCATGTTTCTTTCGCTGAAGCAGCCGCAATAATATGATAGAATAGATGATCGTGGAATTCTTGTTGAATAATGTACATGGCTGATGCATCCTTCCTCTTGCCGTCTAGGTGGTCTCGTGACCCTTCATTGGCAGGCGTTACACCCGGGTACTACACCTAGGTACACAACATCCCACAGGTCATGAGATTTCAGAATTGTTTTCATCCGGATACTCAAGTGTTCGTACCCATCTCCTTTAAACAATGGAATTGAAATAACAGATGTGGGTTGTAGAGGAAATTTGGTAATACAAACGAAATCGGATTCACTAGAAGGCGTCTGAAAACTTTCAGATCAAACTAATTTGGTGGTTCACCCAAATTGTTCAATCGGATACAATCTAGTGATTTAGAAACGAAAATATGTTCTATTTTGTGATCAAGAAGGAACCAGAGAAAGAACAGAATTAATGACCAAAAATTCCTGGGAGCGTATTTGCAGTTTTTCTATTAGAAAACTGCCTAGGGCAGTTTTTGGGTCCTCAAATTGACACTTTCGACCCTTCAAGAATTAATAAGTTTAATTCTAGAAAGACTCCGAAAATGAATTTTTTATTGAAGTAATAATGACGGGAATAAAAAATTTCCAAGCTGACCTGGCAGCTCGACCCCAGCCAGGGGCTCTGCCCCTTGGACCCCGCCAGGGGCTGCCGCCCCTTGGACCCCGCTTCTAGGGGCACTGCCCCCGGACCCCCGCCAAGGGGGCGCTGCCCCCTTGGAACCCCCGTCAAATACGGATTACGCGCCTAGGATCGTAATAGATTCAAACAAGCGTGCACTCCGCACCTCCTAACTTGTTTGAAGTCTATTATCATCGAATTGGTCAACACAAGTTAATCCTAATTACACTAAAATATCTAACATGGGTTTGGGTGAATAAGGGGTCTCAACCATCATGCACTGCAGGTGAAGTACACAGAACGAGAGTTGTGGAGAGCCGATCTGGCTCTGATACCAAATCTATTGCAATTTGGCAAGTATGAAACACTCAACAATCAATGGGAAGCTCAAGTATTTTTTTTGATAATTTGATAGATGATATGAAAGCTGTGTACATGAAGGCTTAAATAAGAAAGAAAACCATGAAAGACTCAGCAGACGAACGAAAACAAGAGCCATCGGATAAATTGATTGACTCCTTTGCTAACTAACATATTCAAATAAAATGAGCATAAAAAAACATGTTGATAATTATTCTGCTCAGCTTCATGCACGTGTACCATCCAAGATTTGAGCTCCATGCACACGTGAAGATTGACTCACATTTTATCATTTTACACATATTCTGCATTTAAAAACCATACATCTTGGAACCATAACTTTTAATCGAATTCCTAGAGAATAATTGAACACAATCCCACACATTTCATATCAATCACATTATCTTCTCCATGATCGATCACACAATTTCTTCTGCTTCTGTTTCGAATTGTGGGATCATCGTATGGGCAATTTCTCCTGAGAAAATCATCAAAAACAGGAGGACGATCGTCTCGCCCAATGGATAATCCGAAGGGAGCTCTTAGAATCACGATCAAGAAAGGTGTCTCTCTCGCTGTTCGTGATTTGAAAACCAGCGATCCCTATTTCATCATCAAGATGGGTAATCAGGTCACCGCTTCATCCTTCGTTTTCTTGCATTGTGTTATTCGATCGAATTCATCTTTGATGTTTACATTTTGTTTTCAATATCCAGTGATCGATTTTGATTTTTGAACTATTTCCAAAATACCCTTTTGAAGAAAAGCTCTAACAACAATCACAAAAAGGCGTATCAATATCAATGTTGTAAGGATTTTGCCAAGTAATTTTTATAACAGTTTTCTGTTGTCTGGTATAGAGAGAAGACAGAGGATTGGAATCATGAATTGTATTCACCAAAAAAGATTGTTTAGGGTTACATCATAAAGGTGTTTATATATCCACACCAGTTTATATTTTGGCCCTTACACTATCTTATTGTTTTACTTTCTGACACTCCCCCTCAAGTTGAGTAGTGGGGTCACCAATACTTAACTTGCTCAGACGGTTACTAAATGCATTTCCGTTAACAGCCTTTGTAAGTATGTCTGCGAGTTGATCTTTTGACGGAACATAAGGAAGTTCTATGATTCTTTCTTCTAGCTTTTCTTTGATGAAATGCCGATCTACCTCCACATGTTTTGTTCGGTCATGTTGAACTGGGTTTTCTGAGATTTGTATCGTAGCTTTATTGTCACACAGAATTTTGCTAGGAATCTTCTGGGAAAAACCAATATCTTCTAGCAACTTCCTGATCCAAAGAACTTCACTTAATCCTCAAGCTATACCTCTAAATTCGGCTTCTGCACTCGACAAAGCAACCACCCTCTGTTTCTTACTTCTCCAAGTGACAAGATTTCCACCCACTAAGGAGAAATATCCTGATGTTGACCTTCGGTTTCCCTTATCTCCTGCCCAATCTGCATCAGTGTACAACTCCACAGTTAAATGTCCATTGGTTTTGAACAACACTCCATGACCTGTGGTTCCCTTGAGGTATCTTAAAATTCTCTGAGCAGCCTCCATGTGAGTAACTTGTGGTTGATGCATGAACTGACTCACAACTCCAACAGCATAAGCTATATCAGGACGAGTGTGAGAGAGATAAATTAATTTGCCCACTATCTGTTGGTACCTTTCTTTGTCTGCCAGTTTTCCATCGGGTTCCATGTGAAGACTATGATTCACCACCATTGGAGTATCTGCTGGTTTGCATTCAATCAATCCGGTTTCTGCCAGGAGATCAAGAACATACTTCTTTTGGCAGATAAAAATTCCTCGTTTAGACCTGAGAACTTCTATCCCGAGAAAATACTTGAGGTTTCCAAGGTCTTTCATTTCAAACTTTGAAAACAAATTCCTTTTTAGCCGGGCTATTTCTTCTACATCATCTCCGATAATGATCATGTCATCTACATATATGATCAAGCAAGTAACTAGGCCATTTCTTCTCTTGATAAACAAAGTGTGATCAGCATTACTTTGGTGATACCCAACCTCTTTCATGGCCATAGTGAACTTTCCAAACCACGCCCGGGGAGACTGCTTCAGCCCATACAGGGATTTTTTCAACCGACAAACTTCCCCTTTTTTAAAATCCCTTGAAAAACCAGGAGGTGCTTCCATGTAGACTTCTTCTGTTAGGTGTCCATGGAGAAAGGCGTTTGTAACATCAAACTGATAAAGAGGCCATTCCTTGTTAGCTGCTACGGAGAAGAGAACCCTGATAGTATCCATTTTTGCAACCGGAGAAAAAGTCTCAGAGTAATCGATTCCATATGTCTGAGTGTAACCCTTGGCTACAAGTCGGGCTTTGTATCTCCCAATGGAACCATCTGGTTTATATTTTATTGTATACACCCAACGGCATCCCACTGTTTTCTTCCCCTTAGGAAGAACGCACTTTTCCCATGTGTTGTTTTTCATGAGAGCACGCATCTCCATTTCCATGGCTTCTTCCTAATTCTTCTTAACTTGAGCTTCCTTCACAGAATTAGGTATTTCTTGAGAATACAGTGATTGAACAAATGAATTAGCACTGTTTGATAAGTTCCCGTTTACCATATTCGCTACAGGGTACCTTGAATTTTTGGTTTCCCTCTCTGGGGAGTATCGTTTAGGAGGAACCCCTCTATTGGCCCTGGGAGGAAGAGAATATCTTTCGGTGGTTGTTTCTTCTACAACAGGTTCCTTATGAACAATAACTGGTTCAACGTCTTCTACTTCCGGTTCAACCTGTGTAGTAGGTTCTGTTGTTACCTGTTCAACATGTGGGTTGGATGTCATTGTTTCCTCAGGTGTGACGTTGGGTGAACTCTCAGGTGTCACGTTGGGTGGACTCTCTTCAGTAGTATTTTGTTCTACGTTGGGTGGACTCTCTTCAGTAGTACTTTGTTCTGCAGATTGTGTGGCTGTGTTTGAAGCACTCGTAGATGTTGTTGTTTCTTCAGATGAGGATAGCCAACTCAGAGTGTCTATACCTTCATTCTCCCCCTGACCACTGAGTTGGATGTCATAGAAGTATTTTGTTTCCAGAAAGTCAGCATTCACTGTAGTAAACATTTGATGAGTTTTCGGATTATAACACCGGTAGCCGAATTGGTCAGCCCCATATCCGACAAATACACATCTCTCAGCACATGGGCCGAGCTTGTCATCCCGGTTGACTTTTGGAATATGAACAAATGCAGTACACCCGAAGATTCGAGGTTCAAGTGTAAGGGGATGTGGAATACTTACAGACTTAGACAAACGATCCAAGGGGGTTTTAAAAGTAAGAGCTTTTGTGGGAAGTCGATTCAGGAGATACACGGAGGTAGCAACTGCCTCCGGCTAGAAAGATTTTGGAACCCTGGATTCAATCAACATGGCTCGAGTCATTTCGAGAATAATACGGTTTTTCCGTTCAGACACACCGTTTTGTTGGGGGTGTAAGCACAAGATGTTTGATGGACCAGTCCTTTGGTCTGAAAGAACTGTTTCATGTTTGTATTAACAAATTCTCCTCCATTTTCGGATCGAAGGATTTGAATTTAAGTTCGGAATTGGGTCTGAACCATATCATGAAATGCGACGAATTTGTCGTACACTTCGGATTTGTTTTTTAAAAATACACCCATGTCATTCGAGTGCAATCATCTATGAATAATAAGAAGTACCGAAAACCCTGTCCTCCTATCACCGGAGCAGGACCCCATACATCCGAATGGATTAGTGAAAAAGGAGAAGCTACTTTCGTATTGCTAGGTTTAACTGGTTGTCGATGGCTTTTCGCACACAGACAGGTTTCACAGTCTATTTTCCCTTTAGAGGAAAAAAGTTTCGGAAATAAAAGATGCAAATACCCGTGAGATGGATGCCCTAACCGTCGATGCCATAACCAAGCTTCTCGATCATCGGTTCCATGTGCTAGCATCACTTTGCCCTGGTGAGTCACTTCATCCACATAGTACAGTCCTTGGCGCTCAGTACCGCGTCCAATGATTGCACCTGTCCGGATATCCTGTAGGATACAGAAAGTAGGGTGCATCAAAACTGTACAATTCAGCTCTTTTGTAATGTGACTCACCGAGAGCAGTTTGTTTGATAATGATGGAACATAGAGACAATTCGGTAGTTTCATTGTTGGTGAAATTTCTATTGTTCCTCCTCCTCTCACTGCCATTATTCCATTGTTAGCAGTATGGATTTGAGTTTTCCGAGGTTGCGATTTTGTCTGGAAGTCTGATGATTCAAATGTCATGGTGTCAGCGGCACCAGAATCAAATATCCAAGAGTCGTCTGTTGTCTACGGAGACAAGCGGAAGCGATTTGATGTTTAGATTGAGTCGATCGAATGAGTGTTTTTGTTTGACTGAAGTTGAACTGTTTGAGTTTAAATTGCTTCGATCAACCAACTTGGCTGATTCGATCGAATTTGCAACGGCTATGTCGAGCGATCGGACCCGAGAGATTTGCTGCTGTTTAGTCGGACGAAAAAGGAAAAAACTGCTATGGCTGCTGTTCGGTGATGGTGGCAGTTGTCGAGCGATCGGACAGAAAGCAACGTCGGTTGCTGTTTGTCGATCGGTCAAAGAAACGGCTGCTGGTTCACGATCGAAAAAGAAACACAAAGCAAAGCAAAGCGAAAATACAATTGCTTTGTATTCTTCTCGAAAGACTCGATCACAAAAGGAAAACCAACAATATAATATATTTATATGAACTTGTTGCAGTAATAGATCTCAAACTGAAACAAGCCACAAACAAATATTAATGATAATATCGAAAGCAATATTCAACGCCTAAGAAGTTAACAGGTAATAAGCAAGATATCTTTTTGATCGGAAAAAGGCTGCCTTGTGGCGGCAGTTTTCCTTTTTTTTTTTTAGGGTTTAGGGATCAATGTTGATCAGACGAGAACAAACGATCGGGTTGATTGATTGACGAACAGATGGTTTGGATTGATTGTTTGAGATTGACAAACGATTGTTTTCAAGGATCATGAACTCCGCTCTGATACCATGTTGTCTGGTATAGAGAGAAGACAGAGGATTGGAATCATGAATTGTATTCACCAAAAAAGATTGTTTATGGTTACATCATAAAGGTGTTTATATATCCACACCAGTTTATATTTTTGGCCCTTACACTATCTTATTGTTTTACTTTCTGACATTTTCAGATTGTATGCGAATTTGGTGTTAGGATGGCTTTTGACATCTTGTTTCCACGATAGGTTAGATTTGGATTAGTATGGTAGTTTTGAAGTATGATCAGAATTTTAGATTCTATTAGTTAACTTTTATCATTTTAGAACTTTTTTTAGACCTTTGTGATTCAAGGAAACATCATCTAATGTGTTTTGGGTGCGTTGACTATGATCAAGAGAAGAACTCTCTGATCATGCTAGGTGAGGGTAACGATAGGATGGGTGACATCTTAAGAAGTTTATCCACATGAGTAACCAGAAAACAAATCCTTGAGCTCAAACAATATTGATCGGTAGGAGGTGTTTTTGGCGTTACTATTTTTATTCTAAAACATAAGGGGGAGAGATAAGTTGTTGGCTATAATATGCCTAAAATGAGATATTGACAAGTCTATATGTCTTGAAAATTTTCAGTTATTTTCTTAAAATTTCACATGTTACACTTAATTACCCCCAAACAAAGTTAATAGGAGCATATATAGCCTAATAGATAATATGGTTGTTTCATAGTCATGACTCAACTCTTAAAGATGTTGTAGAAACAGTGGTTTATCAAGTATCTAATAAGTATGCACCTTTTCATAACAATCCTTTTTCCTGAGGGAACTCTTTAAAGCAACAAACTATTAGTTCTGTTTTATGTCATGAGATTCAACAACACATATGGTACGTGATCATGCATGAAAGAAAGGCCTGAGCATAGCAGAAAGTTTGATAACTTGTATGATACAGTACACAAACACCTTAGAATTGTGCATTGCATGTCCTTGTTCTTGCATCCCTTAGAATTTATGGTCGAAAATTCGGAGAATGTTTATCAGCAGCATCATCTGATTATCTCTTTAATAATGTTTTTTTAAGTTGATTTAGAAACTGAAGACTCGTGTTGTCGAGAAGAATGTTAACCCTGAGTGGAATGAAGACTTGATTGTTTTCATTCAAGAACCTGATCTTCCAATTAAGCTGGTATGGTATGTTTCACATATATGGCAACACTGGCAGTCTATTTACGGGGTGTTTGGATTTGCCTCTTAGAATTCTTATATGGCTAGTTATTGCAATTTGTAGTTGCAATGAAATTTCTTGTATGAATGCATAAAGATAATTTGCTTCAACTGAATTTTAAGTGAAAATAAAAAAATAAATGTTCGCATGTTCCTTAACCTAATTTTTGTACTTTATTCCAATACACATAAACTCTGTTTTTTAAAAACATAAATGGTTTTTGGGTTAATTTCTTAAATAAAAAGATTTTGCCGAACACTCGATGGTTGATTATCACAACTTCAAATAGTAAAAGTACATCCAAACACTATCAAAAGCACACTTAATTTAGGGGTAGCAATCGTGATGGGTTGACGGGTTGAGTTACGGAACCCTAACATGACCCGTGTATTTGTTTGTGTAAAAAACATAAACACTAACCTAGACACACTTTAGTCATGTAACCTGTAGACGACTTCATTTAAGCCATCTATCTAAACGAGTCACACAGATTGTAAGTAAATTGTAATTCTAGTTGTAAAGGTGTTAAACGGGTTGGTTGGTTGAAATAAATTGGTTAAACAGGTTGGCAAGCCAACCTCTTTAATTAATCAGGTTAAACATGTTAACCCGAACACGATCTATTTAATTAAACAGGTCCAACAAGTCAACCCCAACACAACTTGCTAATTCAACGAGCTTGATGTGATAACCTGAAAGTTGATTATATTTTCATGTCATGTTTCGGACCATGTTATGAGTTGTCACTCCTACATTAAAACAGCCCCTTCCCCTTGTATGTAAAATTTAGTTCAACATAACAAGCCCAACTAGTGAAAAGCATTACTTATGCTGCACAATCTAACACAACACTTTTGATTTATGATTGCAGATGGTGTATGACCATGACAAATTTAGCAAGGATGACAATATGGGAGATGCAGAAGTTGACATCAAACACTTCTTGGAAGCACAGAAGATGAAAGATAAATCCCTCCCGAGCGGCACTGTCTTAAAGAAAATACAACCTGCTCGGTCAAATTTCTTGGCTGAAGAAAGCCATATAACATGGAAACGCGACAAGGTAATTCAAGATATGTGTCTCAGATTGCAAAATGTGGAATGTGGCGAGGTGGAACTCGAATTGAGTTGGATCAATCCTCCTGGGGCGACTAGCACTTAAAATGTATTGCTATTGTCTGCCATCAAGTATGCATTAGTACACAAGAGAATTTGTTGTATTTTGTAATGTAAACAAAATAGTTGTATAAAGTTGCAATTGTAGTGCAGCTTTCAAACTTTTTCTGTATGGTAATGCATTCCCTGCATATCGTGTTGAAGTGGATCAATCATAAACTCAATTACTAGTTCCTGTTATCATATAATCTACATGGTAATTACTACTTCCTTGTGACTTGAAAAATCATTCCATCACTTGCCAGTAATGTTTGTTGGTAACATTTACAGTCAAAAGACGTGTTAAACGATTGGAATAATGAATCTTGTTATTAGGCGACAGTGTAAATGAAATCTGTAAGTTTTTGTGATTCATACATCAAACCATGTGTGCAATGCTTAGTGCGCCACCATAAGATTGTTATAAGTATTACCAGCACATAAGAATATACGAAGAACACATTTCTCTTGAGTAATCACCGAGCGTATGAGAACGTTCGGTAAATGTGTGTAGGGCTAGTTATAATAACTACTTGTAAAGAATAAAATGTATCATCTAATATTCTAACATGTGAGAAAGTGTGGCAAATGTGATCATCCTTGAATGAACATTCTTGAGGCAGTCTTGCAATATGTTCCATCCAAATTCATCACTCCTAAAAATATGTTAAAAGATTGATAACAAGTTTTATCAGTCACAAGTGTACAAATAACTAAGTAACAATCGTACCTCATGCTTCGCGGCGGGTACATTTAGATAACACATTTATACAATAGCTTACTAGGTAGCTTCTATTTATAGCGCACAAACGCTCACATCGTCTAAAAGTTTATAAAATCTTGGAAACATGTCAAAAAATATAAACCTGATCATCCATTCATCTTCATTGGATGCAGTAGGTTTAAATATGTGATCAATCATCTTGACTCTTGAAGATTGTGACAGGAAAGACGCCCTGTAGCAAAGATAAAGATAGACAACCATTTCCTTGATCATACAACCTAGCTAGAACATAACGAAAGATCATAAGTACTGTTATAATGAACGGAAGAATCTAGATTGTTACCGACCATACAACAACAATAGAAAGCAATTAATAGAAGGAACATCAGAAAAGATCACGAGACACATCCATTCCAAAGATTGTGGTGGGAGTGTTTGAGACCAAGGATATAGAATGCGAAAGTTCGATAGATACCACTCACTGAAATCAGACAGAAATAAATCGAAATGAGTTCAAAAGAGAAGAAACTAAAACATTGTGTTTTGATATATGTACAAGGTGCTTTATGCTTGTTTGTAGTTTCCTAAACAGATGATAAGCAATCCCAGATGCTGATCTTTATGATTGTGCATGAGCTACATCCTTATGGTTTGTACCATTGTTAGAAATTTACAGATGTGTAAAATGCTTCATGTGGAAAGACTGTAAAGCAATTCCGGGAGAGACGGTTGTGACGCAACACCATATGTTGGTGGCGGATATACGAGTCAGGAGGCCAATTGCCCAATGGAACAGGAGAGTTACACCCAAGATCAGATGGGGTCAGCTCAAAGACGAAAAGATTACCCTTTTTAGAGATAAAGTCATACCAATGAACCAAAATGGGCCACAGGAAGACGCAAACCAAAAGTGGGAGGTTATGGCAACTAGGCTCACCCAAGCAGCTAAAGAAACGCTTGGAGTTACAACAAAAAGGACAGTTGGTCATAAGGAATCATGGTGGTGGAACGAAAATGTACAGGAGAAGATACGTATCAAACAACAAAGTTTTAGAGAGCTCATACGATGTAACAGTGAGGAAGAACACGCAGAGCTAAAACAAAAGTACAGGGAGGCTAAGAGTCAAGCGAAAAAAGCGATGTCAGAGGCAAAGAACGCGGCATACGAAAAGATGTATAAGCGATTAGAGACGAAAGAAGGAGAGCATGACATGTTTAAGATAGCCAAGGCAAGAGAAAGAAGCAGACAGGACCTGAGAATGGTTGAGTTCATAAAGGCGGCGGATGGAAAGGTTTTGGTGAAGGAGAAAGACATCAAGGAGAGATGGAAAACCTACTTCGATGATTTATTCAACAAAAGCAACCCAAATCAACAAATGGAGATGGATAGAACAACCCAAACAACGCAACAAAACCTATGCTATTGTAGAAGCATCACAGTAGACGAAGTAAAAAGAGCTATGAAGAAAATAGGAAGGGCTAAAGCGGTGGGGCCAGACAACATACCGATTGAAGTGTGGAAATGCCTGGGTGATGAGGGTCTCCAATGGCTAACAGATCTATTCAACACTATCTTTAAGACAGGGAAGATGCCAGACCAGTGGAGAACCAGTGTCATAGTCCCCATATATAAGAAAAAAGGAGATATCCAAGGCTGCGAAAACTACAGGGGAATAAAGCTACTGAGTCACATAATGAAACTATGGGAAAGAGTTATTGACACGAGAATTAGACGGGAAACCCAGATAGCAATAAACCAATTTGGATTTATGCCAGGACGCTCTACAACAGAAGCCATACACGTCATAAGACGGATAATGGAGAAATATAGAGAAAAGAAAAGGGACCTCCATATGGTATTCATAGACCTAGAAAAGGCCTATGACAGTGTACCGAGACAACTAATTTGGGAAAGCCTACGACATAGAGGGGTACCAGAGAGGTATATCAAATTAATTAAGGATATGTATGACGGGGCAAAAACATGTGTGCGAGCACCAGTAGGAGACACAGACTCATTCTCAGTGGAAGTGGGACTACACCAAGGATCGGCATTGAGCCCATTTCTCTTCACACTAGTGTTGGATGAGATGACTAAGCATATACAACAGTCAGTCCCGTGGTGCATGCTCTTCGCGGATGATATTGTCTTAATATCAGAATCTAAAAGGATGCTTAACGACAAGCTAGAGCAGTGGAGAGCAGCGCTAGAGAGCAGAGGATTAACGATAAGCCGCTCTAAGACGGAATACATGCATTGTAACTTTGGTGGCGACGAGGAAGAGGACACCCAAATCAGTATCCAGGGTATGCCGGTACCACGGACATCTAGATTCAAATACCTGGGCTCGTACCTGCAGGAGGACGGAGAGATACACAGCGATGTAGCTCACCGTGTCCAAGCAGGATGGTGTAAGTGGAGAGCAGCATCAGGGATCCTATGTGATAAGAGGTTTCCAGCAAAACTCAAGGGAAAACTATACAGAGTGGCGGTACGCCCAGCTATGCTATATGGAACAGACTGCTGGGCCATAAAGAAATCGCACGAGAAACAAATAGAGGTTGCGGAAATGCGAATGCTAAGGTGGATGTGTGGCCATACAAGACTGGATCGGATAAGAAACGAAGTGTTTCGACAGAAGTTAGAAGTGGCTTCTATTGCAGATAAAATACGAGAGGGAAGATTAAGATGGTATGGACATGTCAAGAGGAGACCAATGGCAGCACCGGTCAGAGCAGTGGAGAACATCATCATAGAGGGTAGGAAGAGTAGAGGAAGACCTAGGTTGACTTGGGAAGAGAGAATTAGGCGGGATATGGTACACTTGCACCTCTCTGAGCACATGATCGAGGATAGGAGTGAGTGGAGGCGTAGAATCAAAATTAAGGACTTTTAGTGGTTCCTGTAGCTAGGAAAGGACTTGTATTAATTGTTACAGGGCCTAATGTGTATGTAATACGATTGGACCTTTTTAGAGGAAACCTACTGCTTCCCGGATACATGCTTGTTCATTTTATACTTCCTTTTGCTGATATCTTAATATTTGTTGTATGATGTGTGCTGTACCATATACCATATATCACATACCGTATGTTTGATTATATGTTTATTCGTTAGCGTTACTGCTTTTGCTATCGGGCCAGGGGTCTCTTTAGAAGCGGTCTCTCTACCTATCTGGATAGAGGAAAGACTTGCCACCACCTACCCCTCCCAGACCCTGCTTTTGAGTGGGATATACTGGGTTTGTTTGTTTGTTTGTTTTAAAATGCTTCATGTTTTATGTTTATTGTTTGGATTCCAAACTAACAATAACTCTTCTATATACTACTTGATGTATCTTTCTTTGACATTTGAACGACCAACCAACTCAGAAGACGAAGAAACATACCCGCACATTTGAACTACTAAACTAACTCAGAAGACGACGAAACATACCTGCGTACATAGAGCTGATGGCAAGCAATCGTTGCTTGTATCGTCGTTGCTTGTATCGTAGCTAACAGCTGCAGCGCAAGCTACACCAAAAATCTAAGTTATAATATTAAATTCAGTCCAAACACCAATGTTTGCAACCAAAAATCTGAGTTTATGAATTACGGAATATTGACTAACTGGTAAAATATTTTAACACAATACATTATACACATTTGGATTTAAAATTAATCACAATTATGTATACCTGCTGCATAAGTGAATACTTGCTCATCTTCTTTATTTGTATACAAAGAAATTAAACGTTCAATAATTCAATCCAAAAAATATTTTTTAACATACAGTTAATGAGAACTTTATAAACATAGAATCGTCCCAGCTTCATTTTGTTTTACTCCATTTTTTATTTGTTATAACAGAAGTCAATATCTAACAAACAAAATATACTTCCACATCTAAAAGATTTTATGTTGAGGCCCCTTCGGATCATATATTAGGATCAATTATTGGATGAACATGATATGGGTTCTGCACTTGAATGTGCAGTGAACCCGGTGGGAAAATTGGGACACAAACGGGAACACAATTACACACACAAACACTGTTGTTCCACACATAATATCGTACATACAGACGGGTATTTATACCCTTAAAGTTGACGGTTACAAACAACATAGCTAACCGACTCTATCTAAATTTCCCGCTAAATTACATCAATTTTGACTTTCTGAATATCAGTTTGACTTTTGTATTTGACTTCTAAATTAATCTAATAGGTTGAGATTTCTTGATTAAAATCTAATTCCAACATTTTATAGGTTTAGATGTATGTTAAGGGAATACTTTCATTAAGATTTATGAAACATTAATGAGAATAAAAAATCTTGCTAAAAATAATATCTTTTATGCAGGCATCATGGATGACCATTCTCTTCTTCTTGTTGTAAGAAGTAGGGACCCCTTCATAAATCTTCAATCTTGTGCAATCATCTTATAATCTAAACAAACAATTAATAGTAAATCAAAGTTAAAGCTTAATGTGAAATAGGTAACATATGCTACTGACTGATGTAAATGATTTTTATAAATAAACAACTTAGAGAAAGTAATAAAACTTTTCAAGCAAAAAAATTATTCTAAGGTTACTACAAGCTTATCTGAGAAAATGTCAAACACTCAAAACTGCTTATCTGATAACAGTGTTTCCACATAAATTAGAAGAAAACATTCTGATCCACCCTTTTCACCGGTGCAAATAGCACCCACCCTCTTCATTATCTTTTTCACATTAATCTCGAACAATCACCAAAATGAAATGTAAAAGAAGAATTTATTGACCCATTAGAGATTAGTCATAACACAAATATGAACTGCTACCTTTAATTTGATAAACAGAAGACAAACACAAGAGACATCACATTCAAAGGCTTAACTCACTTAAAAAACACACTTGTAATATCATTGTTTAAATATCATGCACCTGCATCAAGTATCTGCTTTTGTTTCGCCTTCATCAAGTATAAATATCATGTTTTAAACTATTTTACTTCACTCTTAACCTTAGTTTCGAATGTAAGAGTTTGTAATGTTTATGAGTTCCTCTTAGGAAGGTTGACACCAAGTTTTATCTTTATCACGAGTGTACAAATAATGTTTACAAGTCCACTTAGGGTGGGAGGGGCAGTCTACCTGTGTTAATTGGTGTTGCTTGGTACCGACAGGAAGCACCGGAGAAAAACTTCCTCCGAATGCCCACTTGAGGCTTGTCTTCCTGAAGCCTACCTATGTTGTTTATCCACTTAAAAAGTGCATTTGCTTGCGTTCATTATAAAACCAAAACATGCTGAGAGCTATGAGAACGACATGATACACTTATTACCCCAGGAAGCACCGTTGCGGAGAAAAACTTTTTACCCACAAACAGCATATCACCTCAGCTTTCCACTAGTACCCACAAACACTTTTTACCCCAACAATATCCGTCGCACAAACACCTTTATTTTCACCTCACATTTTCTTTTTTATTTACTTTAAATAAAGATATTTAAATCATTGTAAATTTATTTAATTAAAATAAAAAATGGAATTAAAATAAAAACAACAACGTAAAACAATAAAATAAAAACGATCATACGACGTTAATAGATAGAAACAATAATAAAACTACTCTCTAATCCACCTATTCCCCCAGAGATGTTATATTAGATCGCTTCGTGATGCATGGTGAGCGTCATGGTTAAGTAAGCTTCTAAATCTCTGTAGGTGTGTTTGAAATGACGGTGGTGCCCCGTTATTGTAACTTTCTGGCTCTAGTTCTTGCTCTTCACGCGACCAATTAGTTATGGAACGTCCTTCATCTTCTATAATCATATTATGTAATATACTACATGCATGCATTATATCACCTAATACCGGTAAGTTTGAGGATCTTGCTAGGGATCGTATCATTGCACACCTAGCTTGAAGAACGCCGAAGGCTCTTTCTACATCCTTTCTTGCTGACTCTTGACGCCTTTTATACCATTTCAGTTTTAGATTATTCTCCAGTGGATAAGTGAAACTCTTTACGAGTGTTGCCCATTCTGGGATAAATATCATCTGTAAGATTATTGGTTTAGTTATGCCCATTCATTGTAAAATTACATTGCGGTGTATTCCCCTCTAAGATTTAATTAAAAACTAGGGATAGATTAAGTACATTGATATCGTTGTTTGATCCAGCTATTCCAAAGAATGCATGCCAAATCAAGAGGTCATATGATGCAACTGCTTCTAGCATAATGGTGGATGCACTACTAGAAAACTGTTAATAGATGACGTGCAAAAGATGACGCGCGAAAAAAGATGACGCGCATTTACGTGTATCATAAATTATCTGTCATCTTTCAAAATATTATTAAAAAGGATGACACGCATTTTTGCGTGTCATCTTAGTGTGTCATTTTTTTAAATTTCAACTTATAATTATAATTGGTTTAAGCCCCAAATCGGTTTCCCCCCTAAAAACCCCTCCCCTCGGTTTCTCCCAAATCGCGACCCCTGCAGCCGACCACCTCCACCGCCGGCCCCTGCAGCCGACCACCTCCACCGTCGGCCCCTGGAGGTGATTAAGCTTTTTTCGAGCTTATTCTGATGGAGGATTACCCAAAAGAGTGGTAGACAAGGTCTTCTGGAAGTATGACGAACACATAAATTGTGCGCCCTTTTCAACCACAGTCCATCGAAGACGAAGTTCCAGAGAACCAATCTCATCGAGCCTGTGATCGTTGAATCCTTCGTATGCAATAACCACTATGATTTTAGGGTTTCAACTTCACTTCTGTTAAATTTCAAACGATCAACACTGTAAAGTTTTCTGATGCCTGAAGACGTTAAAGAATTTAGCTATGGCGGTGAGACTAAAGGCACAAGAACAACACAATCTAACAGACTCTATCGTCGCAATAAGAAGGAAGAAGACATGAGGATTTGGGGAATCCTAATATTCGGGATAATTGGAGCTACTGCCACTGCTTTCCCCGTATGTTCTTTTCCTTTTGAATATAACTTCATTTTGCCCTAGGGTTTTGTTAGTTTTGTTCTAGGGTTTTGTTTCCCCTGTTATGTTTTTCAATTCTGTTGATACAGTTGTTTGAAATTCAATCGTATAATTTGAATAATTTGATAGGTTGGACAACTGAGGAGGTCGGTTGATTGGTTTCATTCTCAGGTATGTGGCATTGTAAAAAAGTATGCTTTTTGTGACCCGATTGAGTATATTTCGATATGTATGTTAATTGGTTGTACGAATGAGTAAGCGGTTATGTTTCCGTTTTGGTTGTTAAACTAACTAATGTTTTCGTTGATCGCAAAAGTTTACCATGTCACAGTCATCATTCAAAGGCTCGAGTGGTGGTTCTTCAAAGTCAAGTTTTAAAGATGAAGCTAGGAGAAGGTACACCCTCCGCTTGCAGGAGGAGTATGAAGAAGAGATGGAGAGAGTGGTGTGTATCTTTCTAGTTTCTGTATAGTGTTAAAATTATAGAAGATTAACTAGCATAGTTATATATCATGGTTTTGGGTTCTTTATGTATGTAATTTTGATTTTGTGTATTAGGAGCGTATAAGGCGGATGCAAAGTGTGTTCAACAGGGAGAAAAATAAGTACAAGAGGGCATACAATAGATGGAGGGATGATAGTTACAGTGAATATCATCATCATTTTCAACGAGATGATTGGTATTGGAAGACCGATTCGACTTATGGAAATTGGGGTGGTTTTAAGGACACTACTCACACCCCTGCAAATTATTCTTTGTCTCATCACTATGCCGTATTGGGTCTTGCCAGGTAGGTACATCTTTCTTATGGAAACATTAATCTATGTTTGTTGGTATGGCTTAGTTATTTTTGTTCTGAACTTCTGATTAGTTATTAGTTATTACAATAATACTTTTTTGCTGTTCTTGAAGATATTATTAGACATGGCGGCCGAACTTGTTAATGCAGCAACAAGCGATAAGCTAACAGAAATGGATTGGACCAAAAGCATTGAGATTTGTGAACTAGTCACGCGTGATCACAGGTAAAAGTCAAAACTCATCCTCCTGCTTGTGCTCATGTTGCTTAAGATAATCCTAAAATTGGTGTATTGGTAATTCAGGCAATTATCTTTGATATTATTCTAATATGACATTATGATGTCTATATGGTATATCTTGGACTTATTCCAATAGGAATTGGATCAATTTGATACTGCTGTTTGCTATCTGGAAATACTTTGGCTGTTTTTGTTATTATATCTGCAAAGTAATTGCTTATGAAATATAAAGGGGTGTCAGATGTTTTTTCATCAGTAGAAGTGTAACGGAAAATTAGTTTCATACCAAATTCTCTTTATCCACATATCTTAAAGTTTTTTTCCATTTAGAGGGTTATTTAGTGTCTTGTCTATGATGTGTATGTTATGCATGTAGAGAGATTATTTTACCAATAGAAAGGGACCAATTTTATAACTTTTATGTCGCATCCCATTTTGTTTCAAGGGATTTAGATAATTATCACGTGTCATAATGTGTGACAAATTTGGTCAATTCTATTTAAACCCTTTATTATAATGTTCCACATGGTTTCCGGAACGAGATAATTAGGCGAGATATGGTAGAGTTGCACCTCTCTGAGCACATGATCGAGGATAGGACTGCGTGGAGGCGTAGAATTAAAATTAAGGACTTCTAGTGGGTTCTGTAGGTAGGAAGAGTAAACGGCACGCCTGATGTATAGCTATTAGACTTCTGCCATGTATTTGATGAAACTTGTCACCTGATGTATAGCTATTAGACTTCTGCCATGTATTTGATGAAACTTGTCGCTTATTTGGTGCATGCTATTTCTATCTCCTTATGTGTTTCCGTGTTATTGTATGATATAAATTATGTTGGCTATTGCTATTGTTAACGAGTCGGGGGTCTCTTTGGAAGCAGTCTCTCTATCTCCCAAGATAGAGGAAAGACTTGCCACCATCGATCCCTCCCAGACCCTACTATTAAACGGGATACACTGGGTATGTTAACAAATAGGTTTGGGATAGTTCACATTGCCATGTAGCATTTTAACAAAAGTCATAAAAAATGCATAATAGTTCACATTGCCTTCAAATGTAGTCGTGTATTCATTTTATTTGCAGGTTTGGGATAGTTATGTAGCAAATAGGTCATGGACACTATATATTCATGGCCATTAACATCATCCATGCACATGACAATCCAGTTTATGAATATTTGTTTACTGTTTTGATACATGTTCAGTATTCATCCATAAAAGCAAGTGGCATATTTACCTGTTTTCTATTTAAAAAAGATTTAACTATTTCTGCAAGTATCCATTTGTGTTAGTAGTCTTCTTAATAAGGTTTGTGCTTCTTTTGTTGTTTATTAGCTGCTTGCGTAATCATCAAAGTTAATGTTTATATACATTAATCTTGCACTTATGCTTTCATTTACCAAAGTAAATTCTCTGATTGATCTCTTGAAGTTGGATTACCTTTTCTTCTTTGACATCTAAATACGTAACTAGACCCAATGCTGAAATCTGAACCAACAATAATTTTGATTGAGAATTGATGCAATGCCAATGTGAATATGAGGATCTATTTTAATTTAGCTATTTCTCTGATTTCTAGGATGATGGACCATCTTACTCTAAATCACTCGATGGCTCAAGTTGCATCAAGGATATGCAGTGGAGTCTAAACTTGGAGGACAAGTATGTTGTTCTTAGACTTGATGGTTGTTTGTATCATGGATCCAGCAAAGGCGACCTTAATCATGTTATTTACTTTGTCAAACTTAAATCTAATTTTACTCACACTTATGTTGGAGAAGGTAAAGAAGAATACACTAATAGTTGGAGAAGGTAAAGAAGAATACACTGATGGTGATTTGGATGAAGTTCGTGAAGATTGGGCGCACTATGTATCGAATTTCATTTATATGTAGGCCTGAAATGATATATTTAGACTTGATGTGTTAGTATTGGTATTGGACTTGTAATTGGTACTAATTGAATTTGGACTTGTTTTATGCTTTGTAGTTGTTAATTAACAACTTTTGTATACTTTGTTGGTATTTAATGGATTTCGCTTTTAATGTTATTCGACAATTTGTTTTAGAAAACAACAGGTAAATTTATTAAAAATAAAAAAAATTAAAAAATACAGCTAATTTTATGACGTGCATTGCGCGTCATCTATTGCACGTCATAAAATTTTCATAGATGACACGCGGACGCGCGTCATCTAGTCATTTATGACTACCCCTTCCTTGACGCGCATTGCCCGTCATCTTTTGCACGTCATAAAATGCGCGTCATCTTTTGCGCGTCATAAACAGATGACGCGCGGATGCGCGTCATCTATCATTTATGACTACCCCTTCCTTGACACGCATTTGCGCGTCATCTGACCCCAAAGATGACGCGCAATGCGCGTCATCTATTGCAGTTTTTCTAGTAGTGATGCCCATGATCGAGTATATTGACCTTTCCATGCAGTTGGACAGTTTCTCCGACTCCAGTGCATACAATCAATGCTTCCAAGCATTCCAAGAAACCCGTGATGGGCTTTATGTTCAGCTACTAACCGGTCAACGTCATATTGGATTGGTCTTCTTGGATCCATTGAGAAATGAATTTTGAATTATGTTTAGAAGAAAGTTAGAATATTAGAAAGAAAATGAAGTATGATTTGAGAAAAACTCTCAAGTGATAAAACATATTTATAATAGGTAAACTAGCGTTATTAATAGAACAAAAAAACTAGCCATTTTGAATAAAACATAAAAAATAGTTGTTATGAGTAAAACAAAAAAAGTAGCCATTATATATAAAAATCTAGCCGTTATTATAAAAAAATAAGAAGTACTCAAATTATTTAGTTTATTATTATAAATATTAAAAAGAATTAAAATTAAAAAAACTTTTAATTGAAACCATCTTAAGCATTAATTTTAAGACATTTTAAATAACTATAAAAAATAAAAAAATAAACTCTAATTAATTAGTTTAGTTAAATATTATAAAGATTTTTATTTAATTAAAATATTATACTTAAAAATTATATTTTAATTAAAAGATTTAAAAACATTTTAATTAAAAGCATTTTAATTTAAAATAATTTTATAATAGTGAGGCCCACCACTGCCACGGGCGCCGCGATGAGGATGGTCTTATACATATTGTTTTGGATTTTATACATGAGTCTGTTAGTAACCACTACTTTTCTCTCTCACACAGTTACATATCTTTTATACATAATGTACAAGTGTATTATACGGTTCTCGATCACAGCTCTTAACATATCGATGGTTCCAAAAAAAATTGCATCATAAAAAAGTTCTCTTTTCATCTTTTAAGCATCTATGATTTTTTTCATATGTTATTATCTTTTATAAAAATGACTCCATAAAATTTTAACTTTTTATCTTTAATTTAAATTTAATATTAATATATAAAAAATTAGCGCGCGTGTAAGTTTTTCTATACATATAGTTAGAGATCAAATTAAAACAAGAATGTACATGGTACTCTCATACCATGAATGTTAATCGACTCACAATATTCGTACCATAATTTTTAGAATAAATTACAAACTATGTCCTTTAAGTATTATCAAATTACGAATCTTGTTATTAAACTTTGATAAGTACACCAAGTGTTATTTATGTGAAAATTTATCATAGTTTATGTCATTTTCACTAATTGAAGTTAAGTTTTTCTAGTAAGTTTTTTATAAATGACATTTTTTTCCTTTACTCTTTAAAGGACAAAATATGTAACTTATAATAATTTTATTTTATTTTTTGTTTTTCTTTTATTTTATTTACTTAGTTTTCTTTGTTATTTTTTCTCACCATGTTTAGATTACATACTTGTCTTAAATATTGTTAATTAATTTTATTTTATTTTAAAGTATGATTTTATATATAAAGTTTTAATTTTTCTATTTTTAAAAATTTGTTCAGTTTAGTTATTTATAATTCTAATAAAACCCATAAAAATAGAGAAAACATAATTTTTTGTTATATCAAAAATAAAATTACATAATAAAATCACATAATTTATGAAAATAATAAAAGCATAAATTAAAACATAAACATAACTACTTGTAAAACAATGAATGGAAAAATGAGATGGTGAAGGAGCGAAAACTCCTTAGTATGGTTTTCCCCTCATGTTTTCTAAATTTCTTGGTATCGTTTTCCCCTGGCTTTTTCTAGCGCTAACTTTGTGTGGCCTAATCAACAATTTATGAATGATAAATGAGATGGTGAAGAAGAGAAAATTCCTTAATACTGTGGGTTAAGTATTCGGGACAAATGGATAAACCTTCATAGGCATATTTGGTGTGGGTTTGGTTGAGTCTATTAGACTTGGCCTGGAATTACAATTATTTATTACATAACATGTATACTCTTCCAATAATGCAACCCCAGGAAATTTCGAGAAAAGAAAGGCAGAAGAAGTTTTCGCGCGAAAGGATATTTTCGCGCGAAAGGTAGTTCTCGCGTGAGAAGTTTGCGAAAAGTGGAGTTGGGTATAAATAGCTGCGAACACCCATGCCTGGCACTCACTTATGCGAAAAGTGCTGCTGCTAGAGAGAGAAAACGACAGTGTGGAGAGAGAAAGTGAAGAAACGATGTGTTTAAGGTATGTAACTCGTGTAGCAACTTGTATTATGTACTAAAGAACTATTATTGATGTATATAACACGTGGTTATGTAGTTTTCATTCGTTAAAAGCTTCGGGAAGGTCGTGTTTGAGCTAAGACTTCACGAGGTGAGTTTCTAGTCCCCTTTTTACGCAAATCTTACGTTTTGGGGCTATTATGCATACTAAAATACTCGTTTTATGCTTGTACGATGATGTTATGTGGTTTAGCATGTTAGAACAGCCTTAGATGTGAAAAGTTAGAGAACTGGGCGGGAAAACGAGTAGTTTTCGCGCGAGC
The DNA here is from genome assembly GCA_024085815.1 of Flaveria linearis. NCBI lineage: Eukaryota > Viridiplantae > Streptophyta > Magnoliopsida > Asterales > Asteraceae > Flaveria > Flaveria linearis. Next base: position 61,572,297 of record CM044013.1, on the reverse strand, counting down.
CATGAGGGTTGTACCTTATGAAATTTGAATCTGCAGGTTATCGCGCGAAAAGCAAGGTTCTCGCATGACAGAAAGTTCCACGTGACAGGAAGTTCTCACGCGACATGTAGTTTTTGCATGACTAGATGTTTAAATGTGCAGGTTTTGTGTGATGCATTGTTCTTGCGAGAAATGTTAAGTTTTCATGTTAGATGATGATATGGATGTGTGTAATGTTTTCGCATGACCTGCTGTGATGTGTAATGTGTTATCTTTATACGGGTAATAGTTTTCAAAACTATATATTTTACGATGTAACTTTACTTAACACGTATGTATGAATAAGTAAAGTATTATATAATGAAAGTCGAAAATAACGATGATGAAAGTGGAACGTAATGAATAAATGAAAGTCTTGCAAGCAAAATGATGGAGTTTCACAACTCCACGAGGTAATTGTTACTTCAAATTAGTGCGGTTTAGCTAACCCTTGAGTATGCACATAGGGGTTTCAACCTTTGTGGTTGATAATGATGTGCGATAATGTGCGAAAACGGGATCCTTGTCGCTTGACCCCAAGACGGTAGTTGCTTTGTGCACAATGATGGGGCATAGCATAAGACATGATCTAGATGAAAGTGAAAGATAAAGATAAAAGTATGAAATGTGCGATAACGTGTGAAAACAGAAGATAATAATGATTATTATCTAAATGTATGTATGATGTATGATAACGTGCAAAAGTAAAGGATATGTTTATACGAAAGTAAATTATTTTACTTATAAAACTAGAACTCACTCAGCGTCGCTCAATTTTGTATGCATAATAGTTGCCAGGTAATTGTTTGATGCTGAGAAGGTGCAAGCATGGATGCATAAGCTACTGGGAAATGATTCAAGACTGACTTCTGTATTTTGAGAATGTTATCGTGTTAATATGACTTTGAGATGTAATTATAACGATATGAATATTTGACACAATTTTTTATATGAATGAAAAGTTTAAATTCCGCTACAAATGTTATGTTTTAAATGTTTTATGGCGATGAATGTCCAACTGTAAGTGTCTCGGGATGGGGCCTTACAAATAATTAACTATATCTATACTATGATGGTGTTTGGTATTGCCTATTAAAACAACTTTTAACTATTGAAATTGGTGAAAAGTTAAAAATGCACCTCCAAAAGTCATCAAAAGTCAGAAATTGTGACTTTTAATGACTTTTGGAGAGGTATTTTTGACTTTTCACCCATTCCAAAACTAAAAGTTATTTTAATAAGCAATCCCAAACACCCCCTATATTAGTATGCATATAGGAAGAGTAAAATAGTCTTTTTCATAAAACTCATAATTTTAAGAGTTGTACAATTTTATAAGATCTATGTAAAACTCTTTTCGGCAAAACACCTCTTTCAAACTCATGTTTCAAAACCCCAGATGTTTCTCCCGCTTTTAAGCCTTGAACTCATTTCAAAACTCAAACAAGCAGTGCCTCTTTCTATGAAAAATGATTTGGCGGACCGGTGGTTAGGCGAAGGAAACACAACCACCCTCCGACAAAATGAGCAACCGTACAATGTAGGTGGTGGAACATTTGAAGATCGACGATTACAGCATCGGCTAGGATTATGGTCGTGAAACCGACTTCCTATGACCAAGATCTGACGATAATCATCATTGTTCAACGAATCGAGTGACACCTTACACCTACATTCGATTTTCTTGGTAAATCAATAGCTATTGAGATTCGATCCATAACTTTTTGTTATTTTGCGATATTTTTGCAGCCACTATAGTTCACCTGCTTCAAGGTGTGATTATTTTTCCTTTGCTTTTAGGGCTCTTGATGATGAGATATATGAGTTTCTTTACTGTATATGTGCCAACGATATTTGTAGTTTGATGTCTAATGTATCATTTGGTTTATAAAACCAAATTGTTGCTACACGGAAATCAGTCGAGGGACTTACGTCCGGAAGCATGCAATTGGATCAGGGAAAATATCACCAAGACTCGGGCTGTGGGTTGGTTGGACTCATCAAGGGTACCTAATCTGCAAAACAACAGCAGACACCGTGAGTCTCGCCACGGGCAGAAGGGAGTTCTCCCCGTGACCAACCTCCGGCGTAAGAATAAGTATCTGGGAGAGTGTTTGAGTATGAGTATAGTGAGTTAGGATAAGATGATATGAATATACCTGAGTCCTCCTATTTATAGTGACTTGGATGTGACAAATTCTCCCATGTAAGTCTATTTCGGGTTATCTGGAGTTAGACATCCGGACTGGAGTTTTTGGGTCAAGGGACTTGTTTCCCTTTTGGTGTAAAGGGTTTCTCACTTGACATTAATGCTGCTTGTCTCCTATAGTTGACCTGTGCTTCATTGGTTCTGCATGGCTACCCTACTGTGCCTACTTCCCACAGGGTTTGTCTTTTGTTCTTTGTTTTCTTCTGCTTCTGATTATGTTCCTGAAGCAGCCAATAACCTTCTCTCCATACTTATCAAATTCTTCTGTTTCTTGGTGTTGGTTTGTTGGAGGATTTCTCAAGTATTGAAGTATCCACTTTTAATCCCTAAGTGTTTGGGTTGCGGCTTAGGTTTGCCAGATACCCGCCACTCGTGAGTTACGGCCGCGACTGTTGGGCCCTTGCCATTAGTGGGCCGCGGCTGGGCTCATTCCGTCTCTGCTTCTGCTGGGCCGCGGCTGGACTGTCGGATGTCGCCCTACTGGGCCGCGGCTGGAACCTAGGATCACGCAGCGCTGGGCCGAGGCTGGCTGTCCGATTTCACCCTGCTAGGCCACGACTGGAACCCAGGATCACGCAGCGCTGGGCCGCGGTTGGCTGTGTGTTTTCGCCCCTGCTGGGCCGCGGCTGGCTGTTCGGTTTCGCCCCCCTGCTGGGCCGCGGCTGGCTGTTCGGTTTCGCCCCCCAGCTGGGCCGCGGCCTCGTGCCCTCGAGTTCTTTCGACCGAGGTTTTTTGGCGTCGTCTAGTTATGTTGGTTCTATCCTTGTCTCGGTCGGGTGATACCCCATCATGTCCCCCTAGTCCAATGTTTGTGGTTTATACCATGACATTGGAATAATATCCATATTTTTGTCAACTCCTACCTTGTTACAACAAGCCAACCTACCTTGTTGCATCAAGCCACCCTAGTGCCTTCTAGGACGGCTACTAGGTCTTGTTTGTCATCATTGAAGACAACTCCATGTCTTCTTGTCTCCTCCTCTCTTCTCTATAAAAACCACCTCTTCTTCTTATTTTTCTTTCATCTTTTGGAAGACATTGTTTTGGTTTCTCCCTCTAGGTAAGTCTCCTTCACTTCTTGTTTTCATTTCTTGTATAACATGGAGTGTAGAAATGACATGCATTTACAAGCATCGGTGGTTACTCAAGATTATTTAAACAATTTTGCTAACCGATATGGTGTTAGCCAAGATCTTGTGCCGGTGGTCCCTCCGCCTGGCGCAACGGTGCGGGACGCACCTCCTGGCACTGTAGCTTTGTATACTGCCTTCTTTACCTTTAGTAACTTTTGAGTGCCTGTTAGTCGCTTTTTATGCCTTATTTTGACGTATTATTCAGTACACTTAGCTCAAATCATTCCTTTAGGCTTGATAAAGGTTTATCATTTTGAAATATCTTGCCGCGCCCTTAGGTTAGAGCCTAGTGTTAACTTATTTAGGGCCCTTTATATGCTGACCAGAGTGGGTGACTGGGTTACGTTTGAGAAAAGGAAATCTCCGCGGCCAACTATCGCGTTGCGCCCGTTTACTAGTCTGAAACACTGGAAAGATCATTTCTTTTTTGTTTCTGATCGGATTGTGCCTTTTGAGATGCACTGGCTTGGTATGGATGAGGATGTCAGGGATCCTCTTCCCAAAAAAGGTGAATATGATATGGCAGCGTTTAACGTTTTGAAAGCTGAGCCGACCATGCTTCGTTCTTATTCTGAGCACTTTCTCGTGATGGCTGGGATCAGCCGTATTTGGCCGGACACGAGCCTTTATCCATATATGACTTGTCAAGGGGAGCGTAAGTTCTCTCTTCATTGTTCTTATGCTTCCACATTTTTAGCTAATCATTGATGTATTGTTATTTTTTCCAGGTATGGGTTTATTCGAACGTATGAAGCTGTCCGCCATGACGGATGTTACTGAAGAAACTGAGTTTCTCCCTCAAGGAGCGTGTCCCTTTCTTGAGACGACTGCCGATTTTGTGGTTCAACCGGGGGAGTGCTTGCCAGCTTCTTCCTCTGGACACCGGAGTATTAACAATCGTAGTCCGCTGGCGAAACGACAGAATGTGGGCAGCATGAAGGGGTTGGGAGGCCCGGGACTAAAACCGCAATATTTCCCTTCCGTTGTGGGGACCTCGGCCGTGACTCGTAGTGCGAGGGTCGTGATGGGCCTCTAGGCCGCGGCTGGGGGTGCGGCGACTGCAGCGGCCGCGGCTGGTGCCGTGATTGTTGCTTCGGCCGCGGCTGGAGGTGGGGGGTCCGCTGGCGATTCCTTTTCTAGTTCGGTCAGGAAATCTTAGGGTACTCACAGCACTGCTACTTCTGCGGGTACTTCTTCGGGGGATACTGGCATGGATCCTACCGAAAAGTTCATTCCGGATTGGGATCTGACGAATGGGTCTTTGTTTGACGATCCCGAGTTATGTAGAGACTTTATGTTTAATGCTCGTACGCCGGCCGAGTTTTATCGTGGTGGGGGTTTAAAGAATAGAGACTTATCCAACGCTGGTTGTTCGTCAATGGTGAACAGCTTCTTTTCTTTTATTGAGGTTCATAATCGTTGGGTGGATGGTGTCAAGGAGACTCGTGAACTTAAAAGAAGAACGAAGTGCCTCGAGGATGATAATGCTTCCTTGAAGCTTCGATGCGATTTTCTAGAAAAAGAAAAGGAGAAAGTCACCCTTAGCCTTAGCGAAACTCAAGAAGATCTTTGCATTCAGTCTGCCGTCGTGAAACGTCTTTCATCTGGCCTGAAAAGCGTCAAGACTACCTCGGAAGATCGGATTTCTCAACTTGAGGGGGTTGTTGCAAGACTTCAGGCCAAGAGAAAGTGGTTTATATCGGATAGGGTTGGCTTGGCTTTTAACAAGATTCGTGACAGTAATGAATTTCTTGACATGTTGGCCAAGATTAATAGTCTTTCTGATAAGGTTGGGTATAATGCAGGTGAGACTTCATTTCACGTGGTGTTTATGAAATATGTGTTTATGATTAGAAAACTAATATTCAGGTTTGCGTATCTTGCAGGTCTACGTGATGGTGTTCGACTTGCTACTGAAGGGAAAAGGCCTGAGCATGCCAAGAATTTTAACAGGAACGCTTTGAGTGAACTCTAAGCGCAGTCAACCCTTTTTGACGAAAGTACTTTCCCCATGACTGATACTATTGCTGCGATGTGCGACGCGGATTTATCTGACATCAAAGCTTTTCTTGCTCAGGTGGTTCCCGAACAGCCCAAGGGTTGACTAGTGTGTCATTAGCTGTAGCGCATATTGTATCTTTTATGTTTGTTGTTGCATGAATCTTCGTAGAGTGTTAGCTCAAGACTGTTCTTTTGGTTGTAATGGCTTTATGCTTTCCTGCTATGTTTAGACTCCCTTTTGATTATTGGTAGTTTGCTTACTTTCTCTTGTTGGTTGTAATTTGTGATGTTCCAACTTGGCTACGTTTTGTCGAACCAGATTTCATTTCTTTTCATAAAGGAGTCGTGATACGTATGTAATGTTATTTGGCTATGGTTTTCCGCCTTTGGTTGCTTATGTTTGTTAGGTGATGACTTATCGAACCAGATTTAGTGAGTGCTAATTCTGGTGCTCGCATGCACCTTCATTCATTGAAAATTGAATTACACTCATGGTTACACCTCAAAATACATGGTTACATATAACACCTATGGAGTTGTGCTCCGTTCCATGTTCGTGGAATGCTTGTTCCATCTATGCGAGCGAGTTTGTACGCGCCATTGCGTCCTGCTTCGATGACCTGATATGGACCCTCCCATCGTGGCCCTAGCTTCCCTTGCCTCTCCGCACGGCTTGCTTCATTGCTGCGAAGCACATAATCTCCTTCCCTGAAAGTCTGTTTCTTGACTCGTGAGTTGTAATACCTTTCAACCTCCCTTTTCTGTTTCGCTTCTCTTATTGCTGCTATCATTCTCCGCTCTTCCAACAGGTTCAGGTTAAGCCATAGTTCCGCCTCGTTGTTTGTTTCCTCAGCCTGTGATACTCATGCTGTTGGCATTCCAATTTCGGCTGGAATCGTTGCTTCCGAGCCGTATGTTAGGCTAGATGGTGTTTCTCCATGGATGGTTTTTGGCATGGTGCGATGGGCCCATAGTACATTGGGTAGCTCTTCTAACCAGTTCTTTCCTTCTAGACCCAGCCGCGTCTTAATTCCTTCTACGATACTTCTATTTGCTAGTTCTACCAATCCATTGCCTTGTGGGTGAGCAACTGAAGTAAAAATTTGTTTGACCATCAGCTCCTCACACCAGGATTTGAATGGGTTATCTGCAAACTGTTTCCCATTGTCCGTGATGATGTACAGTGGCAACCCGAAGTGACATATTATGTTCTCCCATACAAACTTCTTTACCTGTTGTCCTGTTATGGTTCTCAAAGCTTTCGCCTCCACCCATTTGATGAAGTAGTCTATTGCCACCAAGAGAAACTTGACCTTACCTGCCGTGGCTGGGAACGGACCTACAATGTCCATGGCCCACTGTTGGAATGGCCATGCAGACGTGACCGGGATCATATCATTTTTCAGTCTGTAGCACATAGGGGCGTGCCTTTGACAACTTTCACATCTTTGGATTTCTTCAACCGCACTTCTGTGCATTCCCGGCCAGTAATATCCTGCTCCCATCGCCTTGGCGACCACCATTCGTGGGCTGGCATGAATGCCACAAATACCCTCGTGTATTTCCCTAATTACATAATTGGATTCTTCCGGCATCAAACACCTCAGTAGTGGATCCATGTATGACCGCCGGTACAGAACCCCTCGTTGTATTTCGTAATGCAATGCCTTGGCCTGTAATGCCCTTGCTTCCATCCTCCCCTCTGGTAGGGTTTTGTTTGTTAAGAATTCTATGATTGGCTTCATCCAGCACTCTTCTTTTACCTGTTCAGCTGTTGCTACTTCCCTTATGTCTATGGAAGGAGATTGTAACACTTCCACCCTTACCTCTTTGCCAGATGGCTGAACGTCACTAACGCTAGTTTGCTTAACGCATCCGCCTTCTTATTTTTGCTTCGTGGGATATGTGATATGTCACACTTGTCGAATTCCCGGATTGCTTCCTTTGCTTTACTCAGATATCGTTTCATCGACTCCTCCATCACGTCGTACAACCCATTGATTTGGTTAGCCACCAGCAATGAGTCTACATGTGCGCGTAGTCTATAGATATTCATCTGCCTTGCCAGCCTGAGCCTGCCAAAAGTGCCTCATATTCTGCTTCATTATTGGAGCTCTTGAAATCCAATCGTAAGGTATAGGTGAGCTCCTCCCCTTCCGGCCCTACGAGTATTAGACCTGCTCCTGATCCCTCATCATTTGACGCCCCATCAGTGTGTAGACACCACTCTTCCTCTTTCCCGAGACTGACTTCCCCCGAACCTTGAAGGGGTCCTTCTTCATGCGGGATTTCTGCTAGGAAATCTGCAACCACTTGACCCTTCATTGCTACCTGAGGTTTGTACTCTATCCCAAAGACTCCCAACTCGATCGCCCACTTTGCCAGTCTTCCTGAAATCTCCGGCTTCCTCAGTATTTGTTGTATCAGGTGACCTGTTCTCACTTCAATGACATGCGCTTGAAAATACCGGCGCAATCTCCTGGATGCATGCACTAGGGATAACACGAGTTTTTCCATAGGAGAGTACCGGGTTTTCGGATCTTTCAAGGCCCTACTGATAAAATAGATAGGTGTCTGCTCTCCTCTTCGGTCTGTCATGAGCACAGCGCTGACTGTTTCTTTTCCCGCGGAGAGATACGTGATGAGCTTTTCGCCTTGGAAAGGCGCTACCAACGTTGGTAGGTTGCTCAGATAAACCTTCATCTGCTGGAATGCTTTTTCTGCTTCCTGCGTCTATGAGAAGTCCTTCTTTCCCAGACAATTCTTTAACGTTGACATAAATGGCAAGGTTCGCTCGGCATGCTTGGATAGAAACCTGTTAAGCGCCACGAGACGTCCGTTGAGCGTTTGAACATCTTTGATCGTCTTTGGAGAAGGCATTTTGAGAACTGCCACCAATTTTTCCGGATTGGCTTCGAACCCGTCTTTTGTCACAACTACCCCCAAGAATCTCCCTTCCTCAACCCCAAAAGAGCACTTCTTCGGGTTTAACTTCATATTCATCTTTCGTAACCTCTCGAAGGTCTCGGCTATGTCTTGCAATAGGGAATCTTCGCTGCTGCTTTTGATGACTATATCGTCAACATAGACTTCGATATTTCTATCAATCTGGGACTCGAAGGCCTTGTCCATCAGGAGTTGGTAAGTTGCCCCTGCATTTTTTAATCCGAATGGTATCTTTTGTGATCGGTGTAGAACGCCGTTTTGTCCTCGTCTTCTGGGGACATCTAAACCTGGTGATAACCCTTATAGGCGTCTAAAAAACAATTCAGTGGGAAACAGGCCAGTGAGTCTACCTTCAGGTCAATCTGCGGGAGCGGATAGCAATCCTTGGGGCATGCGTTGGTAAGGTCCTTGAAATCGATACACATCCTCCATGTTCCATCTCCTTTTCTCACCATTACTGGGTTAGCTATCCAAGTCTGATAATGGACCTCCCTGATGATGCCTGCTTGTAGTAACTTCTTCACCTCCTCCACTACTGCCCGGCTTCTTTCCTTGCCCATATGTCTCTGTTTTTGAGCGACTGGCTCCTTGGATCAGTATGCATTTAACTTATGCTCCGTGGTGTGACAGGGCACTCCCGTCATGTCGGAAGGTTCCCATGCAAAAACGTCCAAATTACTTTGCAGCAGGCACCTGAGTCTGTCTTTCGTGGCATCCCCGAGTTGTCCCCCTATTGTGAGCTTCTGTTCTGGAAATCGCATATTGATCACCCATTTTTCATGCGTTGGGCTCACGAGATCTTCTGTCGGGCTTGCTTCCTCTATTTTCAATGGCTTCACCTCCTTGCATTCTATGCTGGAGTATATGGTGACTACTCCTGTTGGAGTTGGGAACTTTATTGCTGCATGTACGGTGGATATCACTGCTCCTAGCATGCACATCCCAGGTTGTCCTAAAATCACGTTGTGGGATGACTCCGACCGTACCACCAGGAACGTCATTGCTACTTCCCGCCAACCTGAGTGGTTTCCAATGACAACAGGGAGCTGGATCTGTCCCAGCGGCTGGACTACCTCTCCGATGAAACCTGTGAGCATGTGAGTTTTGGTGTCGAGGCCCCTTCTTACTTCTTCATCTAGTTGCAAAAAGCAATGCTCGTACATAATCTCCGAGCTACTCCCGCTATCGACGTACACACGATGTACCTGATGCCCTGCTATTACGGCTGATACCGTGACAGGCCCGCTGGCGAAACTCCCTCCATGTATCGGAGGGAAAGAGATTTCTTGTTCCATCCAGGCTTCCATGTGATCGGACTGCCTTTTTCCTTTGTTGCCAAAGAGTTGGACCATGAATATCTCTTTCCTTTTTTCTCCGGGTTGTGGCATCTTCTTCAGCTCCCTCAGCAGGTGGGCTAGCTTCCCTGTTTTGATTGCCAGTTCTATCTATCTTTTCAATGAGAAGCAATCATCCGTTGCGTGACCATTTTCCTTGTGAAATTCATAATATTTGGTCGTGTCTCGTTTTCCCTCAGGCTTCAAGGGTGCGGGTTTCGCGAAGTTTACATTTTCTATGGCCAAAATTTTGCTTGGAGTTTTTGTTAGGGGCGGAAGGGTCACATTAGGCCCAAGTGGGTTTCTGGGAGGTGGTGCATGTCGTGGTTGGAAAGAGGAATGTTGTTGAGGATAACGCGACTGGAATCGCGGCTTCTCCCAGGGCCTAGGTCCTCCGGCCCTCTTTGGTGACTCCCACGTAGGCATCGCTGGCTTTTTTAGAGCTTTCTCTTTCAACTGTTCGCACGCCTTCTTCCCTCGTACTAATGCCTTGGCGCGCTCCAGCATTTCGTCTACTGATTGGGGCAGGTGTTCATGAAAACGCTCTACCAGCTGGTCGTTCCTCACGCCGTGGATGAAAGATGAGATTCGTATTGTTTCCCCTGCCCCCCAGACCTACATGCTTTCCTTCGAATACCTAGTGATGAAGTTTTCAATTGATTCGCCGTCTCCTCTCTTGATATTGTGCAGTTCTGTCGGTTTGGCAGACATCCTTTGTTGGTTGAAGTTTCTCAGAAAGCTATCTTCCAGCTCCTCGAAGCTGTCGATTTCTCCTGCCGGAAGACTATCAAACCATATTCTTGCTTCCCCTATCAACGTCTGGGTGAACATGTGGCACCAGACCGGTACGGACCACTGTTCGACTTCTGCTGCACCGACAAAGACAACCAGATGATCGTCTGGATCTCCTAGGCCACTGTACCTTCCCACGTTTGAGGGCATTTTTTAGTTTTGGGGGGAATGTGAACTCCGCTATCTTCGGGACGAATTTGGACCTGGCACGTGTGGTGGAGGGTCGATATGGTTTGCTATAATCGTCGTCCCCGTCCGCCTTAGCACCATTATCCACCAGGGTGTGATGTGTCCTTTTCTCTCCCATTGACAAAACTGTCCTTCCGCCGGGGTGACTTCTTCTTTTCTCACCCTCCTCCCCCTCTTATGCCTCTTCGTACTCCAGACGGGTACGTACATCTTCAATACGATGAGTTCGCTCCTCCTGCTACAGGAGAGATAATATTCGTTCCCGGTTTTGGCTGACAAACTCGGGAGTAATTATCACCCCGTCGCCGGTTTGTTCTCCTATCACGGCGTTTGTCCGATTAAGGGGGGTTGTCGTGCTTTCGCCCCCCATATGACTAACGCCGGGGTTTTCACCAGTTGGTGTTTTCTCGCCCAAGTCCATGGGTGATATGTGGATAAGTGTTGAGGCTTTACTGTCGTGTCCCACGGATGGCGCCAAATGTTGCTACACGGAAATCAGTCGAGGGACTTACATCCGGAAGCAGTGTAATTAGATCAGGGAAAATATCACCAAGACTCGGGTTGTGGGTTGGTTGGACTCATCAAGGGTACCTAATCTGCAAAACAACAGCAAACACCGTGAGTCTCGCCACGGGCAGAAGGGAGTTCTCCCCGTGACCAACCTCCGGCATGAGAATAAGTATCTGGGAGAGTGTTTGAGTATGAGTGTAGTGAGTTAGGATAAGATGATGTGAATATACCTGAGTCCTCCTATTTATAGTGACTTGGGTGTGACAAATTCTCCCATGTAAGTCTATTTCGGGTTATCTGGAGTTAGACATCCGGACTGGAGTTTTTGGGTCAAGGGACTTGTTTCCCTCTTGGTGTAAAGGGTTTCTCACTTGACATTAATGTTGTTTGTCTCCTATAGTTGATCTGTGCTTCATTGGTTCTGCATGGCCACCCTGCTGTGCCTACTTCCCACAGGGTTTGTCTTTTGTTCTTTGTTTTCTTCTGTTTCTGATTATGTTCCTGAAGCAGCCAATAACCTTCTCTCTGTACTTATCAAATTCTTCTGTTTCTTGGTGTTGGTTTCTTGGAGGATTTCTCAAGTATTGAAGTATCCACTTTTAATCCCTAAATGTTTGGGTCGCGGCTTAGGTTCGCCCGATACCCGCCACTCGTGAGTTGCCGCCGCGACTGTTGGGCCCTTGCCGTTGGTGGGCCGCGGCTGGGCTCGTTCCGTCTCTGCTTCTGCTCGGCCGCGGCTGGACTGTCGGATGTCGCCCTGCTGGGCCGCGGCTGGAACCTAGGATCACGCAGCGCTGGGCCGAGGCTGGCTGTCCGATTTCGCCCTGCTGGGCCGCGGCTGGAACCTAGGATCACGCAGCGCTGGGCCGCGGTTGGCTGTCCGTTTTCGCCCCCTGCTGGGCCGCGGCTGGCTGTTCGTTTCGCCCCCAGCTGGGCCGCGGCTGGCTGTTCGGTTTCGCCCCCCAGCTGGGCCGCGGCTGGCTGCTTGGCGGTTTCGCCCCCCAGCTGGGCCGCGGCTGGCTGTTCGGTTTCGCCCCCCAGCTGGGCCGCGGCCTCGTGCCCTCGAGTTCTTTCGACCGAGGTTTTCTGGCTTCGTCTAGTTGTATTGGTTCGATCCTTGTCTCGGTCGGGTGATACCCCATCACAAATCAAAATAAAGTTTATGTCTTCTCTTAGGTTTCAACAACATATTTCGGCAGAAAGATAATTTAGTAGTTTATATCATTAATTTCATGAAATCATCCTAAATATCATTTGTTAATTGAATGTTCTTTTTTGATTGTGCAGTTCTAAGGCTAGGCCTTTTGTTACAGGTGATGTTTACCTTTGCCTCATGAAGAAAATGGTATGACTTTTTGCGTGCTACTAATGTTAATTTAGTTTGGCCTTTTTACTGATTTTATTTTTGATGTGAAATTGGTTTTCTTTCTTTATGGTTAAAATATCCACGCGTACATTTGTTTATTTATTTGTCAGTTGTGGGTTATTTCTCTAATCCAATGTTTGTTTTACGATTGCGCAGGTCTACTTTGTGCATCCCTGTCAAGGTATGTAACCATGTAAGTTTGGTTTTGCTTTTGGGATATAGCATCTTCTTTTTAGGATATGTATGGTGTAGTTTATGTAAATTTGTACAAGAAATGATGCAAACTAAAGAATGAGTTTAATTGTTGATTTGGATAAATTGAACGTATCTTGATGTGAATGATTTTGTTTGGAAAGAAGAATGGTGTTCCATTACATATAATCATAATATTTCTCAAACATATTAAGCATTTAAAAGTTAAAATATGTTTTTCTTGGAGTTTTGTTCAGTGGAGAATAAATATGCGACTTCACATCTTTACTTATGTATATTGTACTTTTACGACAGTTTATTATTGATTTATACTTGAGTTACATAGAAGAAGACTGTTGATGGACCATTTGTCAAGGACTGGAGGTTGAAGGGTTGCTGCATTTAATATCATTCTTTGTAACATTGGTGCTGCTAAGGTATTTATGAATTGTGACTTGTGAGATATGCATTCCAAAGATTATGTGAAATGCATTCCAAAAAATTATAATTGGAGCATTAGATGTAATTGGAATTGTATGTGTATGTGTAACTACTAATATAAAGTCCAAAACCTGATGAAATAAAAATGTTCAAATTTCAGATGAGTTTTGTAGTTAAGTGTGTTTTACTTTGTTTAATAATCTTTCATATAGTTGAATGTAGGTATTCTTATTATTATTATTAATTTTTCATAAAGTAGTTGTTTCTATTTGAAGTTAGAAAATATAGTGTTTGACCTTCAGAAGTCAAACATGGACATCTATATTGGTTACTTCATGTGTTGATTAATGCTAATCTATTATATTTATGCTATTGTTTTTCTAGAATATGTATATAACAGGCTAATTCAAGTCGGTTCTTTAGATTAAATCTTGAATTTAAGCTTTCTATAAAATATCAATTACTTGATGAATTTCCTTAAAAATGTTGGGATTTTGAAATTTTAATTTTGTGTAGTTATGGCTGGTAATTTATATTCCTTCAAGGATGGGTCTACCTTGCTTTGATTTATTTGCAAGGTTCACAACAAAGCAAATGGTGAACCCATGGAAGACGTATGTTTAGCTTTGTTATTCTTATGGCTTCTCATGGTCTCGCCAAAAGGTCTTCGGCTTTTCTAATTTACCAGACCCAACTCATGTTCAAATCCATTAAGGTGAACCGTGAACTTAGCTCATGATTTTTCTATGCATTGTTTGGTTTTATGGTACTGCCCCTGAGCATGTGTCATTCATCATAATGTATGATGTCATAAGTTCCTTTTACTCTACTGAATCTTGTGCCCGCAATGTTTCCTTTGTTGAAATTTCTACACATAACAAAAAATTGACAGATTTGTTTGGATTAGATCATGGTTTAATCATTTATATGTTTTTTTCTTACTTATGATTGTTGGTTTCACTCTTGTGTACACAAATACTTCACCAAATATAATGGTTGAATTTTGTAGATATTAAACAGTTATGTGTCATTAGATTGACTAATTAGTTTAATTATGGTTTTTAATATTATAATTACAATATAATTTAGAAACAAAAAAATGCTCTCATACTTGCGTATTTATACTATTGTTTATTATTGATATATTACGTTATGGGAAGACAAGGTTATCAAAAAAGAGCACATAGTAAATTATTGGCATTCGACCATACAACACCACACAGTTCAACACCATCTACCCTGTTGTAAGTTGTCAACGTAGCGTCGCACGGGTTTCCTACTAGTATACATAATACATGTAGGAACCGTTCATATAAAATAAAAGGTCAGACAATTTTATTAATATACTCAATACAAATGAACATAAAGAAATGATTATTAATCACTTTTACAATGATAATTTTTAAAGAAATAGAAGAAACAGAAATGTAAAAGCTGAGGATCGTGTTCAACACGGGGCCCTTAAAACAAATTCCGAGCCTCCCAAGAGAACTCAGTTTGTTTCCCAGGGTACAACAGCCGAAGCAGTTTGTACTGCCGGGATTGATCTAGAACCCGAACTTGTTTGTAGAAGAGAGTCCAGAGAGACAGATAACCTGTTTTGCTGCAGGTTTCGAGATGTGTATTGGTGTGTCTTCATACTGAGGCACCCTCAGTATTTATAGTGGAATTCGAACTGTAACATCCACTCACAATTAATCCAAATCATAACTGCTCAGTTAATTTGTCATTAACAGTTGTCGGTTTCGGTCAACTTGTAACGGACACTGTTACGAATTGTGCACCCTGGTTAGGCTCACCTGACCAGACCCTCGAACCAACCTTCAAAAATACTAAGGCGGCACTCAAGCGGCTCGCGGCGATGCGAGTGT
This sequence comes from Flaveria linearis, assembly GCA_024085815.1. NCBI lineage: Eukaryota > Viridiplantae > Streptophyta > Magnoliopsida > Asterales > Asteraceae > Flaveria > Flaveria linearis. The sequence goes on along the minus strand of CM044013.1, from coordinate 61,557,295 downwards.
GCGAAGTGCAAAGTGCGCCATCAAAGCGCCACATTGCGCCCACATGCCCACGCCGCGCGCGCGCGCGCGTGTGCGAGTGCGAGTGCGAGTTAAGGGTGCTTCGCACCCTTTGCGAATCCACTTAGTGTGAAACCTTAGGAAATAATATAGACAAGAGGTTATAGAATATAAACCATTTTATATTCTCTCTTTCCTCCGATGTGGGACAACTTCCCACACTATTAATTCCTAATGTCATTAACCACATTAATTTTCATTCAACACATTAATTTATTGATTAATTATTAATAACCATATTAATATTATCAATAAATTTCCAACAATCCCCCACATGAATGAAAACACTTCTTCAAAAAATTCAGCAGTCAAGTGTTGCAGGATAGGTAGGTCTTCCCTTTGAACCTTCCTTTGTGATGTATACTTAGTCTCCTAGTGGTGTGTAGACACGATGTCTTTGAACAGACCCTTTTTTTATGTAGACGACAATATACAATCACACATCACTCTTCCTGGTTTGATCAACCCCTCATTATCGTGTCCGTTTATGGTCATGGAACACTTTCCTGGTTCTGCGAGAGCTCTAGGATTTGCGCCTCCCCACAAATCCATTCGAAGCGACCCCACTTCTCTCTAACATAGGTGATTCAATGAATCATTAAAAGCGTCATAGTTATATTGATACCCACGAATCATCTAACCTTAATATGCTTAACCTCACTTTGGTCACTTGTTCGGGGTACTCCCCCAGAGTGAATGGACTCGGAAGTTCGTCACTCCCTTTAGGTTTTAGGGTACTCCCCTATAGTGACTCCGTTGGTCATATGATTAAGTTGTCCTATTGAACCTAGATCTTGGGATCTCCAGTCAACTAGGTTAGGTTTCCCTCATATTCCCCTTTTTCACGGGCTTTAGTCCCATTCCTCTTGACAACTTATAAACTATTTCTGTGCTTAAGCCTTTTGTTAACGGGTCTGCAATGTTATCTTTCGACTTGACATGGTCAATCGTGATAACACCCGTTGATATTAGTTGTCGTATTGTGTTATGTCTACGCCTGATGTGCCTTGATTTGCCATTGTACATTGAGCTTTTGGCTCTACCAATTGCCGACTCACTATCACAATGTATGCAAATAGCCGATAACGGCTTTGGCCATCTTGGAATGTCTTCGACAAATTGACGTAGCCATTCAGCCTCTTCTCCGGCTTTATCCAAAGCGATAAATTCCGATTCCATTGTGGATCTAGCTATAACAGTTTGCTTGGATGATCTCCAAGATATTGCTGCTCCACCAAGTAAGAACACATACCCACTTGTTGATTTGGAATCTTTTATATCCGATATCCAGTTTGCATCAGTATACCCTTCAATCACAGCTGGATGACGGGTATAATGCAATCCATAGTCTCTTGTGTATCTTATGTATCTAAGCACCCTCGTTATACTCTTCCAATGTTCTGAGCTTGGATTACTAGTATATCTTCTTAGCCTACTCACCGCGTATGCTAAGTCGGGTCTAGTACATGTCATTAGATACATTAGACTACCAATGATTCTTGAATACTCTAACTGAGCAACACCCTCGCCTCTATTTTTCTTTAGATGTTGGGTGGTATCAACCGGAGAACGTACTACACGCGTGTCTCCCGAGTTGAATTTTTCAAGAATCTTATCCACATGACCATCTTGGGTTCGAATAATTTTCACTCCTAAAATTACATCCGCTAAACCCATGTCTTTCATATCAAATCTTCCTTTCAACATGTCCTTAGTAGATCTTATTATTTTATCATTACTCCCAATGATAAGCATATCATCTACATAAAGACATAAAATCACATAACCTCCTGGTGTATCTTTCACATATACACATTTGTCACACTCATTTATTTTGAAACCGTTGTCAATCATGACACGATCAAACTTTTGGTGCCACTGTTTTGGAGCTTGCTTTAAGCCATATAATGACTTGACCAATTTACATACTTTACCCTCTTGACCATGGGCAGAGAAACCCTCAGGTTGCTCCATGTAAATCTCTTCTTCTAAATCGCCATTTAGAAATGTTTTGACATCCATTTGATGTACTTCCAAATTTCTTAATGTCGCAATAGCAAGAACCATTCGTATGGAGGTTATGCGAGTCACAGGTGAGTAAGTATCAAAATAGTCTAGACCTTCCTTTTGTCTAAAACCTTTGACTACTAGCCTTGCTTTGTATTTATCAATACTTCCATCGGCTTTCATCTTCTTTTTAAATATCCAACGATATCCAAGCGGTTTACAACCAGGAGGAAGATCTACTAGCTCCCAAGTATGGTTGTGAAGAATTGAATCAATTTCATTCTTGATTGCCTCTTTCCATTGAGGTCCTTCCGAAGAAGATACCGCTTCACGATAGGTATTAGGCTCACCCTCAACCATATAACTTACGAAGTCTGGACCAAAGGATTTCTCAACCCGTGCCCTTTTACTTCGTCTAATTTCTCCCTCTTCAACCTCAGGTCGTTCATGTTGACTATCATGAACTATGTCATCAATTTGTGTTGATGAACTTGCACCTCCATCATCAAACCGCGATGATGTAGATGGATGTGCTTGTCCTCGCATTGGAAACACATTTTCAAAATATGAAGCATTCCCCGGCCTTATCTCCATGATAGTGTTCTTTTGTACATCGGGATTCTTGGACTCATGTACAAGAAATCGATGTGCATTACTGTTTTGAGCATATCCAATGAATATGCAATCAACAGTTTTGGGTCCTAGTTTTTGAGCTTTAGGCGGTGGTACAATCATCTTAGCTAGGCACCCCCACACTTTGAGATACTTATATGATGGTTTTCTACCCATCCATAACTCATAAGGGGTTACATCCCTTTTCTTTGGTGGTATCTTATTTAAAAGATAATTTGCCGAGAGGATAGCTTCCTCCCACATGTCATGACTCATCCCAGAGCTTATCAACATGGCATTCATCATCTCTTTTAAAGTACGGTTTTTCCGTTCCGCAATGCGATTTGACTGTGGTGAGTAAGGTGCCGTACATTCATGTATTATACCACTTTTTGCACATAAATCGGCGAACGGTGCAACATATTCACCACCTCTATCGCTTCGCACAGCTTTAATTTTCTTGTTTAGTTGATTCTCAACTTCGTTTTTATACAAGATAAATTTGTTGATTGCCTCATCCTTACTTTTAAGTAAGTATACATAACAATATCTAGTGCAATCATCAATAAAAGTGATGAAATATTTGTTGCCACCTCTTGTTGGGTGTGCTTTTAAATCACATATGTCGGTGTGAATTAAACCAAGGGTTTCGGTTATTCTTTCAACCGGTTTAAATGATGATCTTGTAAGTTTTGCTTCAACGCATGTTTCACATTTAGAGTTTGTGTCAATATGGAATGTAGGTATGCATTTTAAATTTATTAAACGACGAATAGAATTATAATTTACATGTCCTAGTCTACCATGCCAAACATTTGAAGACTCAAGCATATAAATAGAAATAGTAGTCTTATTCATTTCACTTTTAATAACGGTTACATTCATCTTAAACATACCATTAAGGGCATAACCCTTCCCCACATACATTCCACGTTTAGTAAGGACAAACTTGTCCGACTCAAACACTAAACGAAAACCAAACTTATTAAGCAACCATCCCGAAACAAGATTCTTTCGAATCTCCGGGACATACAAGGTGTTGCTCAAGGTGAGTTCCTTCCCGGAAGTCATCTTCAAGATCACATTTCCTTCGCCTTTGATGTCGGCCGTAGCTTTGTTACCCATGTAAAGCTTTTCATCACCCTTAACCTCTTTAAAAGTGCTAAAGAGGGTCTTGTCACCACACACATGACGGGTAGCTCCCGTATCAATGAACCATCCATGTGGATTGTCTCCCACGAGGTTGACTTCTTCCACCATTGCTGATAGCTCGGTGATCATTGCCACTAACGGTTCACCGTCTTCATCCATTATATGCGCACGCTCACGCTTTGGTTGCTTGCATTGATTAGCACGGTGCCCCGGCTCATTACAATTGTAGCAAATACCTTGGAAAGGAGGAGGTGGAGGTTTCTTTTTCACAACTCCTTTCTTTGGTCCAAGGTTCACCTTTGGTTTCCCAATTGGCTTTTTCCCTTTACCTTTATAACCCCTTGACGATTGCCCATGTTCAACCACATTTGCCTTTGCCATCGGTTCCACACGGATGCCTTTTTGAGCCATTTTGTTGTCTTCTTCAATTCGAAGACGAACAATAAGTTCATCCACAGTCATCTCCTTTTGTTTGAGCTTAAGATAATTCTTAAACTCTATCCAACTTGGAGGCAACTTTTCAATCATGGCTGCAACTTGGAAGGTGTCATTGAGAGGCATCCCCTCAGCATGAATTTCATGAAGTATAACTTGTAACTCTTGAATTTGGCTAATCACAGTCTTGTCATCAACCATTTTAAAATTCAAGAACCGAGCCACAATGAATTTCTTGCTACCGGCATCCTCGGTTTTATACTTCTTGTCTAAAGACTCCCATAATTCTTTGGCAGTCTTTATGTTGCAATACACGTTATACAATGAATCACAAAGACCATTCAAAACGTAGTTGCGACAGAGAAATTCCGAATGCTTCCAAGCATCAATGGCACTCAAGGCTTGAGCATCATCCCCTTCTTTAGGTAGGGGAGCAGTTTTTTCCAAGAACTATGCTAAGTTCAAGGTGGTCAAATAGAAGAACATCTTCTGTTGCCATCTTTTGAAATGGACACCCGTAAACTTCTCGGGTTTTTCCGCATGGTTCGCCACAGTGGTCGCTCCCACCGTTGTTGCAGCTAAAGGGGCAGATAAAGAGGAACTCATAGCACTAGAAGACATGTTGTTTGCTGTTTTACAAAAACAGTTTAAGTTAGAACAATTTTCAACAAATTAAAAATAGCTACGAAAATTTAAAAAAAAAAGATTCAACCGATTTTCACAGTTCTATAAAATTCAGCAAGAGATGTTCTAAGTCCAACTTTGAAGATCACTCGTGAATAAGAAAATGAAAACAGTTACAGACCACAACTAATTTGAAAAAAACATATAAACTACTTTCAGAATTCTGTAAAACTCAACGAGAGATGTTCTAAGTCCAACTTTGAAGATCACTCGTGAATCAAGAAAACGAAAATAATTTAAAGGAAAATTAACCTTTTTTTTAAAAGAAAAAAAGAAAACACAGATTAATATATGAACGGTGTTTTTTTTTTTAAAAAAAAATTGTTTTAAGTTTGTAGGAACCGTTCATATAAAATAAAAGGTCAGACAATTTTATTAATATACTCAATACAAATGAACATAAAGAAATGATTATTAATCACTTTTACAATGATAATTTTTAAAGAAATAGAAGAAACAGAAATGTAAAAGCTGAGGATCGTGTTCAACACGGGGCCCTTAAAACAAATTCCGAGCCTCCCAAGAGAACTCAGTTTGTTTCCCAGGGTACAACAGCCGAAGCAGTTTGTACTGCCGGGATTGATCTAGAACCCGAACTTGTTTGTAGAAGAGAGTCCAGAGAGACAGATAACCTGTTTTGCTGCAGGTTTCGAGATGTGTATTGGTGTGTCTTCATACTGAGGCACCCTCAGTATTTATAGTGGAATTTGAACTGTAACATCCACTCACAGTTAATCCAAATCATAACTGCTCAGTTAATTCGTCATTAACAGTTGTCGGTTTCGGTCAACTTGTAACGGACACTGTTACGAATTGTGCACCCTGGTTAGGCTCACCTGACCAGACCCTCGAACCAACCTTCAAAAATACTAAGGCGGCTCTCAAGCGGCTCGCGGCGATGCGAGTGTGCGAAGTGCAAAGTGCGCCATCAAAGCGCCACATTGCGCCCACATGCCCACGCCGCGCGCGCGCGCGTGTGCGAGTGCGAGTGCGAGTGCGAGTGCGAGTGCGAGTTAAGGGTGCTTCGCACCCTTTGCGAATCCACTTAGTGTGAAACCTTAGGAAATAATATAGACAAGAGGTTATAGAATATAAACCATTTTATATTCTCTCTTTCCTCCGATGTGGGACAACTTCCCACACTATTAATTCCTAATGTCATTAACCACATTAATTTTCATTCAACACATTAATTTATTGATTAGTTATTAATAACCATATTAATATTATCAATAAATTTCCAACAATACACATATCAACACACACACACACACGTGTGTGTGTGTGTACGTGTGTGTGTGTGTGTGTGTGTGTGTGTGTATAGAAAGGAGATCATGTGCTAACCCATTGAAATTGCAAGAACTCAATAACTCTATTATAGTCATTGATTTATTATTAATTATTTCAGATTCCAAATCAATGGTTTAGATTGATTGAAGGATAAATAGGTAAATTTAACTTTGTACTTGTTTTCTAATGTCAGGTACATATCACCTCAATAACATCATTTTATCTCTCTTTTTTCTCTCTCTTCTTTAAACTACAAATCTCATATCTCTCTTTAAATCAAGAACACAAACCTTCTTTAATGAAGTTTGTTCAAACTTTCAACCGAAAATAAAGCCCTAATGAACAAAGTACTTATCGTTTTTGACACAACAATGATCTTTCCCCTAGCTTCTAACCACCGTAATGGTGACGGTGGTCTTCTTGATGTGTGCTTCCGGCGTTAACTAAAGTTAGCAACAAAGTAGTGATGATGGTAAAACACGAGGGTGATGAAAGGCGTAAGGTCCAGTGATCCTCAAAAAATACAAACCCAGGTAGCATCATGCTTAAGTAAATTAGTTGTTTTGAACCAATTTGCTTAATAAGTGACATTTCAAGTTTTTACGTTTTATAATTTTAATATTGTGTTACCTTTTTTATTCAATAGTATATTTTTGTAAAAATTTATTATAATATTATTTTAGTATTGTAATATTGCTCATTAATTTGGTCTGTTTTATTTTAATATTAGAACATTGCAGGTGTATGTGAATTAATATAATAATACTATATTGCTTTTAATTGTGAATGTGGTTTGTTTTAAATTTGAAATGTTAGACTTTATGAAAACAATTGATTTATAGGTAAAAACCATTTTTTATCATTTTAATAATCCTAATTCATAAATAATATTTATTTATTAGTTTATTGCATTTACTTTATTGTAAGCTTTGTGCTACATTAATGTACCGTATATTAAAGAGTTAAGATATAATGTAATTCACCGTATGTATTTCGTTATGGTAGTGTAGTTATTTTCTTATCTGGATTTATTGATGCATTTAATAATCATTTTTTGTTATTTATTTTTGGTATTTTCACATCTAGGTTTATTAATGCATATTTTTAATAATTTATGTTACACCTTTTTATATTTATGTTATACCTTCTTACAGTGGTGTTACACTTATTTATATTAACGTAACGGTAAGTTGCATCAGTTTATATTTGTTTTACATATTGATTTACATTGATTAATATTTGTTTACATCAGTTTACATTGATGTAATATTGGTTAATATTAGGTTTTTCATAGTGTAACTTGATGTTTTGTTACAACTTTACTAAATGTTGCATTAGTATCACATAAAAACCAGATGTAACTAAGTACATGTGATATTTCTTTAAATTTTTACATTTGGTTTACATTGGTTCAATGTCGCTTGGTGTAGTTACATGGTTTAATCTCGGTTGGTTGTTATGCTATTGAAATCATGTTGGTCGCGTAATGATGTATATTTTACATTTAGTTTACATTAGTTTTCATTGGTTTACGTATTATTTTTCATTATAGTTTTGCTATAGTTTACAGCAGTGTAACACTTTAACATATGGTAAAATGGTGTAATGTATGGTTTTAGATGGTGTATTTTTGTTATTTTAGTATGATTACAGTGGTGTATTCTTATTATAATGATGTAACATATGGTTTTAGATGTTGTAAAATAGTTTTTAAGTGTTGAAAATACTAATTATAGTGATGTAGCTATAGACTCCAAACTAAATCACAAAAAAATATTGAGACTATATGGGAATTAAATAGAAAAGGTATACGAGTTTAATGATGTAATGTCATTTGATTGTTAGGTTGTTGTAATCACGACGTTGTTAATAGTTGCAGTGGTGTAATATCGGGTGTATGTTTTTGTTATAGTGGTGCAACAATAGTGTAAGTGTTTTACATATTGGTTTACAATGATTTACATTGTAAAAGCATTAGTATTATAGTGGTGTACTTTTATTATAATGGTGTAATATTTAGTTTTAAATGTTCTTGGGTGTGCACATGCTAGTTACAGTGATGTAACTGCAGTTGTTTGAACTGAATCACAAAAATATGTCAAGACTATATGGGAATTAACGAGAAAAATGATACGAGTTTAACGATATAATTTTTATAAAAATACAATATGATATAAAAAAGTTATGAATGTATAAAAAAGTTGGATGTAGAGTTAATTTTATATAAAAGAAAAATATATGTGAGGAAAGAGAAAATTAGGTAGTGACACTTGTCACTACCATATTCAATCTGTATTTTCTTAGGTTGGTTAAATGACTATATTACCCTTTTCTATTAAAAAAAATTAATGGACACATCGCATGATCTCTTATCTTCTAAAGTAAATCAATGGACCAAATTGGGTTAATGAGTTTTTACAAAAACTAAAGGTTCTCATTAGAACCATACCATATATAGGTAGAGGTTCAACTAAGAATAATTAGTTGCCTAAGTTGTCTAAGAAGGAATAAGGAGATTACATGTGGCACTCTTCAAATTAGGGTTAAAGGGCATTATGGTCCTAAAACACACTCATTAATCCCTTTTGTATTTTATCAAAATGCAGCACAACCAAACACAGCTTCCCCACCACGCAAATTCCAATTGCTTTCTTCTTTCAAATTCCTCTGCCCCAAATACAAACTCTTAAATCTCTCTCTCAGACTCTGTACCCCGGTATCAGCCGCGGAGAAAACGAGCTTCGTTGGGGCTTCATCCGTAAGGTTTACGGGATTCTCGCCACCCAGATGGTTCTCACCACCGCAGTCTCGTGTCTCACCGTTTTGTACGCTCCGATCAACGATCTACTTCGTGGGAATTCGGGCCTCTTGATGTTTCTCGCGTTCTTGCCCTTCATCTGTATGAATCTCTAGATCTCAAGCTTAATTCATCTAATATTATTCGTTCATGGGTTCTGTTTCATTATCATACTTTGTAGCTTAAGAAAATTTAATGTTTGAGGCCATATTGTCATAGATCTAAGTGATCGTATATGATTTGTTACTTTTGTGATGGATCTGGTTTATATGCTGTGTCTGATCATCTGTTGTTGATCTGAATTTCAATTTAATTTTACACTGTGATAGATTTGTTAAATTGTTATCTTCTTCTTTTAATTGTGATTTCTAGATCTGTTGTTGATCTGGTGTTATAGTTTTTCTTTCTATTAATTGATGTTTGAGTGATGTTTGATGCAGCAATTTGATCCAAAGGGGAAGTTGATGCATAAGGTGGACACGAGGCTATCGGCGGGATCTTATAGTGAACATGAGTTGAAGAGTGCTGCATTTTGATAAAATACAGCACAGTTTGTGCTGTTTTATGAAATACTGCACAGCTTTGTGTTGTTTTATGAAATACAGCACAGCTTTGTGCTGTTTTATGAAATACAGCACAGGTTTGTGCTGTTTTATGAAATACAGCACAGCTTTGTGCTGTGTTATGAAATACAGCACAGCTTTGTGCTGTTTTATGAAATACAGCACAGCTTTGTGCTGTTTTATGAAATACAGCACAGCTTTGTGCTGTTTTATGAAATACAGCACAGCTTTGTGCTGTTTTATGAAATACAGCACAGCTTTGTGCTGTTTTATGAAATACAGCACAGCTTTGTGCTGTTTTATGAAATACACCACAGCTTTGTGCTGTTTTATGAAATACAGCACAGCTTTGTGCTGTTTTATAAAATACAGCACAAAAACGTTAAAAATGTAGCACAATTTCACATAATTTGATTTTTTTGTAAAAAACTATAGTAATACTATACTCTAATTAAAGAGAAAAAATGCTTGATTTTATGGTGTAATTTATTTAAAAAAATAATGTCGTATGAAAAAGTTATTAGCATTTAAAAAAATGGGGGGGAATTTTAAAAAGTCAACAATTGTGGGTAATATAATAAAATACCCAAGATACCCTTGATTACTTATTTTTTCTACACTTTGATCTTAGCCCTTAATTAGATAATTAGAAGGCTAAGATTACTTCTTAGCCTACTTAGGGAAAAATTATTTTTTAGGGGAACCTCCCTCTATATATATATATATATATATATATATATATATATATATATATATATATATATATATATATATATATATATATATATATATATATATATATATATCTTATTTATTTTTAATAATGATTATATATCCATGAGCTTTATAATTTAGTTATATATTATTATATTGTATACAAGTTGTAATATATTTGTATAAGTGATAGACTTGTTTATGGTGTAATTTTGTATGAAAAGCGTGAGCTTGTTTAATCTTAGTTTGAGCTCATTTCAAGAACAAATAAATAGGTTATTAGGTGTTAAACTTGTAATGTTGTTAACTAAATTTTAACAAATGTTGATTAAAAAACTACATAAAAAATGACCTTCGAGTTTTTCATGGTCTTTAGTGGGTTCTTTCACATTGACAACAATGCACTTGAACAGATCTAATGTTAACGACTCATTAAAGCTTGAGGAGTTAAAAGAACCATTAAATAAGTCAAGCACTCTACCTATAATGCTAAATGTACTCAGAAGCCAATGTTAAAATATGAATGGTTAAAATATCATAGGGCAAGAAGCGGTGATATAAAAAAATGTTGGACTTCTCTTCCACAAACAACAAAACTTGTCTAGATGTTGTGTTGTCAATCCATGATTAGAATATGTATCGACCATATTCTCTATGAACTCCTCAAAACTAATTCATTGCAATTGATCCAAAAATGATTTTAGTCTGTTGATTAGTTGTTATGCAATGAGAAAATCACATGTAATCGAGTATGATTGAGATAAACACATAGGAGAGTGACCAAAGCTTGTTTTGGCAAGTATCTATGTTTGCTTTTGTCTTTTCCCTTCCTTAGTTAACACTTGTTAAAGCATCTCTTCTTTACTTGATTTCATTTAAATTATTTCTTCTTAAAGAAAATTGCCTTCATCATTTTTTACTAAGAATATTATTAACTTTAAAGAAACTTTAATAGCTTAAAACTATTTCAAAGTTATAGTTTTGTTCTATACATATTTTATTTCATAAAAATGTTCAAAGTTTTACATGTGTTTTATGAATGTTCATTTCACAAGATTTCATTCAAGTTTGTTGACATTCTTTTATAACCATTTTATTATTATAGAACTTTTGAAAAGACTTTAACTAAGGTTTACAAGCGATCTTCCATCGTTTACCAACTTTCAATTGTTGATTTTATACTTTATCATTCTTGAACTTGGCTTATGCTTAACTTTTGCTTATTCTTTATTATATTTACCCTTTGTGACATTCGTCATTTTCGACTATCTTTGTATTTTTTTTATTTTATATTGTAAATCCGACCCGTTTTGTTCTTAAGATCTTTGGATATTAATAAAATGATAGATTTTATGTTGTAATCATGCTTCATACTTGCCATTTCGTTCCGAAGTCTTTAACGGTATTTAAAACGCTTATTTTGTGCTCAAAACGACCTAAAATGAACTACAAGGACTAGATTTGCCAAAAAATTCAAAGTTTGTCCGAGAGCCCCCACATCACTTGGCGCGTAGCGCTAGCCTCAGCTCGCTACGTGGCGTGACCCACAGTTCGTTTCAGCAAAATCATTTTTTTAACGTTTTCGGTTCGTTTAAGCTCGTTTAAGGCCCGAACTCGTGTTTTAACCATTCAAACCAACCAAGACCTAACCCATAATTATTCTAGAACCCTCCAAACATGTTTTTATACCTGGTCATAATTTATTTAAATCGAAATTAATTTTAAATAAAAGAATCAAAGTGTACCATTTTACCCACCGGAGAAACGCATTACTCATTCCCTCAAACCCTAATCCTTTCCTATAAATACCATTCATTATCAACCATTTCACATGCACATTTTCATCTTCTTCTTTTAAATTTTTGATCTTGCAAGTTGTTCTAGCTAGTTTTGCTTAAGTTTGACTTTAAAAAGTCAACGGAACCGAATCTTGCATTTCAAACCATTTCGGGTATGTGTTTTTGGATATTTTCAGTTTTACTAAGTTATTTTATGTTGACAAAATCATTTTCATCTTTATTTAAGGCTTGTGGGCATTCAAACATATATTTATGCATTTTAGGCCCGTTTGGGTCGTTTTCGGGAGGTTTACTCACTTAACTTTCTTGTTTGAGTTTAGATCTGGAACTTTTACCTTATATTTAGTTCTATGGTTTTGGACATGTGGTAACCATCCTCGGGTTCATACCGAGTCAAGGACCGAACCAAACCGAACGCTCGTTTAAGCACTTTAGAACAAATCTTGGCTTGAACCCAAGTTTCGGGTAAAAACCGAGTGAAAGTCGAACTTCTCGTGTGACAACCTTAAAAATAAGGTTAGACGAATATATATCTTAAAGAAAAATTTTATATTTCGACTAACACCATATGAATATTATTTATTAAATTACATTATTATTTCGTATATATATGAATGTCATGCATATATATTTTATGTATGCATGTTGCATGCATGTACATATATAGAATTTACGTATGCATGTTTGTATGCATGTATACATATATGGAATTTAAGTATGCATGTGTATATTTTGCATGTATATATATATATTCTACTTATGCATGTATATAAATATATGTTTTGCGTGTATGTATATATATACACACATAATTTAAACTTATGGTTGATCTATGCTAATATATATGTGTGTTATAGGCGAGCATGCTTGCATGCTTGCGAAAGTTTACGTATGCATGTATAATTACCAAATGATAGATTGCCAAATACATTTCAAGCCTTTCAATGATCACAATGTACCATGATACTTTGATACAAAAGAAATTTAACATCAACAGAAAACAAATCAAAACCTTAAACACTTAAACCTTGACATAACCATAACCGAATCTTAAACCCGATCCTTTAAACCAAACCGAACCCAACCATACTCATACCTCTCGGGTTTTTCTTGAAGCTTGCCACCTTGCGCACTTTGTTGATCAACACCTTGCATGACTTGTGGTCGACACCTATCACCAAAGGGGCCTTCAAGAACTTGCCACCTAGTTACCTATAGCCCAACTAATCAAAGCTACAAAGGCTTAGTCACCATCCTATGGACCTAGAATAATTATACTTAATTCCTTATTTATGCAAGCTCTCGGGAGAAAGGAACCACGTACCCATCAACTACTATCTCAAGTCTCTCTCAATATCCCTTCTATTCCCTCGGTCCCGATCCCCATCACCATCCATAATCATCTCCATCACCATCGCCTTCAAACCACATCCATCGACCACCATCACCTTTGTTCCTCCCTCTTTCGGCTTCTACACAACAACCGTGACCATCACCACCTTGTCCTTCTACCTTTCAAGCATAAATCATCACCATCGGTTACCACCACCTTTACTCTCTACCTCTCGGATACTCTAAGGACATCACCACCATCAATCACAACCGACACTAACCGCATCACCAACACTGTTTTTCTCTTGACTTCAAAGCAACAAATCACTCGGTTTCCACAAAACAAGCAAACAACATCATCAAGCTTCCATCCAAGGTTATAGCCTTTAACTATCTATAATTAAACTACCAAACTATAAGTGTTTGATAAACACATATAAAAACAACCCTCGTGATATAATAAAAAGTTTTATCAAAAACCTTACTAACTTATATTATTCTGATCAAATCTATAAGAAAAGATTTAACAAAATCTAAAAACTTAATAAAGTTATCAAAGGGTTGAAAATTTACATACAAATTGTTATAAATTCAGGATGATATGTAATTAACTATGATTATGGGAATAAATATTGGAAAATTTTAGAAAAATATTGACTTACCATTCTGTACATTTTAGTAAAAATATAATAAGTAAAATGATTTTTTACAAATTATTTAAAATAAAGAAAAACACTCAAAAGTACAAATAAATTCAGGAAAATTCTGGAAAAATCACAGAATGACTAGTTTAAGATATAAAAGCTTATTTTGTATTTTATTTCCTTATTATGATTGAAAAATGAATTTTTAGGTGATCTGTAAAATAAAAATTAAAATAAATAATTAATCAGTACCATAAATCGTGAAAAATTCACTGAAGCTATAATAAATCAAATTCAACAGATTTTATAAATCTCATAATTTTTGGAGATATATAATGAATTTTGGGAATATTGTAAGAATTACCGAAAGCAATATGTTGTGAATTAAACATCAGAAAATTTATGGGATAATATATACGGTTGAAGTAATATTCTGTAAAATTTTGGAAATTTATGGATAACAGTAGCTATTTTTTGTGATTTATAGTGAATTTATAATAATTATAACAAATTATATATAGTAAAATAAACATTGAGAATTTTATGGTAATATTAGCTGATTATATTACAGCTAAATTTTCAAGAATTAGTTATATCTGAGGTTCTAAAAATTTTAAAGAAATTTATTCTAACTTATGAATTATTTTTATAGGTTACACTTTGGAAACAGGTGATGCTCATAACCCCATTTTGGTATTTGTAAAGTTTTTTTGGGGGAAAAGCATATTGTTTATGTTGATGCATTATTTTAAAACTATTTTGAAATGTACTGTCATTTGTGATACAACTATTAGTTCGAATGAGAAACCGTCTAATAATATTGGTAGCGCTACTTATGAGAATATTTTTCACCAACAGGATGAGTGTTGTGATGCCATTTAAATATTTCCTGCACCAACAGAATGAGTGTTGTGATGTAATAGTATAATCGATCTTGTGAATTATTTCGTGACAGTATGATTATGTGTGTGAGCAGGTTTGGTTGTAATTGGTGCATCAATAAAATGTTTTGTCTGGAAATAAACCTATGATCTCACCAACTTTATGTTGACTATTTGAGTATGCTTTTTCAGGTGAAAAATGACTAACAATGTAGAATTCTTGTTTGATGTATACAACGGTTGGGGCGAAGTAGTGGGAATGGTCTGTGTAAACCTAACCGTCAACATATACGATGGCAGCGTTGTGGTGGACGCGCACTTCCATCGCATTTGAAGATGTTTAGTTAAATAAAAGTTGTAATAAGGATTATATCAAATTTTGATTTTATATGTAATGATGTAATCCTAACTTATGATATATATATATATAAGTAAGTTGTGTTTTATGTATTAATATTGTTGTGATTTAATTTCCTTTAATCAATTGTGTTCTGAACAAACAAGTCACATCCACAAACCGTTTCACGTTTCCGCCAGGATGTGACATCTCGTCTTAACGAGCTAGTCACCGTTCAAACCACCAAGAATCTTTCCTAACTTTTTTTTTACTTATGTTTCAATTTATATTACTTATATTTCTAAGATTATGATATGACGGAACCAAACTTGATTTTATACTAAGATCGGGTTTAAGCGAATTTTTTTATTAAAGTCTCAAACTCGGGTTTAAGAGAGTGTAGGTCGGATCTTGATGCTTACATTAGCGGGATCGTGCACACTAGCACTAAACCAACTCCCCTATGTAAAACTTAACAAAGGTTGAGTAAAACTAAATATCAAGGACCCGGTTTCTTATAAAACTCATTTATTCTTACTCTATTTAAACACACTTTTGTAAAATATAACTAAAACTTTCGAAAACCCAAGGCTTATTTTTATGAACTTTTATACCATTTATATTCTATCTTCAAGACTTAAAACTTACTCAAGATCTTTCAATTTAGAACACGCACGTTAAACCGTCGGGCTCGCTTACTTGAGAATTTTATTCTAAGTTTGTTCATCAACGTCACCTTTCTTTTCATGTGAGCAATTTCATCCCCGTTTTCTTTTCTATACTTTGGGGGTAGCAAGCATACTTACTCAAACGAAAATGATTTAACACTTAGATCCTCAAACCACAAGCTCTAAGTTATGTGTTGCTTAGAATAATTGTCCAATTGTATGTTATATACCTCATATGATTAATTGCTAAATGTTTATTGCTTTTAATTGGTTATCCTCATCCTTAATAAGTATGATCATACGATCCTACTTGTAATATGGTAATTATATCTATTAGAAATGAGCCTCATTTATTTATCATTTATATACCTCAATTGTCGCTTTTATTTACGGTTTCACATATTTGAGTTGTGGATTTCGCCTTATATGTCACACCCCTGCTGATAGCGGAAACACGGGGATGTAACAAGACGGGATCGTCATAACACATTGTAATCAATAGAGATGCAATATAAATAAATGATGGTAAGCGTGTCATGACGACACCCGACACAAAGGAGACTTGTGTTGTGTTTAGTCAGTATTCACGACCAACATAGCCATAAGCATAAACATTGTAATTGAATCACATAACCAAGAATAATATCATGGTAATGTAATTCCCACAACCCGGGAACAAGTATCCAAAAGAATAATTGTATGTAATCAGACCAACAATGTTTCAAAACAATGTTTGTCAAGTGTTGTATAGTCTCAAAAATGCATCCTAGGGTCTCCACTAAGGCAGCACACCTAGATCTTCAATTAGCATTGTCACCTGAAAAGATATGCTCAAAATGGTCAACAAAATTGTTCGTTCGATTCAGCACTCAGTCATACCACACAGCACTCAATCGTACGACTCAACATTCATACACATGAATCAACCTTCATTCGTACGAATCAGCTTCATTCGTACGAATGAACCTCTATTCGTGCGACTCAACATTCAGTCGTGCGATACACTCACAATCGCACACATTCATCCGTATAGACTCAATCGCATGCATACATTCATCCGTATCGACTCAATCGCACGACACACACAATCGCATGACTCTATCGCATACATACACTCAATCGCATGACATATTCGCACGACACACTCAATCACACGACCCAGTCGTATGACACAGTTAGTCACACGACTCAGTCGCATGACCGAACACAGACAGTACTCAGTTACACGCGCAGGTCACAGAGGTGTCGGGGTGCTCACAGCAGCCTTCGGCCGTTGTGACCACTCAAATGGCACCACAGAACATTTAGGAGTTGATTTCTAACATGTATTAGCAAATCGAACACTCGAAGGACCCTCAATCGTGTTCGTTTGCTCGGGAACGGCCGAGACCCAAATCTGACGCTAAACACATAGAAATAGGTGGTTTAAGTGGCGATGGTGGTCGTCTACCTTCGTGGGATCGGCCTTGGGCAGGATGTAGCAGCGATTTGGCCGAAGAAATCAGCGAGAAAGGTTGGAGAGCGGAGAGGGAGTGGTGGTCGGTGGTTGTAGGTTTGGGTGAATGGATAAGGCTCTGAAAAAGGGGGTTTTTATACCCTTTCCAAGTTTGTGGGTTTGACAACTTCAATCCCTTGACTTCCTAGGCCTTAATTTTTTAAGTTTGGTTAATTACGATTTGGGTCCCTTAACTTGGTTGATTATATTTTAACGTTAGTATGTTAACAGTTTCACATTAATTTATATTGTTGGTGTTAATGATAATAATAATAATAATAATAATAATAATAATAATAATAATAATAATAATAATAATAATAACAATAACAATAATAATAGCGGTAATGATAATAGTAATTGGGCACTAATCTATGACCTTGGGTATTTATAATGATAAATATAGTAGTGGTGATAATAATGTTAGTGATATTAATAGTAAACCACTTTTGTATACTAATGCTTTCTTAATTACTTGATGAAGTAAGGGTAATATACTCGGTAGAACGCTATTAGACTTTTAGTGTTTGAGTATTTATGCACACCTAACATAACACACATAACTAGGGAAGAAAAGTTTGAACTAAGGCAACTTGATTATGAGCTAATGTTGAGTATTCAAGTAGGCTAACAAATATGACGTTAATTGACGGACCTTTTGGTGACGGATGTCACAGTATCCCCAGTTGAGAGAATTTCGTCCCGAAATTCAGCTGGAGTTAGATCCAAAAGTGTCATCCACGAATAGATGCTGATATTTGTGTCTCATCTGGTCTTCCCGTTCCCATGTGAACTCTAGCCCTCGTTTAGAGTTCCATCTCACGCGGACGATCGGTATCTTGCTGCGCCTTAATCGTTTGACCTTTCGGTCCATGATCTCTATAGGTTCTTCGATAAAATAAAGCTTATCGTCAATCTTGATTTCCTTGATTGGTACATGAAAAGTTTCATCCACCAAGCACTTCTTGAGGTTGATACGTGAAACGTATCGTGTACACCACTGAGTTCTGGTGGCAACCTCAATCGGCATGCCACTGGACCAATTCTTTCCGTGATTTCGAATGGTCTTACGTATCTTGGGGCTAACTTCCCTTTCTTTCCAAACCGTACAATCCCTTTCCAGGGAGAGACTTTAAGTAAGACGCGATCTCCCACGTTGAATTCCAGAGGTTTCCGACGAATTGTCGGCGTAGATCTTTTGACGATCTCTGGCTGCCTTTAGTCTGTCTTTGATCTGGAAAATCTTGTTTATTGTTTCCTGAATGATCTCTGGGCCTGTCAACTGGCTTTCACCAATCTCTACCCAACAAACTGGAGACCTACATTTCCTTCCATACAGAGCCTCAAACGGAGCGCATCCAATGCTCGTATGGTAGCTGTTATTGTAAGAGAACTCAATTAATGGTAGATGAGTGTCCCAGCTACCACCAAAATCAATTATACAAGCCCTCAGCATGTCTTCCAACATTTGTATTGTTATTTCACTTTGGCCGTCCGTTTGCGGGTAATAGGCGGTACTCATATCTAATCGAGTGCCCATCGCTTTCTGCAGTGTCTGCCAAAATCATGAAGTAAATAGGCTGTCACGATCGGATATGATCGACACCGGCACTTCGTGCCTTGACACGACCTCCTTTATGTACAATCTCGCCAACTTATCCATTTTGTAGTCTTCTCGGATCGGTAAGAAATGAGCTGACTTCGTCATCCGATCCACTACGACCCATATCGAGTCGTGCCCACTACTCATTCTAGGAAGTTTGGTAATAAAATCCATGGCTATGTTTTCCCATTTCCATTCAGGAATTTCCGGTTGCTGCAGTAATCCTGATGGTTTTTGATGTTCAGTTTTAACTTTCGATCATGTCAAGCATCGGCTTACATACATACAAATGTCTTTCTTCATGCCTGGCCACCAATACAAATCTTTGAGATCGTGATACATCTTGTCTGCGCCAGGATGAACAGAATATTATGTCTTGTGCGCTTCATCCATGATTAGGGTACGTACACCTCCCCATTTGGGTACCCATATACGATCCACGAAATACTGTAAGCCATCTTCCTTGCAAATCATCTGTTTATTCAACCCTCGAAATTCTTCTCCCACAACGTTTTCTTCTTTCAATGCCTCACCTTGTGCTGTTAGGATTTGAGCTTTCAGGCTCGTTTGAATAGTCATTTCTAATGCTAGAGCACGTAGTGGTTTCACGCGTTCTTTGCGACTTAAGGCATCAGCCACCATGTTCACTTTCCCCGGATGATGCCGGATTTCACAATCGTAGTCACTAAGTAACTCTACCCAGCGTCGCTGACGCATATTAAGTTCCTTCTGATCCAGGATATGTTAGAGGCTCTTATGATCCGTGTAAATGATGCACTTAGTTCCATACAGGTAATGCCTCCATATCTTGAGTGCAAATACCACAGCGCCCAACTCTAGGTCATGAGTTGTATAGTTCTTTTCGTGCACCTTAAGTTGTCGTGAGGCGTAGGCAATCACCTTATCCTTCTGCATTAGCACACATCCCAATCCTTGATGTGAAGCATCGCAGTACACCATAAAATCATCAGTTCCGTCTGGAAGGGACAATATCGGAGCGTTGCATAACTTTTCCTTCAATGTTCGAAACGCTTGTTCTTGTGCATGTACCCAATCAAACTTCTTGTCTTTCTAAGTCAGCAGTGTCAATGGTTGAGCGATCTTTGAAAAATTCACGATGAAGCGACGATAGTATCCTGCCAATCCTAAGAATTGTCATATTTCTGAAGGTGTCTGGGGTGCATCCCATTTCTTCACCGCTTCAATCTTTCCGAGATCTACGTGAATCCCATTTTCGTTCACCACATGTCCCAAAAATTTCACTTCTCGTAGCCAAAACTCGCACTTCGAGAACTTAGCGAAAAGTTTCTCTTCTTGTAATAAACTCAGTATTGCCCGAAGGTGTTCCTCATGGTCCTCTTTCGATCGGGAGTAGATAAATATATCATCTACGAATACAATCATGAACTTATCCAAGTAGGGTTTACACACTCGATGTAGGATTCTATATGCCCAAGACACATAAAATATTGATGTGGTTAGTACGTCATGATCCAAGTCGGGTTATACCCAATAACAAGCTTAGCAAACACCAATTAATATTTAATTGATGATATGATCATGCAATTAAATATTTACACCAAATTTAGAAAATGGGTTTTCTAAATAAGTTGCATATGAGATGGAACAATTTATTAGGATATTTTGTTCAATGATATTATTTGAAGTGTTATTTAAATTAGTTGTATAACACCAAATAATAATGAGAGTATACTACTTATACAATTAAATGGTTAATTGCATAAACTAGTTAAAAGACTAGACAATATATGTGTGTGTTAGTATTTGACATTTATAAAATATAATCACCTATTTTATAAAATTCAAATATTAATCAAAGAGAACAACAAAAGCCACTTCAAATCAGCCTTAAGGCCGTTCACTTCATGCATGTGGTCATCCTTTTGTTGTCTTGATTAGAACACACACATGCATGTGTGTTTCCACTAACTCATAGATTCTCTTGGTAAACACCATCACATGCTATCTTGTCTAGACTTCACTCTCTTATGAACTACAAAAGGAAAACACTAGTCCACTATCTCATGTGCACACTCCATCATTCAATGTATGAAAGAAACACAAGATGTATTCAGCTCTCATCCAAGAATAACAACACATGCAAACAAGAAAAATGCAGCTCTCTCTCTCTAGAAAAAGCTACGGACCAGCAGCTTCTTGAATGGTTCTTGAAGTGTTCTTGTGTTGTTCTTGAAGTGTTCTTGTGTTGTTCTTGGAGTGCTCTAATAACAAGAAAGGTTCTTGCATTCCATGATCATGAATCTCATTCATACATGCAACAAACAAGAAACAAAACTCAGCTCTCTCTCTCTTTCACCCTACGGTTTTAACAAGCTGAAAAAGAGGTTTTTCAGCAAGTTTCAAGCTGAGTTTTGAGTTGTTCTTGGTGTAGAATCTTCCTAACAAGAAGGTGTTTGCAATGAGGCTTGGGGTATACAAGCTTGAGGACTTCTACTCTTGAAGTCTTAGCCATTTTCAGCATCATACAACATCATTTCTGTCGAGTTTTGCTGCTGTAAAAAGGTAGTAATCACAGCTCTATGTAGCTGTGATTTTATGTAGTTTTGTATATATTCATAGCTTGTTAATTCACATAAATGATCCTTTGTTCTTTGGGTTTGTTTTATACATTAATATGGTCATCTAATGAACATATTTTTCAGCTTATAAACAAGATTATAATGCTAAACTTCCGCTGCGTTTCAGAAAGTTTAAATGGTTAAACTATGATTTTATGTTCTAACAAACCCAACAATGGCATCAAGAGCCGGTTATGTGGATAGCTTGCTTGTTCTTGTCCTTTAAAAATTAGTTTTAGAGGATGATTTTAAACTCATAATAGGCTGATTATGGGCTGCTACATTTCTGTTTTGATGAATCCCCAACTTTCAAGATTATATCATACATGCTTGTGATGAAATCTTGAAAGAAATACATGTTGATAAAATGTTGATTGTTTGGACAATATTTAAAACCAAAAATTTCAGTTTATGTAGGCTGAAATTTGGTGGTTTTAAAAGGGGTTTCATTATATGTTTTGATGATATGATTGGTCATATGATAGTGCATAACCTAGCCTTTGGCCCTATGTTATTTGGATGATTGGAATGGTTGTTTTAATTCATTCAATTGGGTTGTAATATTTATGTTTATTATTTGGGTTGTAATTATTTATTCATTTGGTTATGTAATAAATAGATTAGGTGCATTTATTTTATTAGAAAAATGTATTAGGATATAATTTTGTAAAAGGAAGATGCACAAGATGAAGACCCAAAGATGGACATCAAAGACACAAAAAAGGGACTTGAAGCATATGGATGCAAGTTCAAGTGGGAGTCTAAGGAGACCTCTATTTTGTGTTGTATTCAACCCTTAGGAAAGACCTATGGACCACACTTGTGATGGCAAACAAGTATGGACCACCTTAGATGCTATGGTTATGCACATATGCACATATGCACATTGTGGTTGTTTATATTATGCTTGTTTGGTTGTTTGTTGTATGATTGTTGTTTGATATTTGGATATGCATAACAAACTCATTAGCAAACTTAACAAGCTGAAAATTTATGGTTTCTAATTATTAAGTGGTTAATAAGAGGTTATTAAAAGGATTAATGATTTAATAAAAGAGGTTTTATTAAAAATAAACCATAAGATACCTTGCATCTATGGTTCTTAATCATTGAGTGATTAATAAGAGGTTATTAAAAGGATTGATGATTTAATAAAAGAGGTTTTATTAAAAATGAACCATAGGATACCTTCTATTTGAAAGCATGCAAATACAAGGTAAATAGAGTTTTCAAACTAGAATCAATGAAAACTAAAAATCCCTTTTCAAACAAGTTTAACACCGTCCTTTTGCACAACACTTAAGTCATTTGGAAACTTTTAATGGGATAAAGGTCACCTAACCATTTTGAGGGAACTTATGACTTAAGGTGGGAATACCACATTGGTGGGATAAAGGTCACCTAACCACTTGTGTTGGTAAACTCACATGTGTGTGCAAGTAGGGTAACTTGATTTGCAAACCATGTTGAATGGATCACCTAAAATATGATTTCCAAATGGTGTTGATGGGATTAACATGCCGACTTTGCATATGATGTTTAAAGTCGATCCCATACCGCTAGAAGTTGCAAAAGGTTGCAATTGTCAAATGTTGACTACCTTGTTAATTTGAATAATGGGATAAAGGTCACCTAACCATTATTTGAATGTAACGTTGGATTCTAGATTTTAATTATTAATGGTCTATGAGACATAAAGGGTATTAATAATTAAAATGAAATTTTAAGAAATACTAAAAAGAACTTTGTAAAATTTGTAGAATGACCGAAAACAATAATGCTACCTCCCCGACCGTCCATACCCTATCACTGAGAACTATTTTAGAGAGGGATCGTCTGAACCATAATAACCTTATGGACTAGTCTTGAAACTTAAGAATTGTTCTCAAGCAAGAGCAAAGGCAAATGTCCTTGATGATCCTATTCCTAACCAACCCGACCCCGACGATGTTGAGGTCATTCCCGATCCCAAGGCAAATGTTGCCAAAGGAGAGGGGCACATTAAAGGCAAAGGGGAAGGGAAGATCAAAGCGGAACCTCTAAAACCTAAGCTTATGAAGCCTAAGGTAACCGAAAACGATCCATGCTTTGTGTATGGTGAGATAGGTCGTTTGAAAGGGATTCATCCAACCTATCTCAATGAGTTGAGAAATAAGAGGGATGCTGGGCAAACCTCAAGCACAACTTTCATAATCCATATTGACTTAAATGTTATTTCCTCAAAGCACATGGGTAATTGGATACCACATATGCAACTCACTATTGCAATCTGTTGCAAGGGATCAAAAGGAATAAGCACTTTAAGAAAGGAGACTATGTTTTGAAACTTTTAAAAGGCTGGGAAGTTGTTCAAAACATGTTATATGCTCCAAGTTTGACTAGGAACATGATTTAAGTTTCCCTTTTAAAACGATATGGTTATGATTTAAAGTTGATAAATGATGGTATTTATGTTTATATGGATGATGTATATTATTTCAAGGCTATGCCTTCTAATGATATTTATGAATTGGTTCATGATGATTCGTCCTATAATAACACATTATACCTATCATACACCAAGAGACTTAAATGGTTTAAGTGACTCTTATTCTTGTCATTGTCATCTTGGTTATATAAACAAGAATCGGATTTAAACACTTTAAAAGAATGGTCTTTTGAAAACAAATGAAAATTGTTCATTTGATAAGTGTGAATCTTGTTTACAAGGTAAGATGACCAACACGCCCTTTAGTGGTACTAATGAGAGGGCAAAAGACTTATTAGAAATCATACATTTGGATGTATGTGGTCCTTTTAAGACAATGACAAGGTATGGTGAAACTTACTTCATTACCTTAACCGACGATTATAGTCGCTATGGTTATGTGTACTTGATGACACATAAACATGAAGAATTTGAAATGTTCAAAAACCTCAAGAATGAAGTAGAAAATCAACTCGATAGAACTACCAAAGTTCTCCGTTTAGATAGAGAAGGTGAATACCTAAGTGAGACTTTTGGGGATCATCTAGGAAGTTGTAAGATTGTCTCACAACTTACTCCTCACAGAACACCATAACATAATGATGTGTCTGAAAGGAGATCGAACCCTATTGGATATGGTTTGACCTATGATGCCTATAAGCTCACTACCTCTATAATTTTGGGGTTTCGTACTACTCTCCAAGGCTCGTATTTTGAATATGGCCCAAACCAAGAAAGTGGATTCGACGCCTTTTGAAATATGAAATGGAATAGTTCCATCGCCATCATATTTAAAAGTATGGGTTATGAAGCTTATGTTAAGCTTAACACCCAAACCAACTGAAAGTCGATTCACTTAGTGTATATTTGTTGGATATCCAAAAGGACTGTATAGGATACTACTTCTTTGATCCAACAGAGCAAAAGGTATTTATTGCTCAAAAGGCAGAGTTCTTGGAAGCCAAGTTCCTTATGGAAGGAATGACGCATAGAACAGTGGAATTTGATGAGGATCAAGATCCGCAAGCCGATACACGTTTGGTTGACACTAGCTGTCAACAAGAGGTTGTTGATAATGATCAAGAGGTTGATCAATACACACAAAACGTTCATAGATCTGGTAGAGTTAGCATTCCACCTGAAATATATGGATTTTTCATGGATGGATGTTATGAGATTGACTCGGATGAGCCAACTACATACCATAATGCTATGTCCAATTCGGATTGTGACAAATGGCTGGAAGCCATGAACGTAGAGATGCAATCCATGTATGACAACCAAGTTTAGGAATTGGTTGACCCTCCACTTAACTCCAAACCGGTTGGATGCAAGTGGGTTTTCGAGAAGAAAACAAATATGCATGGAAACTTGGACACTGACAAGGCTTGTGTGTATAAAAAGGCTAGTGGGAGTGTAATCATATTCCTTGTATTGTATGTTGATGACATAATACTATATGGAAAGGACATTCCAACCATGGAAGGTGTTAAAACCTGGCTTGGAAATTGTTTTTCCATAAAAGATCTCGGTGAAGCCGCCTATATTTTGGGAATAAAGACCTATAGGGATAGATCGAGGCGGTTGATAGGTCTAAACCAAAGTGCATATATTGATAAAATCTTGAAAAGGTTCAAGATGGAAAACTCTAAGAAAGGTATGGTACCTATTCAAAGAGGGACAATATTGAGTGCATCTCAATGTCCAAGCTCAAAGGATGAGCAAGATCGCATGAAGGACATCCCATATGCGTCTGCTATAGGATCCATCATGAATGCGATGATATGCACTAGACTGGACATGTCATGCGCGTTAAGCATGACAAGTAGATATCAGCAGAATCCATGTAACACCCATTGGATGGCTGTTGAAAGTATATTAGAATACCTTAGGAGTACTAAGGATATGTTTCTAATATACGGATCTAATGAAGAGAAACTAGTTGTAAAGGGTTACACGAATGCTAGTTTCCAAACTAATCGAGATGATCCTCGATCACAATCGGGGTACGTCTCCATTATGAATAGGGTAGCATTGTCCACTACAGAATTTGAATACATAGCCGCCTCATTAGCAGCTTTGGAAGCTGCATGAATAAAAGGATTATCGCCGATCTAAGGGTGGTCTCTACCATTCAAGACCCCTTAGAAATCTTTTGTGATAATGAGGGTGTGATTGTTCAGATCAAGGAACCCCGTGCACATCAAAAGATTAGGCACAATGAGCGGAGATTCAACTACATAAGGGATGAAGTTGAAAAGAGAAAGATATGTATTCGCAAAGTTCACTTTGATCAAAACATTGCGGATCCACTCACGAAGCTCCTTGAAAGGGCAAAGCATGAAAGTCATACCTATGCCTTAGGACTTCGATATTCTAGTGATTGGACTTGATCAAATGTTGTATTTGAATATGTGGAACTCTTTATTATTTGATTAAAATTATTTGGTTATAATGTCTCAATTAATGTTTCGATTTAGCATGTTTAATCCATGAGTAAATTATTTACTCTAAATGTCCGTAGTCGTTCATACTTGTGGGAACAAGTATGAGGGTAAGACTATTATGAACTTGGATTGGTTGATATTCATAAGAATGAATATAGAGCAATGGGTTGCTACCAAGGTTCATAGATATTCGTGGGATACGAATATTGGACTAACCCGCATCTCAAATTTTACTACATGGAATCTTATCGATTGATCATAAGTAAATTTGAGTAAAGGCGAATATCATTTGGTATCCTCCGACCTGAGATACATATTGGGTTTTGATATTCACCAAGTGTTATACCTTGAGCTAGTTCTTCACTGATATGAAACAATTGTCAGTACATAAGGCTATGTTCAGGTATGACATAAGGTGATTGTGAGAAACGTATGTAGTCAAGATGGGATTTGTTCCTCTTATTCGTTGAGAGTAAGATGTCTAAGGCCTGATTAAGTTAAATCAACAAGGAATGATCATTCTGTGTCCTTGGATTTAACATGACATCTGTAACAAAAGGATAGATGATTGATTCACCTAAATCATTTCAAGTAGGGTACTTGAAAGGGATGATGTTATTGAATGGCCATAAGTCATGCGTATTAAGGGTAGTAAACCGTTGTTAGGCGGTATTTACTGCTTGCATCAATCTTCTATAAATCTTGGGCAAGTGGGAGATTGTAGGATTCTATATGCCCAAGACACATAAAATATTGATGTGGTTAGTACGTCATGATCCAAGTCGGGTTATACCCAATAACAAGCTTAGCAAACACCAATTAATATTTAATTGATGATATGATCATGCAATTAAATATTTACACCAAATTTAGAAAATGGGTTTTCTAAATAAGTTGCATATGAGATGGAACAATTTATTAGGATATTTTGTTCAATGATATTATTTGAAGTGTTATTTAAATTAGTTGTATAACACCAAATAATAATGAGAGTATACTACTTATACAATTAAATGGTTAGTTGCATAAACTAGTTAAAAGACTAGACAATATATGTGTGTGTTAGTATTTGACATTTATAAAATATAATCACCTATTTTATAAAATTCAAATATTAATCAAAGAGAACAACAAAAGCCACTTCAAATCAGCCTTAAGGCCGTTCACTTCATGCATGTGGTCATCCTTTTGTTGTCTTGATTAGAACACACACATGCATGTGTGTTTCCACTAACTCATAGATTCTCTTGGTAAACACCATCACATGCTATCTTGTCTAGACTTCACTCTCTTATGAACTACAAAAGGAAAACACTAGTCCACTATCTCATGTGCACACTCCATCATTCAATGTATGAAAGAAACACAAGATGTATTCAGCTCTCATCCAAGAATAACAACACATGCAAACAAGAAAAATGCAGCTCTCTCTCTCTAGAAAAAGCTACGGACCAGCAGCTTCTTGAATGGTTCTTGAAGTGTTCTTGTGTTGTTCTTGAAGTGTTCTTGTGTTGTTCTTGGAGTGCTCTAATAACAAGAAAGGTTCTTGCATTCCATGATCATGAATCTCATTCATACATGCAACAAACAAGAAACAAAACTCAGCTCTCTCTCTCTTTCACCCTACGGTTTTAACAAGCTGAAAAAGAGGTTTTTCAGCAAGTTTCAAGCTGAGTTTTGAGTTGTTCTTGGTGTAGAATCTTCCTAACAAGAAGGTGTTTGCAATGAGGCTTGGGGTATACAAGCTTGAGGACTTCTACTCTTGAAGTCTTAGCCATTTTCAGCATCATACAACATCATTTCTGTCGAGTTTTGCTGCTGTAAAAAGGTAGTAATCACAGCTCTATGTAGCTGTGATTTTATGTAGTTTTGTATATATTCATAGCTTGTTAATTCACATAAATGATCCTTTGTTCTTTGGGTTTGTTTTATACATTAATATGGTCATCTAATGAACATATTTTTCAGCTTATAAACAAGATTATAATGCTAAACTTCCGCTGCGTTTCAGAAAGTTTAAATGGTTAAACTATGATTTTATGTTCTAACAAACCCAACACTCGATTCATCAGGTCCATAAACACAACTGGTACGTTAGTCGGTCCGAACGGCATGACTAAGAACTCATAGTGCCCATAACGAGTTCTAAACGTTGTCTTCAGTATGTCATCCTCAAAAACCCTTAGTTAATGGTATCCCGAACGAAGGTCGATCTTAGAGAAAAACGAGGCTCCTTGTAGCTGATCAAACAGATCTTCGATCATGGGGAGAGGATATCGATTCTTCACGTTAACTTGTTCAACTCACGGTAATCGATGCACATACGGAACGACCCATCTTTCTTTTTGACAAATAATACCGATGCTCCCCATGGCGAGTGACTCGGCCGGATAAAACCCTTCTCCAGTAGCTCCTGTAATTGGCTAAGATAACTCTTGCATTTCTGATGGTGCTAACCGATATGGCGTCTTTGCTACCGGTGTAGCTCCAGGAACAAACTCGCGTGGAGGAGGCAAACCCGACAAGTCATCAGGGAATACATCCGGGTAGTCTCGTACTACAGGAATATCTACCAACTTGTTGTCCCCTTCTTTCTTTTCCACTACATGGGCCAGAAACACGTAACACTGCTTTCGTAAACATCGACGTGTCTTCATGCAAGAGATAAGCTTTAGGGTTCTCCACGATCATTCTCCTTGAATCCTGAGTACCTCCCCGTCTAGCATGGGGATTCGTACTACTTTTTCCCGACAGACAATCTCAGCTTCGTGTTTCGCTAACCAATCCATTCCCACAATCACATCGAAACTTCCCAGCTCAAAAGGTATTAAGTCTATATCGAAGGCATGGTTTTCCAATATCAACGAGCACTTTCTAATAATCTCGTTAGCTTGTACAATTCTACCGTTGGCCATTTCTACGGAGTAGCTAGTTTCTAGTCTACTAGGGTTCAAGTCAAGCATGTGAGCAAATTCAGAGGATATAAAACTATTGTCTGCTCTAGTATCAAACAATATAGATGCGAAGTGATGATTGAGCAACTACGTACCCGTAACGACATTCGGGTCCTGACGAGCGTCATTTGCTCCGATGACGAATGCACGTCCTCTGACAGCATTTCCTTGATTTCCCTAGCCTAGATTACCAGCTATGGCATCACTTGTGGTTGGTTGTTTCCTTGTTGACCCGACGCCTGATTCAGTCTGGGGCACATGTTCCTGTAGTGGTAAGGGCTTCCACATTCATAGCAGACCTTGGCATTCCCTGCCGGGTTAACCGCGTTGACCGGTGCCACCAGATTCGGCGCTACTCTACAGTCTTTCTCTAGATGCCCCGGGCGTCTACAGTTCACACACACCCGGCACTGCATCACTGGGGGATGATGGAAGTTATACCTATTACATTTGGGGTGCGGCCCAACGTATTCCCTCTTCCCTTGTGTCACGGCCACAAAATTTCTAATTGTCTTGGCCCTTTTGTCAAATTTCCTGGTACTCGACCGGCTTGCTTCTCCAACGTCCTTTCTCTTCTCCGCTCCTTTTTCCTAAAACCCCAGTTCTCACCATCTCATCTGTTAGAGCGCCAGCCTTTAGGATTGCACTCTGGATCGTAGGAGGAGCTGCTGTTGTTACCATTGCCCGGATTTGAGGCACAAGTCCCCAGATATACCTCTCGATCCTCTTGGATTTCAGGGTCACCAGATGTGGAACCAGTCTTGCCAACTCGTGGAAACAATCAGTATAAGTTGCATGCCTAGCTCCTACCATAGCATGATTCTAGAACTCCTGCTCCAACTTCTGCATCTCATTGAGTGGACAGTATTCTTCAGTGATTAATACTTTAAACTCATCCCAAGTCATCTGCATTGCTGATTCTCTTCCCCTCGCTTGAATCTGTGTGTTCCACCAAGTTAGTGCCTTGCCCTATAGTGAACACATGGCATACTTAATCTTTTGACTATCTAGGCATTCACTTATATCAATGACTGCCTCCATCTTCTCAAGCCACCTAGTTAGGATCTCCCCACCTTTCCCATCAAATTCTTTTGGTTTGCAGGCCACAAACTCCTTATATGAACATCCCCGTCTTGTATTAACAATCCCAGTTTCGTTTCCGGTAGTACCACCGTTCTCGGTCTCTTCTCCTATTCCTTGGTTATGCTCATTGTCATTATCGTTATGCCCGTGTTGGTTATGATTCAGAAGAGTATCGCTCACTTGGGTCACTATCGTAGGAATCAGTGCGGCTAGCTACTGAGCGATCATGGCAGCTATATCAGGGTTTCCAGTCCCCTGATTGTTGCCGGCGGGACCACCACCTGTCCCTGGTGGCCTACCTCTACCTCTGCCCCTTGGGGTCTCACCTCGCGACTCGTACTGCGCGTGACTCTTCGAGGCGGCATTTTCTAATCATAAAAGGAGTAAACATGTAAACTTTAGTCACTTTAAGAAACATTATTAATTCCACTCATCAAGTTCTAACATTTCATACTCCAGTTAATCAACATCATCACGTAGCCCAGTTCAAGCACATTCTTAGTATACCGATGATGCTTATATATAAGGTTCCCCGTAGCGTTCCCACCACATCCGCGATACACCGAGAACGATGCTTAAACCGGTTACATGACATCCTATTTTTTTCCTTAACATCATTCCAATGAACAACGTAATGCATGTGTAGGGAGTATCATCACTCTTTTACAACTCTTTGAAGTCCACATTCATTCTAAGCATTTAGTCAGTTCCATAGTTACTGAAATGCTAGGCAGAGCAATGTTTCATAGAAAATAAGACCAATATCATAATTGGAATCCCATGAAGGCTTTAAGTAGAACAGGACTTAAGTAATAGTAGAGGTTATGAATGTTTTATCACCATTTACAAAGTCTTACCAGAATTATGATTCTAGCGTCCTAATGGAAGGCTTGTACTAACCGTGATCGTTACCTCATGGTAAGATTAGCCAGGCTTCACATGCACTGCAAATTGCTATTACGTGTGCACCCGTAATGGTAATTTGCCTTGCATGGTCCCCCTCAGCTTCACCTACCCGAGTTAACATCACAGTGTTGACACCATTCATCATACACAGATCGTGTGAGTCCTCATGTCTATGGACCAATAGTATTCTAATAGTAGTCTGTCATAACAAATAGAATCCAAGCACATAATCTCAATTGGTCTAACAAAAGTTACCTATCCCTTCTTCTTTCTGGACCTCAGGCATAACTATATCAGGGCCGGACTCAATATCCGAGATCAACGTTTCGCGTGATCTGTGAAGATCCCTTCAGGTTGGGTATCCAGACCTAATAGTATAATGTGGCGCGCATAGGAACGGAAGATTCCAGTAGAAGGCATCCTGTGAGGAAAGAGTAAGAGTAATAGTGTTTTCCTTAGAATGATCAGATAACAAGACATAGAGATAAAGAACAAGTATAGAGGAACATACATGCAATATCAGATGCACACCAATCCTAGCATGCATTCTACATGAAGGTTCCTAGGTTATAGTCTAGGTCAAGTGATTTGCCTAATTCTTTATAACTAATGGCTCTGATACCAGTCTGTCACACCCTCACTGATAGCGGAAACACGGGGATGTAATGAGACGGGATCGTCATAACACCTTGTAATCAATAGAGATGCAATATAAATAAATGATGGTAAGCGTGTCATGACGACAACCAACATAAAGGAGACTTGTGTCGTGTTTAGTCAGTATAATGACAACATAGCCATAAGCATAAACATTGTAATTGAATCACATAACCAAGAATAATATCATTGTAATGTAATTCCCACAACCCGGGAACAAGCATCCAAAAGAATAATTTTATGTAATCAGACCAACAATGTTTCAAAAGAATGTTTGTCAAGTATTGTATAGTCTCAAAAATACATCCTAGGGTCTCCACTAAGGCAGCACACCTAGATCTTCAATTAGCATTTTCACCTTAAAAGATATGCTCAAAATGGTCAACAAAATTGTTGGTGATGTCGCAGGTTTAGAATAATAAGTAAATTGATGATGTATAATAGTTTTGAGAAATATCATGCATATAGTTATAAGTAAGCAAAATCACATGACAATGAGCTTTACAACCAAACCTAATGACGTACACATAGAATCTTGTCGGAATGTATTCACCCAAGGGCCCGTTCCTGGCCACTGTTGGTAGCGACTAGTATACCAACAAACAAGGGTGGGGGTGTCAACCCAATATTACTACCAATACCTATCCGTCAGTTCCAACACCGGAATTAAATGGTTGTAAAGAAAGTACCACACAGCGACTCATGCATGTATCAGATAAGTCCTCACAAAAGAGTAACACGTTGATTCCAAGAATGTACGTTGTATAGCATAAAAATGGGTGAGCATACTTTTCCCCCCAAGTTTGTAAGTGATTGAAGAATTGTATAAGTATAAAAATAGGCCACGAAACTCACTTATTCGGTGGTAGGTATGAATGATCAAGTTTCAAATGTTGTATGCAATAAAAGATCAAACACCTATTAACAGTTATCATTAAGCATTAATGATACGTTTAGTGAAAATAGTAACGTTCGGTCGATTCAGGTTGTATCGGTTCGGTTGCGCAGAACGCACACAAGCAGACATTAGTATTAGATCTTATATAGATCCAAGAACTTGGAATCGTTGCCATTGCTGATGATATTAGTGTAAAGGTTTCATTGTTGTTAGAAAAGTACTTAGTAAATTTTAGTGGTTACAAATCAGTTCTTGATAATTGTAAAAATGTTAACGTTAATTTGATTTGTGATAATATTAGTAATTCTTATAGTGTTAACATTAATAATGTCATTAGCAATGGTAACCGTGTCGATGTCACCTTGACGTCACACGACATACACACATTACACACACAAGAAGGAAATGCACACACAAATAACTTCAGTCGCACGACAGGACCAGACGCACGACTCAACACTCCATCCACACGAATTAACCTTCATTCGTATGAATCAGCTACATTCGTACGAATGGACCTTCATTCATTCGATTCAGCACTCAGTCATAACACACAACACTCAATCGCATGACTCAACATTCATACACATGAATCAACCTTTATTCGTACGAATCAGCTTTATTCGTACGAATGAACTTCTATTCGTGCGACTCAGCGTTCAGTCGTGCGATACACTCACAATCGCACACATTCATCCGTATAGACTCAATCGCATGCATACATTCATCCGCATCGACTCAATCGCACGACACACACAATCGCATGACTCAATCACATACATACACTCAATCGCATGACTCATTCACATGACACACTCAGTCGTATGACCCAGTCGTATGACACAGTCAATCGCACGACTCAGTCGCATGACCGAACACAGACAGTACTCAGTCACACGCGTAGGTCACAGGGGTGTCGGGGTGCTCACAGCAGCCTTCGGCCATTGTGACCACTCAAATGGCACAATAGAACATTTAGGAGTCGATTTCTAACATGTATTAGTAAATCGAGCACTCAAAGGACCCTCAATCGTGTTTGTTCGCTCAGGAACACCCGAGACCTGAATCCGACGCCAAACACATGGAAATAGGTGGTTTAAGTGGCGATGGTGGTCGTCTACCTTCGTGGGGTCAGCCTTGGGCAGGCTGTAGCAGCGATTTGGCTGAAGAAATCAGCGAGAAAGGTCGGGGAGTAGAGAGGGAGTGGCGGTCGGTGGTTGTAGGTTTGGGTGAATGGATAAGGCTGTGAAAAAGGGGGTTTTTATACCCTTTCTAAGTTTATGGGTTTGGCAACTTCAATCCCTAGACTTCCTAGGCCTTAATTCTTTAAGTTTGGTTAATTACGATTTGGGTCCCTTAACTTGGTTGATTATATTTTAACGTTAGTATGTTAATAGTAATCACATTAATTTAAATTGTTGGTGTTAATGATAATAATAATAATAATAATAATAATAATAATAATAATAATAGTGGTAATGATAATAGTAATTGGGCACCAATAATAATCTATGACCTTGGTTATTTATAATGATAAATATAGTAGTGGTGATAATAATGTTAGTGATATTAATAGTAAAACACTTTTGTATACTAATGCTTTCTTAATTACTTGATGAAGTAAGGGTAATATACTGGGTAGAATGCTATTAGACTTTTAGTGTTTGAGTATTTATGCACACCTAACATAACACACATAACTAGGGAAGCAAAGTTTGAACTAAGGCAACTTGATTATGAGCTAATGTTGAGTATTCAAGTAGGCTAACAAATATGACGTTTATTGATGGAACTTTTGGTACAGATGTCACATTATATTATATTTATAAAGTCATGGAATTGCTCACCAAGATACATGTTGACAAAATATATTTTATGCAATGCTACAGTTTTGATTGTCGGTTGATTGAAGATTTAAAGACGTTATTATATTTTGGACCGTTAGGTTATTAGTTAAGAACTATTTATTTTTTTGTATTTGTAAGAACATATTGTGAAATTGATTAAATATTGTCACTTTAATAGTGTCATGTGCATTTGAACAATCATAGTCGCGCCCCGGCACGTTCCGCCGCTTTGGTCGGCGTGTGACAGATTGGTATTAGAACCATGACTATAGGATAGGTGGTTAGACGTAACGACCTAGTATAGTTTATGCTTTAGGGTCCCAAAACGTGTCACCTATACGTGTTACCCTACTTGATTGTTTATTTGCCTTTATTTACTTATTTGTTTCATTTACCCTCATGTACACGCACACACTCTCATAGAAATCCAGGGTATCCTTACCTTACCTCAAAAAAATATATAATAATAAATAAATAAATAAATTATGGATCTCAACATTTGAGTTTGGGTCCCAATTGTTTTTGGTATTTCTCATCTCCTTAAAGTGTGACATTATAACGGGTTCGTACTAACTGGAAGAGGGAAAATACCTAGATGTGAACCTTTGGCAAAATGATTCCGAGATTCAAAGGTAATTTACTTACCTGGAAGGTTCAAGTCAAGGTGTTTGACCTTATAGGCCAACGCAAATGCGCGTTATATGGGTTGCTAACTTTAAGCAGTCGCCGTAACCGTTCCGGTTACCTCCATTAATATTTTTGGATTAAAATATGAAAGCCACGGTGATACGTGGACTAGTGTTTTTATCCTTACCTCGATTTTGTTTTGTTTTAAGTTGAATCCTGAAAGCCACGGTGATACGAGGACTAGTGTTTTTGACTTCTCATTTTATCACATTATTATGACCTTGGTTGAAACATGAAAGACGTGATGATTCACGCAATGTTTCGACTCCCCGCATTACCTTGTTTTTCTATAAGATTACTGTCGGGAGAACAAGTCATGGTGATTCATGCATGTATTTCCCGCCTCAAATCTTAGCGTTTCAAATTTCAAAGATTTTTTTGTGTTAAAATGTTTTTTTTTTCATAATTATAAGGTTCACAAAATATTTCACTACAATCTAATATTTACGTTAATCATCCTCATATTTGCACTAATTACCCAAAATCTCATATTGTCTCACTTTTATTATTTTTAGAATGCCTCCCCTTCATCGCCAAGCTCATCAAGCACGTCAAACTTGTTGCCCCAAGAGCTCCGACCTTAAGATAGTCGAATTGGTTACAACTCAAATGGCCGTTGTACTCCCCACCCTTGTTGCTCAAATTCAAGTCATCCAACCGCAACCTGTTGCTACTCAAGCCACACCCGCTCATGCCACCTTTACTTACAAATAGTTTAAGGGCGCCAATCCATCGAAATTTATGGGTGAGGAGTGTGCTACCACGCTCCTCCAATGGTTTGTACGCATGGAAAACGTGTTCTTGCATTGTGAATGCCCAGAGGCCAAGTGAACCACTTTCGCATCAAGTGTGTTTGAGCTAACTGCCCTAACATGGTGGAATAGCATCATGAATGCCAAGGGAGCAGAAGTCACTATGAGTCTCCCTTGGGATGAACTGAAAGACATCATGCTCAAAAAGTTTTGTCCTAAGCATGAAATTCAAAAATTGGAGGCCGAATTTTGGGATCTTAAACAAGATAGCGGTAACAACTCTGCTTACTCGAACCACTTCCACGAGCTTAGCCTTCTAGTGCCCCCATTTGGTTACCCCACTTGAGAGGGCAATCGACAAGTACGTTTCGTGTTTGCCTATGCAAATCCAAGATTCCGTCATGAGTAGCAAGCCACAAACGCTCAATGATGCGATCACTCTTGCCGCCGCCCTTTCGGAGAACCATGTCAAAGCGGGGACTTTATCCCGAAAGGATTCCAAGAAACCAAATGTCAAGGTCACCATCGATCCATCTCCAAGCTCCAAAGTTGAATCTCAACCCCAATCTATCAATTACTCCAACTCATCTCACCACTCTAAAAAGAAGCATAAACCGAACCATCGAAACTTTGTCGTCACTCACCCAACTCAACCCTAATCTCAATCTCAAGCTTCCCAAAATCGAAAACCTTACACCGGTCCCCATCCTTTATGCAACACTTGTCAACGCCACCACCCATCTTACTCAGCTTGTCGCCAATGCTCAAATTGCAATCGTTTCGGTCACCTTAGCAATGTGTGTCGTGAAGCCTCCCATGGACAAACCACTCTACCAAGGTTTGTTCTGCATAATCCTCAAAACCGACCCATGCCTTTTGCTCAAACTCCTCCTCAACCGAGAGCTTGTTTCCATTATAGAGTCCCGAATCACTTTCGCAATGCTTGTCCCCGACTCACTTTTGCAAATCAAGCCTAAATCATGCCTGCACCTTACTACACAACTCAAGCCTACCAATTGCAAACCTACCAACCTCAA
Organism: Flaveria linearis; assembly: GCA_024085815.1. NCBI lineage: Eukaryota > Viridiplantae > Streptophyta > Magnoliopsida > Asterales > Asteraceae > Flaveria > Flaveria linearis. The sequence continues at coordinate 61,519,890 of CM044013.1, read as the reverse complement.
GTCCCGCAACTCATTGCTTCTCCGATTCTACCGCTCCAAGCAATTCAAGCTCCTCCTCCCCCGCCTTCGCAAGCTCCGCAAGTTACCCACGGCAACCAAGGGCGTGCTTTTATGATAAATGTCAACCAAGCCCAAGTTGCCAACGGCGTGGTGAACGATATGTTTTTAGTTAATGAGCATTTAGCTTCAATTTTATTCGATACCGGAGCTGATAGGAGTTTTATTTCATTTAAATTTGAATCAACCCTTGCCGTACCCCGTACTAAACTTTCTCGACCTTTTTCTGTCGAAGTCGCCAATGGTAGCTCTATCACTATCGATTCAGTCATCCGCGATTGCATCCTCACTCTTCGCAAGTGTAAATTCTCGATTGACCTCATCCCGATGCAAATGGGAAGTTTCGACATCATAGTAGGCATGGATTGGTTAGCCTTGCATCGTGCCGAAGTTGTTTGCTATGATAACTTTATTCGAATTCCACTCCCCAACGGTAAAACTCTTAAAATCTTTGGCAAAACGTCTCCTAAAAAGCTAAACCTCATGTCGTGCTCTCAATCTCAAAAGTACGTACGCCAAAAATACATTCCGTTCCTAGCTCAAGCGGTGGCAAAAGACCCCGATGAAAGGAAAATTCAAGACATTCCCGTTGTTCGTGATTTTCCTGACGTTTTTCCCGACGACATCTTCGGTCATCCACCCATCCGTCTCGTCGAATTTCAAATCGACCTTGTGCCCGGAGCAACTCCCGTAGCTAAGGCTCCCTATCGTTTAGCTCCTTCGGAAATGCAAGAATTGTCAAACCAACTCCAAGAACTCTCCGATAAGGGTTTTATCCATCCAAGCTCATCTCCTTGGGGTGCACCCGTTCTCTTAGTGAAAAAGAAAGATGGCTCGTTTCGCATGTGTATCGACTACCGTGAGCTCAATAAACTCACCATAAAAATCGTTACCCTTTGCCTCGGATCAACGACCTCTTCGATCAACTCCAAGGTGCAACTTGCTTCTCCAAAATCGATCTTCGATCGGGTTATCATCAATTGCGTGTTCACAAAGATGACATTCCCAAAACTTCTTTTCGTACGCGGTATGGACATTACGAGTTCATGGTTATGCCATTTGTATTAACCAATTCACCCGCGGTATTCATGGACCTCATGAACCGCGTTTGCAAACCATTTTTGGATAAATTTGTAAATGTGTTTATTGACGATATCCTCATCTTTTCTAAAACCAAAGCCGAGCATGAGCATCATTTACGTTCCATTCTCGATCTCCTAAGAAAAGAACAACTTTATGCTAAATTTTCGAAATGTGACTTTTGGTTAAAGTAAGTTCAATTTTTGGGTCACATCGTTAACGATAAAGGTTTTCATGTTGATCCCGCTAAAATTATGGCCGTAAAAGATTGGAAGACTCCATCCACACCTACCGAAATTCGATCCTTCCTTGGTTTGGCCGGGCATTATCGGCATTTCATTCTAAACTTCTCCAAAATCGCGTTACCCCTCACCGCATTAACTCATAAGGGAAAATCTTACGAATGGGGACCGAAACAAGAAGAAGCTTTCCAAACTCTAAAGCATATGCTTTACAATGCTCCTATATTAGCCCTCCCTGAAGGAAACAACGATTTTGTGGTATTTTGTGATGCATCCAACCAAGGTCTTGGTTGCGTTCTCATGCAACGAGGTCAAGTTATCGCTTATGCCTCAAGACAACTTAAAGTTCACGAGAAAAATTACACGACTCATGATCTCAAACTTGGTGTCGTCATTTTCGCTTTAAAAATCTGGAGACACTATCTTTGTGGTACAAAATGTGTAGTATTCACCGATCACAAGAGTCTTCAACACATTTTCGACCAAAAAGATCTCAACATGAAACAACGGCGATGGGCCGAACTACTTAGTGACTACGATTACGAAATTCGCTACCATCCCGGTAAAGCGAATGTCGTGGCCGATGCCCTTAGTTGAAAAGTTAATGTCAAATACATTCTGCTTCATAGCATCATCATCCAAACCGATCTTCAAAACCGCATCTATCGAGCCCAATGCACCTCCGTTGATGAAGGTAACATGTACGACGAAATGTCGTGTGGAGCCGAGCTTCAACTCGAAACAAAACCCGATGGCTTACTTTACTTCCTCAATCGTTTATGGGTTCCCGATCGTGACGAATTTCGTACTTTCATTCTTGACGAGGCTCATAAGTCACGTTATTCTGTGCATCCCGGTGCAGATAAAATGTATTTCGATCTTCGTTCCATTTATTAGTGGCCCGGTATGAAAAAGGATGTGGCACTTTACGTTTCAAAATGTCTTACATGCTCAAAGGTTAAAGCCGAGCATCAAAGACCTTTCGGTTAACTCGAGCAACCCCCGATTCCTGTTTAGAAATGGGAAGACATTACCATGAATTTCATCACTAAGCTCCCAAATACCCGAAACCAAAATGATAGTATTTGGGTAATCATCGATCGATTGACCAAATCGGCTCACTTCATTCCGATCCGAGAAAAGTTCTCCGTTGAACAACTAGCTCAAATCTATATCCGAGAAATCGTGTGCCGCCATGGTATACCAGTGACCATCATCTCCGATCGTGATGCTCGTTTCACGTCTCATTTTTTGAAATCACTTCAAAATGCTACCGCTTATCACCCTCAAACCGATGGCCAATCCGAGCGTACAATCCAAACCCTTGAGGATATGCTTCGATCATGCGTACTGGACTTTAGTGGAAATTGGGACTCTCATATTCCGCTTATTGAGTTCTTATACAACAATAGTTTCCATTCTAGCATTGGTATGGCTCCGTTTGAAGCTCTCTATGGTCGCAAGTGTCGTTCTCCAATTTGTTGGAACGAGATTGGTGAAACTCAAATCACCAGTCCTGAAATGGTTCAAGACACTGCCGGTCGTATCGATCAAATCCGCAAGAATCTACTCACCGCCAGAAGTCGTCAAAAGAGTTATGCCGATAAACGACGAAAGCCCCTAGAATTCAACGTCGACGACCTTGTCCTTCTCAAAGTATCTCCTTGGAAGGGGGTAGTATGTTTTGGAAAGAAAGGAAAACTAGCTCCTTGTTTCGTAGGCCCATTCAAAATCCTCGAAAGGATTGGAAAAGTGGTTTATAGACTCGATTTACCGAAAGAACTTTTCAGTGTTCATCCTACCATTTATGTCTCCAATCTCAAGAAATGCTTAGCCGAGGGTAACCTTCATATACCACTCGATGAAGTACATATAGATGAGACAATGCAATTTGTTGAAAGACCCGTAGAAATTATGGACCGCAACGAGAAACGAACCAAACGAAGCCGTATTCGGTTAGTGAAAGTTCGTTGGGAATCAAGACGTGGAGCCGAATTTACATGGGAAAGAGAAGACACCATGAAGGAAAAATATCCACACGTCTTCATCATAGCCTCTTCCTAATTTCGGGATGAAATTTTCAAAAGTAGGGAATACTGTGACATTCGTCATTTTTACTAGCTTTGTATTTTTTTATTCTATATTGTAAACCCGACCCGTTTTGTTCTTAGGATCTTTGTATATTAATAAAATGATGGATTTTATGTTGTAATCGTGCTTCATACTTGCCATTTCGTTCCGAAGTCTTTAACGGTGTTTAAAACGCTTATTTTGTGCTCAAAACGACCTAAAATGAACTACAAGGACTAGATTTGCCAAAAAATCAAAGTTTGTCCGAAGCCCCCACATCACTTGGCACGTAGGGCTGGCCTCAGCTTGCTACGTGGCATGACCCACAGTTAGTTTCAGCAAAATCAGTTTTTTTAATGTTTTCGGTTCGTTTAAGCTCGTTTAAGGCCCGAACTCATGTTTTAACCATTCAAACCAACCAAGACCTAACCCATAATTATTCTAAAACCCTCCAAACATGTTTTTAAACCTGGTCATAATTTATTTAAATCGAAATTAGTTTTAAATAAAGAATCAAAGTGCACCCTTTTACCTACCGGACAAACACATTACCCATTCCCTCAAACGCTAATCCTTCCCTATAAATACCATTCATTCTCAACCATTTCACCTGCACATTTTCATCTTCTTCTTCCAAATTTTTGATCTTGCAAGTTGTTCTAGCTAGTTTTGCTTAAGTTTGACTTTAAAAAGTCAACGGAACCGAATCTTGCATTTCAAACCATTTCGGGGTATGTGTTTTTGGATATTTTCAGTTTTTCTAAGTTATTTTATGTTGACAAAATCATTTTCATCTTTATTTAAGGCTTGTGGGCATTCAAACACATATTTATGCATTTTAAGCCCGTTTGGGTCGTTTTCGGGAGGTTTACTTGCTTAACTTTCTTGTTTGAGTTTAGATCTGGAACTTTTACCTTATTTTTAGTTCTATGGTTTTGGACATGTGGTAACCATCCTCGGTTTAATACCGAGTCAAGGACCGAACCAAACCGAACGCTCGTTTATGCACTTTAAATAACTTTTAAGCAACCATGTTACATCAAACACTTTAGATCTGAGTTTTTCTTTATATTTTAGTTATTATATGGTTGATACGAAGGTGTAGAACAAATCTTGGCTTGAACCCAATTTTTGGGTAAAAACTGTAACACCTCTGAAATCTAACCCAATTAGAAAGCTTAATGTATGATAGGACCCAATAAAGGTCCGGATTGATTTGGGCTTACCAAAGAAATCTTGCACGAAACTAGCCTTTTGGGCCCAATAAGGGCCCAAACATACAAACAAGGCCCATTTAAGGCCCAAATGCATGTTTACGAACTAATTGAATGAGAAACCATGAAACAATGAATTCTTATGTGATTTGAAACAATTGTAGAAAATATCCAAACTGAAAACAGATTCAGAACCCATACCGGGTAAAATCCGGCAATTTAACGTGACTAACATGGGAAGTTAACGAACAAAATATCGTTTTAATACTTAATTGCATACAATTTGATACCAAAATGACAATTAATAACGCTCATTCGATAAAAACGCGTAAAACCATTAACGTGTTAAATTCGCGATAATTTTACAACTCGTTTAATGTTCCGGCATGTTCGAAATACGATAAATTAATAATCTCGGAATAGTTATAACATTTTGAATAATCGAATCTAACGGGTAGTGAAGTTCATAACGATAAATTTATTCGAACGCGTTACGAACCGACCCTTTTTCGAACCCGTTTCATTTAACCTTAGTATATAAGCAAGAGTGAAATCATTCTAGGGTTCAAAAACCCATTTAAGAGAAATCAGGGGAGCGGCCGCAGCGACCTCCCTTCTCCCCCCTTTTTCGAATCTCGGCCGACCACCGGCCACCGGCGAGAGAAACTCCCCCCCCCCCGACTCTCTTCAACCCGAGCCGAAGGAGGCCCTAATTCCTTGCTAGTCGCAATGCAGCCGGGCTAAAAGGGCAAGAATCAAAGGTCGATTTTGGGATTTCTGGGCTATCGGTCGCGATGGTGGTGATGGTAAGCCGACGGTGGTGATGGTAAGCCGACGGTGGTGATGGTAAGCCGACGGTGGTGTTGGAGGCTGTGGTTGTCGACCGTGACTATGGGTTGCGCCGGCGGGGGTGTTGTTGGTCGACAGGGGTCGCGATATGGTGTTGGTGGTCGATGGTGGTCGCGATGGTGATGATTGTGGCTGTGGTCACGCTGGCGGTGGTTGTTAGCTGCGCCGGCGGTTGTTTGGTGGCTGAAATCGCGGCTAGGACGGCTGCATGTGGTTGGTGTCTGGGTGATGGTTGCAAAACAGCAGTGATGGTGAGGTAATCCGTGATTGTGGTTGTGTTGTTGTCGGTTGTGGTGAATGTTGGCTGTGATTCTATCTGTTGTTGTTTGTTGTGGTTCATGTTGGCTGTGATTCTGTCTGACGTTGTTGGTTGCTATTATTCGAGGTGTATTGGGGCTGTTGATGGCAGTGTAGCAGTGTAAATGTCGATGTGGTTGTGATTTGGGGCTGTTGATGGTAGTGTAGCAGTGTAAATGTTGATGTGGTTGTGATTTGGGGCTGTTGATGGTGGTGTATCAGTGTGCATGTCGACTGTGGTTGTGTTGTGATGGTCGTGGTGATATGTTGGACTTGGCTGTCGATATAATGGCGATGGTGAAGATGGTTGTGAATGTGGTTGTTGTAGTCGATAATGGTAATTGTTGTGTTAGAACAACAAGGTAAGGTTTTGGCTAATCACTGGTCAAACTTGGTCGACTGAGGTCAACGGGTCATCAACAACAAGAACATGAAGAGATCAAAAGCAATACGAGTGGGTTAGTGAACATGAATCGAGTGGAAGGTATAATCGCACGCGCAACGCATTTGAATTTTAAGTATAATCTATATGCGTGTTATTTGAGCTCTAATAATAAAAATACATAAGTTATAAAGATGAAAATGAACGCCAATGGATATAATTGTTTGCTTTAAAATGGTTAGTTCATACACGAGACATAAGTATAAAATAATAGTTATTAAAAACGATCAAGAGGTTACTATAGCTGGTGTATAGTGTATTAATACAAAGTATTCAAACAAATGCGTGTGACTTGTTAGCATTTTCAAAACCCCAAAAATGTACATATAATGGAATAACATTATTTTTCTTATATTGTTATTAGCATATTTAATAGTACCAGGATATAATTTCTAACAATAATTATAGATTTGTCATCAAAATAAATATCGTCCTTGGGAAGATAATATTACTACTGAAGTTGATAAAAATAAGACTCTATGTATAATCTAGGTAAAGATGTACATCTGTTTATGAGAAATAGTTATAACATGCTAGCAATTAAACAACTGATATTTAAGAAGGTATGATTATTAATACTTAAAAACTCTAATATATATATATATATATACATTGTGGTATAACCCTCTCTCGTATGGATAATGTCATCAATGATAATCATCTATAAAGATTTAAATCTACAAATCAACAAATTATTGTTACAATTGTTGTACTAAGAATCATTACTCGGATAAGAACATTGATTAATCTAATATGCACAAATTAGCACATGACAACAAATACCTATACAAAAGCTAAGATACAACAAGGATACTAATCACCAACTTTAAGATAACTAAAGAGCTCAACCGCACGCATGTAATAATATCATGCTAATTCTAAACGTGGATCTTATATGTTCTAGTTAGGATTACTTTATGGGTGATCATCACTTTTCTTCATTGAGCTCTGAATTTATATAAGCATACCAGGTGAGTTTACAGCCCCACTTTTACTTTATACTATTTTTGGGGGAGAGAAACATGCTGTTTTCATAAACGTTACATTACATTGGGTTTTTGTGATACTGCATATACATGATACTATGTTTGTATACTTTGCCCTTCGGACCGTTAATACGCAAGTAGCGAGGTGATTGTTAGTAGATCTACTGGGATTGACATACCCCGCCCGGGCTAGTCGCGCTAGCTGGTCAAACGGGTGAACGGTTATCCTGTTTTACTGTGTTGTGGTGGGGAATCCACAGCCGGGGCCTACTTTATTATTTGATTACATGTCAGCTCGGTCGCGACTTCGTACACATAGTTATTATTATGGACTAGCTATCCATTATATGCTTTGATTACAAAATCCGGGAATTTTAATACTGGTACTTACTGTTTTCTGATAAACCTGTGAACTCACCAGTCTTGTACTGACTTTTGCATGTTTTCTCTCAGGACATTAATGTGGCACGTTTAGGAGCACAGCATCCACGGCATGTCATTCCGCGTTCATCCCAAACTGTTTTCAAGATATAATTTCATGTACTTTACATAAATTGGATTGGACGCGTGTTTGCGTGTTCCAAAACCGTTGTTAAATGTTTTCCTGTTTTCGCTTCCGCAATGATATATGTATGCTATGTGTCGTATGATTTATTGTATACTGTATGCTATGTGTCGTATGATTTACTTGAAGGATGTCTTGCAATCGGTATGGCTTTTTGTATACTGTATGCTATGTGTTGTAGGATTTATTGTATGATGTATGCTATGTGTGGTAGGATTTCTTGTATACGGTATGCTATGTGTCTTGTTTTCAGTATGGCTTTTGCTATCGAGCCGGGGGTCTCTTTGGAAGCGGTCTCTCTACCTAACAAGATAGAGGAAAGACTCGCCTACACCTACCCTCCCCAGACCCTGCTCTTGAGTGGGATATACTGGGTTTGTTTGTTTGTTTGTTTTTGCTTCCGTAATGCTTAAATATATTTGGTTTGTTTCATTAAAATTAAGCAACTTATATGATTTGTAATTATCGAGTCGTTTGGTGTAACTGATGCTTATCTGATCCTGGTTATGTCACACGCCTGACGGTAAAACCCCGTACGTGGAAATTGAGGGTGTGACAAAAACCGAGTAAAAGTCGAACTTCTCGTCTTAACGAGCTAGTCACCGTTCAAACCACCAAGAATCTTTCCTAACTTTTTTTTACATTATGTTTCAATTTATATTACTTATATTTCTAAGATTATGGTATGACGGAACCAAACTTGATTTTATACTAAGATCGGGTTTAAGCGAATTTTTTATTAAAGTCTCTAACTCGGGTTTAAGAGAGTGTAGGTCGGATCTTGATGCTTACATTAGCGGGATCGTGCACACTAGCACTAAACCAACTCCCCTATGTAAAACTTAACAAAGGTTGAGTAAAACTAAATATCAAGGACCCGGTTTCTTATAAAACTCATTTATTCTTACTCTATTTAAACACACTTTTGTAAAATATAACTAAAACTTCCGAAAACCCAAGGCTTATTTTTATGAACTTTTATACCATTTATATTCCATCTTCAAGACTCAAAACTTACTCAAGATCTTTCAATTTAGGACACGCACGTTAAACCGTCGGGCTCGCTTACTTGAGAATTTTATTCTAAGTTTGTTCATCAACGCCACCTTTCTTTTCATGTGAGTAATTTCATCCCCGTTTTCTTTTCTATACTTTGTGGATAGCAAGCATACTTACTCAAACAAAAATGATTTAATACTTAGATCCTCAAACCACAAGCTCTAAGTTATGTGTTGCTTAGAATAATTGTCCAATTATATGTTATATACCTCATATGATTAATTGCTAAATGTTTATTGCTTTTAGTTGGTTATCCTCATCCTCATCCTCAATAAGTATGATCATACGCTGCTCCTTGTAATATGGTAATTATATCTATTAGAAAGGAGCCTCATTTATTTATGATTTATATACCTCAATTGTCGATTTTATTTACGGTTTCACATATTTAAGTTGTGGATTTCGCCTTATATTATATTTATAAAGTCATGGAATTGCTCACCAACATACATGTTGACAAAATATATTTTATGCAATGTTAGAGGTTTGATTGTCGGTTGATTGAAGATTTAAAGCCGTTATTATATTTTGAACCGTTAGGTTATTAGTTAAAAACTATTTATTTTCTTGTATTTGTAAGAACATGTTGTGAAATGAATGAGTGGATTAAATATTGTCACGTTAATAGTGTCGTGTGCATTTGAACAATCATAGTCGCGCCCAGGCATGTTCCGACGCTTTGGTCGGGGTGTGACACCCTTAATACAGACAAATCGTTTGCATTACACTTGGTACGTCAATCGATGGTTTGACCGTGCCATTGACCATGATGCTTTGTTGGAGCTTTTAGTTTGATGCCAATCTTGGTCAGATTGATGTATGATCGATCCATGATGCTTGACATTCCTAGATGATTTTGATATGATTTGGGGAGCATTTTTATATTTTCATATTACATTATGTGATCATTTTTAAGTAACATCTTATATTATATTGTCTTATTTTTATCATCATAAAAAATGACGTCCTTTTTATTATTACTCAACCCCAAGGAGGCAAGGATTTGTTTTTGGAAGGTTAGGATTTGCAATTCAGAAAAGGGTGGTGGCGCAGCTTGTTGCCCATCTACCTTCTATTTTGATGTAACTTGACAAATATATTTTACTAAAAAAGTATTAGTATATTATTTATTTTAATTTTTATCTATGCACTAATGTTCTATATTTGTGATACGAATCCATTGTTGGATCAAGGTCAATCTAAGTCAGATTCGACCCAGTTGCTAGTTAGTGGAGATAAAAGAAGTGGGGATAAAAGAGCAAGAAAATAGGAAGTAGGGTGTGATCCTGGAATTCAGGAAGTGAAGGAGTGGGGACTAAACCACCAATAGTTTTAATTTATATTCTAGTATTGTTTAGCTTTTTCATTGTTTTTGGTTTTATAGTTAACTTCTGTAATTAGAATTGTGGAGATTAGCCTTCTCAAATTGACCAACTATCTTGTTCTTTGCTTATTTCAATTAATCAAATTCTCAGTTTCTATCAATTTGTTACAAGTTCATATTGCTAAAAGTTGATATGGTTAACTCTTGAGAGGCTTACATAGTAGTAAGATGTATTAGAAAAATAAGAGAACTTAGATATATTAAATTGGATTCTAGAATAATAAATTAAACTAAACAAATGAAATTTAGAAAAAATAATAATTAAAAACCAATCTAACCAACGAGTTGGATTCACCGCATTCATTGATCCGATAGATAACCTGGCAGGTTCAAAAACAACCTAAATAAACAAAACAAACCAGTTCTATGACAATTTTTTATAGAAAAAATATCACAGAATAGTAACCAAGTTTTAAAAGTGTTCTAATTTAGTCACTCATATATATTTTTCTTAAATTGGACCATCAAATGATCAAATCGAGTCATCATTAAATTTTCTTATGTCAAGTAAGTAACGATGGAAAAGACGTGGTGGTCAGAATTTGCAATATATAAAATTATATTAAAAAATAAAAAAAACTTGTTTATTATGAAAAAAAATAAAAAAAAGTACCTAAAATTTACGTCTAACGTTCCATATCAGCATCAAAAGATAGAAAAAAATATTTTCTAATTGAAACAAAAAGTATAACATGCTAAAAAACATGTTAAGGCTTTTAATTTATATAAAATATAAAAACTGAATGACCTAACTAGAACACTTTTAAAACTTGAATTACCTAATTGAAACACTTTTAAAAGTTGGTTACTATTTTGCAAAGTTACCCCTTTTTTTATACACCTCCATTTTTTCAAGACATAAAAGCCATGGATATTTATACAACTTCTTGGCGTTTTTAAGTACACAATTTTTAACTATTTTCCTCAGGTTACTATATAGCACAACAGGTCAAATTAGTTAAAAGTAATTGAAATGTATGTGAATGCAGAAAAAAAAACTAGTAAATCACTTTAAACTAAATTGAGTTTCCAATAATTATAGTTTTATACTCAATACTTTACACACTAAAAAGGTTAATAATTCACAAGAAGAGTTGCCAATCATCAGGATGATTCGCCCACACCAAAAATGAAAGTTTTGACCTACACCTGTGTCCTTTTGACTTGTTACATACCTGCCTATTTTGCTGGTATCTAAAAATCTAAAATAACATTTCAACTGAAAAAAACAATTACCTTGTGACCTCTGTTAACATGAAATAAAGATCAAAAGTGTAACAGGCCAGTGACCTCTAAGATAATGAACAGTCAGGTGTGATGCGTTTAAGATTCGAGGGCCGACAGTTCAACTTCTTGATTGCAAGGCCGATATACCACGAAAGTGGATTCATTGGAGAAAGATCCTGGATTGAAGCAGGTAATACCGGTGTATTTGAATGCCTTTTGTTCACTGCTATCGCCTAATACAATCTGCAAATGGGTCAAAACACAATATCCACTTTAGCTGACTTCGTAATAATAAATTTGTAAATAATAGAAACAAAGTTGAACAAGAAGTTAAATTTGGTGAAATGATGTAAATGGTGAAACGATAAAAAATAAGCATGGCAAAACAAGCGGGTTGGGTCAGACCAAAACAGATTGTTTTGAAAAAGTATAATTTTGGTTCGGGTCAATATGGATCCGACCAAAATGGGCTTGAGTTGAGATGGAGATGAAACTGTATATCATAATGATGATAATGATGAATAAGCTTAACATGGGATTCTTCAGATTTATGAAAATATTGCCACATTGGAAATTAAGAACAGAGAAGTCTTGCAATTCTTATGGGATGGAGAAACTTCTACATTCTTTGTGCCCAAAAAGAGTTATTATATAGTAATTCTCGTTCCTGCTATTGAGGTACTATTACAATTGTTGATTTATCAATTAGCATCTAAAACATCAAGTCAGGTTGCCCTGAAATACTCTTTTCCAATTATTTGCATTTTTCTTACATATAATGTATGTAAAATATGATGATCATTATTGCAATAATAAGGTAAATAATAAAATGAATTAGGCTTTTCAACGTATTGATAATACAGCGACAATTGGATTCCTTTCTTAAAAAGAAGTCCTTTATATCTGTTAATGTAAATAGTTTAGAGTATGTTAATGTAAATAGTTTAGCCTGTTAGTTTAGCCCATGGGCCTTGATGGGCCGTAGATTAGGGTTTCACCCTCTTTATATTCAGGTGTCTCCTCTTTGTAAAATCATCAAGTAATAACAATCAGTATCAGTTTCATTACATGGTATCAGAGCCACAAGGCTCTCGGTACGACTTCCGGTCAAGAACCTGTTTCTGACTCGGCTCCTGTTTCTGATTTCCGGTCAAGAACCGGCTGCCCTCACCAAATCTTTTTTCGAGCAACAATTACAACTCACCACTGCCACCATTAGACTCGCCACCCCCCGATCTGAAAAACCTGAGAAGCCGCCGCCCGTCCGCCGTCTCACGCGCCCTCACGCGCCACCTCCCCCTCCGCCCAGTCTCTCACGCGCCGGCGAGTGGCGGCGCGTGGCCTGGTCTCCGGCGACACTGTTTACACCGGAACGCTCGTAATTCAATTTCCAATCGATCTATAAGGTCAATTTCCTGCTCCGACACCTTTCTCGTTTCTGCTCCAGGTATACACGCGTTTTTTCAGATCTGCTCGAATTTAATCAATGGCTGAAGATTCTGTGAAAGAAACCAAAACCGAGTCCACTCCTACAAGTCAGATTGCTCCAGGTATCATCAATTACAACTCTGTTTTACGTATACCTGTGAAACTCGACTCCAAAAATTGGAGTTCATGGAGTCTATTTGTCGAGAAAGGACTTGCTAGTCTTGACAAGGAAGACCACTTGACAACAACCCCTCCACATCCGATTACCCGTGAATGGCGCATTGATGATAGTGGTATTCAGATGGCGTTATGGAATGCTATGGAACCACAAATACTTACTATAGCTCAGAACTTCCCCACTGTGAAAGAAATGTGGGATCATTTGTCCTCATCCTTTTCGGCCAAAGAATCTCTGTTACATGCATTCTCTGTGGTTCAGGCATACAGTAGAGCAGAACAAGGTGATTCGTCCTTTACTGACTATTTCACTCGGTTTTCAAAACTCAGAGATGAACTCCGTGTGTTGTACCCTCCGACCACTGATTTGAAGCTTCAGGAGGAGCGCAACAACAAAATGGATATTATGATGTTTATTGCAGGCATATCACCAAAGTTCTCTAGTGCTCGACCTTTATTGTTGAGCAACTCCACTGCCACCTCCTCCGTTGCTTCCATTTACCATTTGCTTCGAGAGATGTACTGTTCAGGGACTACTACTGGAACCACCGACACATCAGCTATGTATACGAGTGCACCTGTTAGCAAAAACACTGGTCGAGGCAATCAGCCAGCTCCAAGAAAGGTGTTGGTCGAGACAATGGTATCACTTGTCACTATTGTCACCAGGATGGACACACCAAGTACAACTGCCCGAATCGTCCACCTGGGTCTCTTCAACCTCCTCGACCCAAAGCAAGGTTAGCTGCCTCTGATGATGCCCCAGATCATGCCAGTCCGGCTACCCCGACAGTCACTCTCAGTCAGGAGGAGTATAATAAATTTCAGCAGCTATTGAACCTTCCGCTCCACGCTCCTAATCCACAAGCCAATTCAGCTCATTCAGGTACGTTCTCTAGCCTTAATTCATCTTGGATTGTTGACACTAGGGCCACTCATCACATGACTGGGAATCAAGGTATATTATCCAACCTAAAGCATACCTCTCACCCTCCTGTTCGAATTGCTGATGGATCCTCATGCCCTGTTCAAGGCATTGGATCCATTAGTAACTCGAAGAACCTGACCCTTTCCTCTGTATTGTTTGTACCCGAGTTTCCCGATAACCTTTGTTCCGTAAGCCAACTTACCAAACAAAACAATTGCCTTGCCAAATTTTACCCTACTCATTGTGTTTTCCAGGAACTAGGGACGAACCATCTGATTGGCACAGGTATTGAATCAGGAGGCCTATACATTCTGTCCTTATCGTCACAACCTTCAGCAAACGTTTGTGACTCAAACATCAGGGAAGTCCACTGCCGGTTGGGTCATCCCTCTACAGCGGTTCTGAGGCAAATGAGACCGAATCTATCTGTTTCTGTTGATTTTCATTGTGAGTCGTGTCAGCTAGGTAAACACACCCGGCGTCCCTATCCCCCTAGAGTGTCTAGTCGAGTCTGTAATCCATTTGAACTTTTGCATTCGGATATTTGGGGACCTTCCCCTGTTAAAACTACTCTTGGTTTTGAATATTTTGTTACTTTTATCGATGATTGTTCTCGTACTACCTGGGTCTATTTATTGAAATCTCGTAGTGAACTAAATTCCATCTTTCGAGAATTCCATGCGTATGTGCAAAATCAGTTTAACACATCCATTAGAACAGTACGTACTGATAATGCAAAAGAATACATGTCTGCAGATTTATCATCATATCTAAAAACACATGGTATTGTTCACGAGACATCTTGCGTATATACCTCTCAACAAAATGGCATCGCAGAACGCAAGAACCGTCACTTGTTGGATGTTACCTGCACCCTTATGATTGATTCTCATGTACCTCATCGCTTTTGGGGGGATGCGGTCCTGACTGCTGCTTATTTGATTAACCGCATGCCCTCCTCAGTTCTCAATGGGAAAACCCCATTTTCTCTTTTGTTTCCTACACAAAACCCTTTTCCTCTTCAACCTAAAATCTTTGGTTGTGTTGCCTATGTTCACGATCATCGTCCAACAACTACCAAACTTGATGCTCGTCTTGTGTTTTTCTTGGTTACTCTCGAGTCCAGAAAGGGTATCGGTGCTACAGCCCTTCTCTTCGTCGATATTTTACTAGTGCCGATGTTACTTTTCATGAGTCCTGTCTTTTCTTCATTGAGTCCCCCGATTGTCTTGATGATTTATTTCCCGATTCCGATCCTGATCCTGACATGTCTGCGTCACCAACCGTCCCTACCATTCCTATCCCCCCAGTGTCATCTGCTCCTCCGGTCTCTGATGCTACACATTCGGACCCTGTCTCATTTGACCTGCCAGCAGAGGCTCCTCCTCTGATATTCACGTATACCAGACGACATAAGGATAAGACAACGGCCCCTGATTTACCCCCTGACCATGATTCTGGTCCGTCCTCAGTTCCTGATCCCGTTGCTACATCTGATTCTCCCTCACCGGATACTTCACATGGTACCCCTGATACACCCGTTTATGACCCACCTGGTGCACCGTATCCTGATATACCCATTGCCTTCCGAAAGGAACCCAGACATCACACCCGTTACCCTATTCAGGATTATGTCTCCTATGCACACCTGTCCCCCGAATGTCATGCCTATACTACTGCCCTTGACTCATACCCGATTCCCAAGAATGTGATGACCGCCCTTGCTCACCCAGGATGGAGAAAGGCTATGGAAGAAGAGATTGGTGCTCTTCGGTCCAATCATACGTGGGATCTGCAACCACTTCCCCTCGGGAAGCGCCTCGTTGGTTGTCGTTGGCTGTTCACAGTGAAACCAAACCCAGATGGGCCTGTGCCTCGCTTGAAGGCTCGTTTAGTTGCTAAAGGTTATTCTCAGGCTTACGGTATTGACTATGATGAGACCTTCTCTCCTGTTGCCAAAATGCCGTCGGTACGTATTTCTATTGCTCTTGCTGCCATTAATCACTGGCCGCTCCATCAGCTTGATGTCAAGAATGCATTTCTTCATGGCATTCTTGAGGAGGTATATATGGAGCAGCCACCTGGGTACATTGTTGAGGAGGAGGCTTCAAAGGTATGTAGATTACGTCGCTCATTGTATGGTCTTAAGCAATCCCCCCGAGCATGGTTTGGACGATTTTCTGATGTTATGAGAGAATTTGGGATGACTCGTAGTGCCTATGATCATTCTGTGTTCTTTAGGCATCACCAGGGCCGAAGGATTATTCTGGTTGTCTATGTGGATGATATAATAATCACAGGGGATGATGAAGTTGGGATCACAAATCTCAAGCAGTTTCTTCAGTCACAGTTTCAGATTAAGGATCTTGGCCGACTCCGGTACTTTCTTGGTATAGAAGTATCTCGTTCATCACAGGGAATTCTCCTATCACAACGAAAGTATGTTCTTGATATGTTATCTGAATGCGGCCTATTAGGCTGCAAACCAGTAGATAGCCCAATGCTCTCTACCGGAAAGCTGCTTCTAGAAGATGGGAGCCCAATGAAGGATCCTGAGCAATACAGACGTCTAGTTGGGAAACTTAACTATTTGACTGTCACTCGTCGGACATCTCCTTTGCGGTTAGTGTTTTAAGTCAGTTCATGGCCGCCCCATACATAGGACATTAGGATGCTGCTCTACGGGTATTACGGTATTTTAAAACCGCTCCAGGGTTGGGGATTTTGTACTCTGATCAAGGGCACTGTCGTGTAGGCGCCTTTACAGAAGAAGGAGATGGTAGAGTATCAGGCTTTTCGGATGCCGACTGGGCAGGTTGCCCTATTTCACGGCGATCTACAACTGGATATTGTGTGTTTGTTGGAGGAAATCTGGTGTCTTGGAAAAGCAAGAAACAACACACAGTATCACGATCCAGTGCTGAATCTGAGTACAAAGCGATGGCAGATGTTACATCGGAGATGATTTGGGTCCGTCGTCTTCTCAGAGAACTTGGGGTTATTTCAAATAACCTGATGAGGCTATATTGTGATAATCAATCTGCTATTCACATAGCCAAGAACCAAGTATTTCATGAGAGAACTAAACATATAAAAGTTGATTGCCATCTAATCAGGGACCGGGTAGTTGGTACAAAGGTTGAAGAGGCATCCATTCAACCAATCCATGTTAAGACAGAGTTTCAACTTGCTGATATCTTCACAAAGCCACTCCGGAAGACTCAAATAGATTTTATATGTAACAAGTTGGGCATGATTAACATCTATGCATCAACTTGAGGAGGAGTGTTAATGTAAATAGTTTAGAGTATGTTAATGTAAATAGTTTAGCCTGTTAGTTTAGCCCATGGGCCTTGATGGGCCGTAGATTAGGGTTTCACCCTCTTTATATTAAGGTGTCTCCTCTTTGTAAAATCATCCAGTAATAACAATCAGTATCAGTTTCATTACAATATCCCACCAAATTCTACTCCAAAACATATCCCTTGTAGAAGGTATCGTTCGCATGTCCACAAAAATGCAAGTCATAATGCAAGAGTGAAAACTACTATAATAAAACATTACAGGGAACAAAAATTTGTGCGTATGTTTCAATTAGTCACCAACTCTTGCGACATATAAAAGGTCATGCATATAACATAATAAACTTTAGAACTTTACCGTATGTGGAGTTGGATACAGCTGAAGACAGTGATCATAATTCCAGTTAATGGGCTGTACACTTAAAGGGAGAGGGCAGAGATGACTTTGATGTGTTATAGTAGCAACAAGCTGCATTGAAAATAGTTTTCTAATTAGTAAAAGTTTTGCTGATGAGGTGTCACTTTCAGCCATTTTTTAATGTAAAGTCAATTGGGTTTCATTTTATTGATAACAGGTCACAGGAAAAATAAAAAATACTAAGCTGTAAATATAATGGGCCAAAATGGTCAAGAGTCATCTTAAGTGTATTCAAATGCTAATAATCTTTTATAGCTTTGTATATAGAATAATTACATTATTTTCTCAACATTATAGTACTTAGCACTCGTGCAGGCAGGGGAAAGAAAATGGATAGTTTGTGTTATGCTTCTTGGAATGTAGGAACCCTTGGTAGTAAGTTGTTGGAGATGGTACATGTGCTTAGAAGGCATAGGGTACATGTGGCATGCCTTTAGGAGACTAGGCAAAAGGGTAAAATAAACAGAGAACAATGATTACAAGTTGTAGCATTCGAATGGTGCAAGAAATGAGGTGGGTTTTCTGGTTGCTAAGGATCTTCAAGATAATGTGATGAAGGTGAGAAGGTGCAATGATAGGATCATGTTGGTTAGACTCATGTTAGGTGAGGAAGTGGTGGCAGTGGTTAGGGCTTATGCATCACAAGTGGGCTAGGAAACATAAAAATAAAATAAAAAAATTAAGAACGTCTAGACGAGGTTGTGGAGTCCAACTGAGAGACAAAAAATGTATTGAGGCCTTGAGGGTGATATTAATGGCCACATTGATAAGAGCGATGTCCATCTATTCATGTCGCACAAGGGTTTTGGTTATGGTGATTGAAACATGAGTGACATGATCCTTCTTGACTTTGCTTTAGCTCATGACCTGTGTATTATAAACTCGTTCTTTAACAAAAGAGAATTACATTTTGCTACTTTTAGCTATGAGGAGCGTAACACCCACATTAATTAATTTTTTTACGAGGACAGGTTAAATTGTGGTTGGTTAAAGGACTACAAGGTCATACTAGGGAGACAGTAATGGCTTAGCATCGACCCTAAGGAGACATTAACGGCACTGCATCGACTCTTGGTAACAGATATAACCATGAGAGCTGGTTGAAGGAAAGTGGAAAATTAACCTAAAATTTGATGGGGTTATTTGAATGGCAAAAATATTTCAGTGTTTAGAGTTTAGACTTTAGAGATAAGGTCCCCTCAAGGAGCTCAACTGGAATGTGGGAGGCCATGCGATCACCATTACACAAGTGGCAAATGAGACTTTTGAGATCGCATGAGGAAATGCATGTGGGTGTGAGGACGTGCAAGCAAATGTAAACGACAGAATGGAGTTCTAAGTTCTTGAGATGCAATGATAAGAAGAAAATGAGATTTAATGAGAGACACAAAGAGACCAAGCAGGAGGCAGAGAAGACAGTGTCTAAGGCAAAGAATATAGCCTATAAGTAGATGTATAAGTGCATGGAAATTAAAGTGGGGGAGAATGACATGTTCAAGATTGAAAAACTAAAGAGCAAAGAGGCAGGATCTAGGAGTCATTAAAAGGCAAATATGGATAGAAATACAAGCTGCAAGAAGTGCTACTGCCCACCTTCCATCATTTAGCTATCAAGCCTACGAGGTAAGCTGGATCAGTTCATGCCCGACTTGAGAACAATTCGGTTCTTCAAGCAGGACGTATTGATACATGCCCACAAGTCAACCCAGTTACCCATGGATACTCCAGTGTGTTGTCGAATCCAATTGGGGTCCAGACTGACCCATTCAGCCTTAGTCAAAAGTAAAAGCCTATTAGTGGCTGAATGGGAAGTGGAACAATTAACAAGCAGCAACAATTCTCCTTGTTTAGAAGTATTAGAGCAGCCTCACCTCATTTATGTTTTTCAGTCTTGAATTTGCTAAGCACGTGCGACGCGTAATACGCAATGCACAATGCGCACACATCACATATGTGAGGCATTCGTTATTAAAATATACTATAAGAGTTACTTAAAGATAATATTTTAAATTGATAACTTTTAGACAGTAATATACAAGACTTTTGCATCATCTCTGGTAAGATTTGTCAAAACAATGGTCTAATTTGTTTAAATACTCTAACCCATTGCTCAATCAATGGTTAAAGTTGTTCGATTGATGGTTAGTTGTTTAATAAATTTTAAAAATCTCAAACCTAATTCAATCGATGATCTAATTTGCCCAAACACTAATCAACTGCCAGAGCGCACCACACGCCCTCACATGCGCATCATGGAATCACATCATATCAATTGCAATGATGCGATATCACCACCACATCATCCTGTGGTGCATGTTGTTTGCAGATAATATTATGCTGGTAGTGGAGAGTAAGCACAACATGAATGGAAGACCAAAGGAATTGAAAGCAACCCTAAAGAACAAAGACTTATGCATAACTGCACAAGTCAATCTAAGACAAAGTACCGTTACTGTAACTTTAGAGCTGAATGATGAGGACACTTATTAAAAGTCAAGTTGTCTCACAAACAACCAAGTTTAAGTATTTAGTGTCTTTTGCCTAGAGTGACAGAGAGTTTGACAGTGATGTAGCTTGACGGGCCGGTGGAAGTTAAAAGCAGCCATAGGAGTCTTGTGTCACATAAGATTTCCAATAGTATAGAAAGGGAAATTTTATAAAGTTGTTTGTTCACTCACAAAACAAATTGTTGAGCTATTAAGAAGACATAAGTGCAAAAGTTGGAGGTAGTAAAAATGAGGATGTTGAGGTGGATGTAAGGGTACACAAAGATAGACCAAATAAGAAATGAAGCTTTTCAGGACAAATTCAGAGTAACATATTTCAGTAATAACAGTTATTAGAGACACTAGACACAAGATAAGGTTTAAGGATTTTAGAAAGGCATATAGTTTTACCTTAGAGCATTCACATCAAGTTCTTATCTCTATCCTTATAATTACACTAAAAGTCACTACTTTTTCTCTCTCAATTTCAATTAAATAATATTTTTTATACTTTTATCATTACCTTTTCTCTCTCATAAACTCACAACCACTTTAAAAAATATTTAAAAAATTTATAGGGGTGAACAGTGTTTTCTCCAATTATACAGATAAACCGTAAAATTTTCTCTCTTCCACTCACAATCATTCTTTATAATATACGAAACACACTCACAATAATATAAGGAACAAATGCTCTTAATTAAGTCTTGGTGCCTTAACTCATCCTATATTTTTGTTTGCCTTTCTTCCTAGGTATCAATGCAAGATACTCTCCGAGGTATTCGAGATCTCATTTTTAGTCCTCTATCTACTATTGATATATACTCCATGATAGTAGTTTCTTATTTAATAAAAAAAGCAGGGGGGCGGGGTTGTTTGAGAGTCGAGGGCCTATGGAAGCACCCTCATTATCTCCGTAAGGTTTGCCTCGTCTCCCCCCTCCCTAGACCGTACTCTATGGGTGAGATATAACTTAGTGCCTTTGTTTGTTTCTATATAATGCTTCTTAAGTTTTTATAAACTTTACAAAAACAAAAATATGTTGGCTTGTTTTGACTCACTTAAAAATGAGCCATTACACAACCCACCATATTGCCACCTCTATCTCATAAATTGCAACACCAATATGTATTATTTGAATCATGTCAAAGAATGCAACTCACATGCTCAAAAGGATCACTGGTTTCTTCTTTTGAATAAGGAATCAAACAAGACCTTTGCATTTTGTAAAGCAATTCTTGGCGAAAAAATGCTATTTCTTGGGTGTAAAACTTGAGTCTGAAACATAAAAAGAGAAGTTTGTCAGTCACGATTCAAGGTGGCAATACCAACCCATGTATTGACCAATGTGTGTCATGTTCTCTCTAATAGGCCGAGGTGATAAAAGTAGTAAAAGAGTAACAAGTAAAAAGTAGTTCAAAGTGTATTTATAATGCATACGGTGTCCTAAATCGCTTCATGTATAAACAATAGATTAAAAATGTAATGATATAGTTTTTAGTCGTATTTAACACACGAAATATATAAAAACTTTAAAGCAAAGAAAGGGACAAAAAATGTTTTGTACCCACCCAACCAACCCATACCAAATATTACCCGTTTTGACATGAAGCCACCTTCACTCATTACCCACCCCTCGTTTGGCTACTAGTCATAAGAAGACTAGCAATGGCTTAGTAGAAGCAAGAACATAAGATGTACCTTACAATACCTTCCCATCAATTAACTTTAAAACCACAAATCTTATACATTCATATGCATAGAAAAAAACAAAATTCTAGAAATTTATATGATGCAATAACTAATAAGAAATAATTACATATGCACCTGCATGGATTGCTTGCAAATATGGCATTTGGAATGTGCTGTTGAAACTCTTCGGTTATATATTTGGGTAAAGCACACCTGGGTAGAGCTGTTGAAGGACCTAAAATGACAAATATAAAGATTAAATCCATAGAATTACAAAAGAAATTAGCAAAACATTCAACGTTCTTCACCAGCATCATTTGGTCCTGGAATGAAAAGAAATCTACTGTGTTCTTTTAACCGTTGATGATCTCCAATCATTTTCCCAAGTTTTGCAAAACTTGATCTATGTCACAAAGTTGTTTTTGGAGTTAATTCAATAAATTAATTAATCCATATGTAATACAAGAGAACACTAAAAAACTCACCTGATATTAGAGATGGAATTATATGAAAGATCAAACGGATGTGAACAAAAATTTCCCATAAACACAAAGAGAGAGGGAACTACTTCAACGTCTTCATAACCATCTAACACGGTCTCTAGCTTTGCCATGGTCTTTTCTAACAATAAATATAATCAAGAAATTAGGCAATGCATGCAAAAGGTTACTACTAGACGTGGTAAAATAGGGCTGGCTGAAAACATATAACTTTACATGAGTTCAGTTGACCGTAAACACTTTTGTCCAAAGCCTAAGGCACTTTATAAGTAATTAGTGTCTCAATGTGATACGAAAAATTATATTAAATCACTCATGATCTAATATTATATATGATCATTCTTAAGGCTTTACACATAAAAAAACACTTTAGGTAACTTTTGGTTTGATAGATTCATTTGATAAGTTTCCTTTTAGCTAAATTTTATTTTATTTGACCCATTCAAAATAAAATACAACCCAAATCGACTCATTCATGAGAGCTAATTTGTACACCAGTAATTTACTAGATACACCACAACCATGTTGTCTAAGTGTCATAGTATATGCTATTAATATTGCATCTGGTGGTGTATCTAGTAGATTAGTGGTCTCTAAATAAAAAGGTCGAAATTGCCACCTCTAATAATATATATCAATCTTGCAATTTATTTAATGTAAACTCGATACCTCCTCACGGTCTAGCCAAATGTCAGATAGTATGACAAACATTTCATTGACTGCCCTTGATTCCATCTCTGCAAGTCTAAGCTGGACACACAGTCAAGGCAACTTGCAAAACATTTTTCGATGTTTAAGCAACAGGAGTGGCATAACAATTAAATTACAGTTACCTGAACTGAACTATACACATTAAAGGACTTAAAAAGGATACAATGTCCTCTTTTGCAAGCGTACCACCACCAAAATAGTCAACCCCAGAAAATAATGAGGTTGACTTCTCTCTGTCTTCTAATGGTGGAAAACCAAATGTTTGAACCTACATGATAATCAAGTATAACTATCAGCTAGAAACAAACATTCAATAGATGTGGATTTATCACCATAAAGAATATTAAAATTGGTGTACAAATCTTTACAATTTTTTGCATAATTAAAAAGAAACGAATCATTCAATTCCAACTCCTAAATCTACAATTTCTGTCCACCATGGAAGTTGAAACCTCAATCACACGGGGAAGGATATCTTTCACACACACCTTGGTACCATAGGCCACAGATAGTGTTTGTAAGTTAGATCTAGCTGTAAAGAAAATTACCAAAGTGTAAACTTAAATGCATAAAACCTTCTGAATTATTTTCTTTAGATTCTGATTATTATTTAGATAACATAACTTTTCTAATCATATTTGACACACTAATTACTTAAAGATAACAAATTTTAGAAAAAGAATATTGAATCAATCCAATGTACATTTTAACTTGTTACCAAAGCCATGTGACCCACCCATTTTGCTACTTATATTAATAACACGTCATGTTTACACTAATAATATGCAATCAAGCATCCATATACAAAATCATAGGTTACAGATCCCAAAACCCTACCCACCACAGCAGCATCATAACTGCCTCATATCAGTACTAGCAACTAGTGCATGCTTACCCTCATGACCAATGAATATACTTTTTACCATAATAGAAATCTTTTTCAACGATTTGCAACTAATTATCTAAGAAAGTTGTATGCTTGTAATCTATCAGTAGCCGGCACAATGAAATGGCCCAATAATCAAAGCCTGTATTCTTTTACAGATAAACTGCATTATATTGACGAGGGAAAACTAGTGTTACCCTTTCCATGTAAAATAGGTTTGAAAATGTAAGCATCCAATAGTTATAAAAGAGCTTCATTTTAATACCCGATTTGTATAAATTTTCTGAACTACTCACAGCCTTCCAGCTGTTAGCATTTCTGACATCATCTTTTTTTAACATAGAATATCATGATTAATTGATTCTATTCAGAAATCAACTGGTAAAGCGCATTAAGAACGTATGTAGAACCACTAACTATTTGATTAGTTGGATTTATCGTTCATGAACTATCAAGAACCAGAGAAAGTTCAACAAGATTTACCAAACAAGGTAAAGTAAGACTAACCTGGAAAATACCATCTAACTGCATCTCGCCTTGAGCTAATACAATGGTGTTCTCAGAAAAAAACCTGTTGTTATTTTGTAAGTGATGTTAAGAAAAGACTATGTCACTGTATGTCTTGCATATTGTAACACACATAGACTGTCAATTAAGAGATAATGTTTAGCTATAAAACAGTAAAAGAAAATCAGTAGGTTTCAGGTATGTATTTGTTTATGATTACCGATCTCTAAATATAATCTAATTTAAATACAAGCAGATCAATCAAATGTAGCACGATTATTGAGCCACAAAAATCAAGTGATTAAGGATATTGCATTGGACAGATTAATTTCCACAGCTGCTGTAAGGTCTTCCAGGTAGAAGTGACCATCTTCAAATTGAGATATGACACCCATTACCCAACTTATTCCAGTTCGTCCAACCAGAGATTGAATTTGAGATATCTACAAAATACATGAATCAACAACACTTTTATAAAGAAATTTCTTTCGCAAGAATATATACAAGAGAGAGATAGAGAGAACCTCACAGCTCCCAAGTTCAGATAATTCGCTGTTAATTGAAGGCCTAGAGAATTGTGGAATCCGTGATAGCCTCTGGGACAACAAAAGAAACCTATCCCTGTACAACCAAGCTTTTGCAGGAGCATCACCTTGAAGTGGAAGTTTCCCTGCATGTCTACATTAAACAAAGATGCATAAATGACGCCGTGTTCTTTCAATTAAAGTTTCAGCTCAAAATGAATGGAGATTATTCCACTTCTTAATCAGAGAAACCAGAGGACTAGACAGATGGCTTTTCCATATTCTCTCCACAAGTCCAAAAGATATTATATCTAAATGTATAAACCAAGCCTTCTCTTTTGTTAAAAAAAGATAGAACATAGTTTTTCACTCAGTAGGCAAACATTATATAGCACAACATGAGATAGTTTTAAGAAGAGATACTCAAGAAAAGGCTAACTGGATCCAAAACGACATGAACAGTCATATGGCAGATTCAAATGTAATTAACACATATAGTAGTAGATGAAATCATCGTTAATGTTGATCCTCCCTATCCAAAGATATGTTGGGATGTAGGCTTCGTATGAATTAGAAGATAGAGCGGTGGTCGGCCAGCCCTGGCTCTAAATGGGCCCAGTTTAGTTATCTTGTTAAGCAAGGGATTACCCTAAGTCTAGTCTATAAAAATATACCTCTTGTACTTGTAAATTATTATCACTCGGTAATAAGAAAACCCTAGTTACCCCCATGAAGGTAGGTTGCACAATGCGACCGAACCATGTTAAATGTCTCATGTTCTTTACTGTTTTATGTTTGTGATCATGTGTGCTTCGATCCTAACAAGATAAACTATGATAACTTTGTAAAATGAATGTTATTAGACAACTCTGTCATGTGATATTTGTCAATGCATTTTTTTAACAGATGATATAAAATAAACGTAGGCTACATTTTGGTCACTGAACTAGTCTTTTGGTTTCCTTATAACTACTTGACGGTCTGTTACTGAGTGCAATTTGCTTTCCTGGATCATTTCAATATCTATTTTTCACATCTATTGTACGTGTTTGACACTGATGGTCAGATACACCCTCCATGATGAATCTTTACTTCCCTATATCGTCCTTTTGTCCTGTAACAATATCTCCCACAACCCCCAGTGACTTTGTAGTAAAGTTGTCTGATCCCGTTAGTTACCATAATATAACTTAGCTTTTTGGCTTCCTAACGTGTGATTATTATAATTTAATAGCAAGGCAGCAAATATTAAATGACTGCAACCCAAGCATTAGACTTACTCGCAAAACATCTTTCTGACGGGATCATATCGGAACTTTGAAACATCGAAGACGTCAATTACGCTGAAAGAAGTTGACATATTTGTACCCAGATTATCCTCAGCTACAGATTCAGCTTCACGAAGCATGCTTACAACACGCTGTACAGGCTCCTTATCCAAAACGGAAGATTTCACTGCCTCATTTCATCATAAAGAAGAAACATTAGTAAATCCCACTAAATTATAAACCACACAAATCCTACGACAAATTATTAATCTTCCAACCTGATAAAATAAAGTAAAACCTTTCACATGCAAATAATAAGATTACAAATTTGTTCCCATGAAACTACAATTCGAGATCAAATTTCAACGAGAGTTCAATATGGCAAATTCTTATGAATCTGAATATCCAAAGTCAAACTTTAACTACTCATACAAAAGATAGATTATGCGATTCCACCACAGACGTCAATTTCACAAAACCCACAAACTAAAAAACCGTAAAACCCTAAATCTAACAAAAAAAACTAAATTGAACTACGTATTGAACAAGAATTAGAGGTATTACGCGATTGGCGTTGGAGCTCGTCGAGGAGGAGATCAAGAGCTTCATCTTCTGCATCTTCATAGCTGCTCAAGAACGAAAGGATCTCCTTTAGAGCTTCTACTTTGAGAGTAAAGCCCATCATCTTGCACTTGTTGTGCACTTTCGATCTCATCTTTCCACTCATTGCTATCGGATCTGTGGTTCTCTTGCTTCAATTGATGTTGATGAGTAGCAGGAGAATGAACCAGTGGTTTTGAGGTTGCTCAAAATGGCGGGAAACCTGGTGTCAATTTCTTATATCTCCCACCATTTCTTTCAAGCTATAAATAGAACAACATACAATTACAATTCAGGGTTTGAAAGGATTTTTAAAATATAGCTTTGATTTATTTTGTGTTTTCAATTTTTCATTCCTTAAAATATCATCAAAACATAAGCTTCTCATTTTTAAACTGAACTTAAAATGTTAATAGTAGCGCTGAAAATATGGGCTATCAGCCTCAAAACAAAGGAAGGCCTCCGGGAGTGCTCAAAAGAGGGGCGACCGAACTCAAAACATGGACTCTCGTGACATTAAATATAAAAAGATGGAGTTGGTGTAAGACACCACATACGTGTTTCTACCTATGAATGGACATGTTAAAATTCTTTAGATATCACTACTAGCATTAGAACTCAAAACATAGAAGGTAGCGACGAGCATGTTTCGGGGACATTTATGGAAAAGAAAGTCAAATAGACATTTTAAAACAAAACACTAATTAAATAGATATTTGAGAAAATTTCATTTTATTAGCAACTCGCTTGTACACTTGCGATATGGCGTATAGTAAATATGTCTATTTGTTAATGGTTGAGTATTCTAGTCACACGATGAACATCGGTGAAATTATGAATAGAATTAATAAGTGTAGATTCATAATTCTTAAAAATAAAGTTATATATGAAATCTTGTGTTTCCTTTCTTACACCACCCCTGATTCATAAACCATGTTGATTTGAAATTAAATTGTAACACTTACGAATTTTCATATTATATTTGTCAATAAATAATCATAGTTATGTTGCAAGCGTGACTTCACGATTAAGTTTTTAGATAAATACTTAATGGCTAAGCCTTCAGATGCAACTTAATAGTTAAGTTATGGATAAAACTTAACAATTAAGTATTGAATAAAACTTAGTGCCTAAGTTTAGATAAAGAATAGAATAAAACTTAACGGCTAAGTTTTGGATAAAGCTTAATAGCTAAGTCTTGAATAAAATATAAAACTTAATAGCTAAGTTTTGAATAAAATATAAAACTTTTGGGTATTTAATTTTGGGTATTTAATTCCCAACGAATTATGAAAGTTTGCTTTCTTTTATAGATAATCAGAATATTTTATTTTATGAAATAAATTGTGAAATGTTTTTCCGCTGCGTAAACATATTTCAAAACAAACAAATAAAAAGTGAACAATGACGTGTACCAAACGGTCGCACTCCCGGGGTGCCCTGAGACCGGGGTGTGACAGGTTGGTATCAGAGCCACAGGTTTTAGTGAATTAGATACTTGTCTTAGTATATAGGCTTTAACCAATATTAGAAATATTGCCTACTAAGAAAAAGTAGCTAGATGCCTTGTTATATTAATATACAGTATATCGGAAAAAGTGTTATACTGACATAATAAACGAACCTTATTTCTCGTAAACAATGGAGATACTTATTGAAGTATCCAATAATGCTATTTACGAAAATTTCGAATCTTAGTATTAAGATACTCCCTCTTATTCTCGATGTAGAATGTCAAACAACAATGATAGTAGACCCGCGGTGTATACCAGAGGGAACCGTAAGATAGTTAACGAAGACGAAGATCGTGCGACCCAGAAAGCTGAAATACAAAAGATGATCGCCGAGGGAATTAAAGACGCGATTCCTACCATAATCGCGACATTAAAAGAAAAAGAACCTCCCAGTCAAACTAACGAAGTTTCAAGATCTAGAAAGAAAGATGATGATCGTCATAGCTCGAATGGTGAAAATTTCAAAGATGAAATGCCTAAGAAAAGGAAGAAAGAGGATGGATTTTCATATCGAACATTTCAAGCGTGTAAACCTACTGAGTTTTTAGGCAACGAAGGTGCAATTGCAGCCATCCGGTGGCTAGAAAAGATCGAAGCAGTCTTAGCCATTAGCAAGTGTGCTAATGAGGACATGGTTCTGTTTGCCTCACATTCTTTCAAAGATGAGGCATTGGAATGGTGGAACTCTATTATTCAGTCAAAGGGACGAGATAAGACTTATGCAATGACTTGGGATGAATTTCGTGCATTGGTAACTCGAAAGTTCTACCCAATGAACGAAAAGGAGAAAATCACCAATGAATTTTTGAATCTCCGAATGGTTGGTTCAGATAACAAGGGGTATAATACCAAATTCTTTGCATATGCCCGACTCGTGTCTTGTGACACCCGAATGCAACATGATCAGTCGCTATATTTGGGGACTGGTCAATGAAATTCGTGATATGGTGAAGGCCGTCATGCCACAGACAATAGAGTCTGCGGTAGAGTTAGCTGGACTTTTGACAGATGGAATGGTTAGAACCCATGAAGAGAATAAGAAGAAAGATGTGGTCCATAAAACAAATATAGAGACCAAGAAACTTAATAAAGGGCAAGGAAAGAAAGAAGATTCATACTCTCTCCTCAGATGCAAAACGTGCGGGAAGAGACACACGGGAAGATGCAGATCCACTCTATTCTGTAACTATTGCAAGACTTCAGGACATACTTCTGAGGCTTGCTACAGGAAAAGGGTGATAATTTGTTTTAACTGCAATGAACAAGGGCACTACAAGTCTGAATGCCCAAGGCTTAATAAAGAAGGTGGTGCTGGAGGATCTGGAACCAAGACAGATCCTGGTGTGAAGAAGACAGCACGAGCATTTGTGATGAATACTCGTGAGGCTGCTGACTTGCCGGACGTCATTACCGGTACACATCTTATCAATAATGTCTATGCTAGAATTTTATTTGATTCTGTTGCAAACCAAAGCTTCATAGACTATAAGTCCTTTAGTTTGTTAAATGAACCTCTAGTAAGGTTAGACAAATCCTATAAAGTTGAAACCGCCAACAGAGATCTAGTTAAAATCTCAGAATCCTTAGATAACGGTAGGATTACTCTTTCTAATCATGGCATCCCTGTGAAACTTTTGCCTATGACATTAGCGGGATTTGACGTGGTACTTGGTATGGACTGGTTGGCCTCAAACCAAGCACATATCATTTGTAACCAAAAGCTTATTAAACTCTATACGCCTACTGGAGAGGAGATTATTATCAAAGGTAACAAACCAACAAATCATGTTGGAATAATCTCAATGTTAAAAGCAACCAAATGCTTTAGGAAAGGATGTTTGGCATATCTGATCACTGTATCAGATGACAAAACGAAGAAAAAGATTGAAGACGTGCCAGTTGTAGCCGAATTTATCGACGTCTTTCCAGATGAATTGTCGGGGATCCCACCTGATCGAGAAGTTGAATTTAGAATTGATCTTGTACCAGGTACATCACCAATAGCTAAAGCCCCATACAAATTAGCTCCAACTGAAATAAAAGAATTAAAGCAATAGTTAGATGAACTGTTAGAGAAAGGATTTATCCGATCGAGTTCTTCGCCTTGGGGAGCTCCAATTCTATTTGTTAAGAAGAAGGATGGATCAATGCGTATGTGTATTGATTATCGTAAGCTGAACAAGGTAACCATCAGAAATCGATATCCACTTCCTCGAATCGATGATCTATTTGATCAACTTCAGGGAGCTTGTTACTCTTCTAAAATTGATCTAAGATCAGGTTATCACCAGCTCAAAGTTCAAGAAGAAGATATTCCTAAAACTGCATTCCGAACTAGATATGGACATTATGAGTTCACAGTTATGCCCTTTGGACTCACTAATGCCCCTGCAGCTTTTATGGACATGATGAATTGAATTTGTAAACCCTATTTAGATAAGTTCGTAATCGTGTTCATAGATGATATTCTTATCTATTCCAAAACTCGAGATGAACACGCGAACCAGCTTAAAATACTACTTGAGGTACTCAAAAGTGAGAGATTGTACGCTAAATTCTCGAAATGTGAATTTTGGCTTACGGAAGTACGATTTATTGGCCATGTTATTAACGCTAAAGGCATTAAAGTAGATCCTTCCAAGATTGAGGCTATTTCTAAATGGGAAATCCCTGCATCCCCATCTGAAGTTCGTAGTTTCCTTGGATTGGCTGGATACTACCGTCGATTCATTCAAAACTTTTCTCGAATCGCTACCCCTCTTACATATTTGACTCGAAAATCCGCAAAATACGAATGGGGGCCAAAACAGGATGTAGCATTCAAGACCCTTAAAGAAAAGTTAACAAACGCACCCATCCTGACTTTGCCAGAGGGTACTGAAGATTTTGTCATTTATTGTGATGCTTCACACATTGGTCTTGGATGTGTGTTAGTGCAAAGAAATAAAGTTATCGCTTATGCATCACGTCAACTAAAAACACACGAGAAGAATTATACGACTCACGATTTGGAGTTAGGTGCCATAATCTTTGCGCTAAAGATATGGAGACACTATCTTTATGGAGTCAAATTTACTATTTACACTGACCATAAGAGTCTAAAATATATATTTGGTCAGAAGGAACTAAATATGAGACAGAGGAGATGGATGGAAATCCTAAGCGATTACGATTGTGAAATCTGTTATCATGAAGGTAAAGCCAATGTTGTGGCTGATGCCTTGAGTAGAAAAGAAAGAGAAAAGCCAAAAAGGGTTCGTGCTTTAAGGCTTGATCTTCAAATTGATTTACTTAGTCAATTGAAGAATGCTCAGAAATAGCGTTAGAAGATATAGAAAAAGAAGAAGGAATGAAGGGAATGCCTGATCAGTTGGTCAAAGGAGACGATAAACTAATCAGATTAAATAAGAGAATCTGGGTGCCAATTGCTGGTAATATGAGAGAAAGAATACTTGAAGAAGCTCATAAGTCTAGATATACAATGCACCCAGGGAGCGATAAAATGTATAATAATCTGAAAACTAATTACTGGTGGATAGGTATGAAAAAGAGCATTGCACTATATGTTGCAAAATGTCTTACAAGCTCTCAAGTTAAGGCAGAACACCAGAAACCTTCGGGTTTACTGCAACAACTTGAACTACCTGTCTAGAAACGGGAAATGATAACCATGGATTTTATTACTAAACTTCCTCGAACAAGTCGAGCGAATGATACTATCTGGGTTATCATTGATCGACTGAATAAGTCCGCCCATTTCATTCCAATGAAAGAAACATTTAGCATGGATAAGTTAGCACAATTGTACGTCAATGAAATA
Organism: Flaveria linearis; assembly: GCA_024085815.1. NCBI lineage: Eukaryota > Viridiplantae > Streptophyta > Magnoliopsida > Asterales > Asteraceae > Flaveria > Flaveria linearis. Next base: position 61,487,657 of record CM044013.1, on the reverse strand, counting down.
GTAACTTTACATGGTGTGCCACTATCCATCGTGTCAGATAGAGATAGTCATTTGTACGTCTCGGTTCTGGCAAAGTTTTCAAAAAGCGTTAGGAACTCGATTAAACCTAAGCACTGCTTATCATCCGCAAACGGATGGGCAAAGTGAAAGAACGATCCAAACGCTAGAAGATATGCTTCGAGCATATGTGATAGACTTTGGAGGCAGTTGGGATAATCATCTACCTCTAATGGAATTCTCCTATAACAATAGTTATCACTCAAGCATCCAGGCAGCGCCATTTGAAGCCTTATACGGCAGAAAATGTAGAACACCTGTGTGTTGGTCTGAAGTGGGAGAGAATCAAGTGTCTGGACCTGAAATAGTCCAAGAGATAATTGATAAAGTACTACAGATCAGAGAAAGATTGAAGACAGCTCGCTATCGTCAGAAGAGTTATGCCGACAAAAGACGTAAGCCACTAGAATTTAACGTCGATGACAAGGTGTTACTAAAGGTATCACCATGGAAAGGTATTGTACGATTCGGAGAGAAGGGAAAGTTAATTCCTCGATTTGTTGGACCCTTTAAAATCTTAAAACGAATCGGACCAGTAGCCTATCAACTAGAATTGCCAAATGAGATGAATGGAGTACACGATGTATTTCATGTGTCCAACTTACGTAAATGTTTGGCTGATGAATCGCTAGCAATGCCATTATAAGATGTAGAGGTTAACGAAAAGTTGAGATTTATCGAACAACCTCTTCAAATTGAAGACCGTCAAGAAAAACATCTAAAGAGAAGAAAGCTAGTATTAGTAAAGGTAAATGGAACTCAAGACGAGGTCCTGAATATACGTGGGAACTAGAGTCAGAAATGAAAAAGAAATATCCATACTTATTCTAATAAATCTCGAGGACGAGATTTAAATAGAGGTGGGGAGGATGTAACACTTGCGAGTTTTCATATTATATTTGTCAATAAATAATCATAGTTATGTTGCAAGCGTGATTTCACGACTAAGTTTTTGTGACAACCCGAAAATTTTTCACGAATTAATAAAATTTTATGTGGATTTACAATGTATTTTTATATTTTTATTATTATTTAATAATAATATTAATAATAATAAAAATAATAACAATAATAATTTATTATTATTAAAAATAATGCTAATAATAATAATAATAATAATATTGTTGATAGTAATAGTAATGATAATAATAATAATAATAATAAATAATAATATTAATAATGAAGTCAAGGGGGTTGAATTGCCAATTTTAAAACATGTTTTAAACCTTAAAACATAAACTAATAAAGTTGTAAAACCCCAGGGACCATTTCTGTAATTTTTAAAACCCAACCCCCGACCCCTCGGCTTTCCGGCGACACCTCCGGCCGGTCACCGGCGTGATTCCGGCGACCCTCTAAACGCCAAATATACACGGTTTTTCATCAAACAAATGTTCCCGACACTCTCATGTGAACGATTCGAACCAAAACCCCACAATAATTCGAGAATCAAATTAATAGTGCGATCGATCTACACCCGTGTTCCCTGTCGGCTACTTTACAGGGTTGAATCGCACAAAAACGTCAACAATAATCGAATTAACCACATCCAAACAATGCTATAAATAATACTAATCAGTCTACACTTCGAATTACATCTGAAACAACAACATTCATCGAATTCGAACTCATCTTCCTTCGCGACCTGCAACTCAGTCGACTTCTGTCTTATGAGCTTCAATTCACGAAATAGATAGAGGGCTTTCGATCATTTAAGCCTTTAGAATCTTTCTGTAAAAGGAATTTGATTATCAATATCATTTGATCAACAATCAGACTTCTCTGTGGCCGCGACTTGTTCTTGATTGTTCTTGTCATCAAATCGAATCGAAACAGGTAATTGAACCTACTCACACACTCGTTTTTACATAGGGATTAAAAGCCCTAACATGAATTTGATTATTATCATCGATTTGATCTTCAATTGGATCAAATCAGATTAGGGTTCTACGCGAATTTGGGGGAAACAGGGATTAAGTTGTTAAATGAAATACAGACCAAGTTCAATTGCGAATTGGAGCCTTGGCTCACCGGTTTGGACGCGGGGTTAATGGGGAGGAGGTCACGGGTTCGAACCCGGCCACCTCCCATTATTTGTTTTAATACCTTTTTAACACTTTTAAAAATATATAAAAATTACTAAAAATCATAAAAATAATTTTTAAGAGCTTCTTTTATTTTAAATACCTTTAAATAATTTTCTGTAATTTATTTATTTAAAAACACCTTAAAATAAATTTATAAAATAATATTTAAAAATATTATAAATAACCATTTTTATAAAATAAACTTTAAATGATGATTTAAAGTATTAATCCATTGATTGGACACCATATTATTTTTAAATCATAATAATTGTAGAAATTTAATTATTTAAAAACCCTAGTTATTTATGTAAATAATTATTACCTAGGTTATAAATTATGATCCTTATAAAAGTGGATTTTAATGATAATTTAAATCATCAAAATTATTTATGGATGTTATATTATTTATGGATTTATCCTGATAATATAAATACAAAGTAGATTTTTATAAATTTAAATATTTATAAAATCTTACAAAATTAAATATAGACTTACATGTTTAAATAGTATCTACGATTTATTTAGAATATAATGATATATTAAAATCATTATTAATTTGATCAAATATCATGAAATGCAAATCTTTACTTATTAAAGAATGAACAAAGACAATTAAATGATTTAATAATATGTTTATAACAAATCCTAGAAAGCCAAACCCTAGATCAACTGAACACCAGGTTCAAGATCTAACTTATTTAGGTTTTGGATTTGTATCTGTTTGCTGACGTGAAATATAATTCCTTAGCAGGAATTTACTAGGTTGTCAACACCACACAAGGACTGAGGTGAGTTCATAACTATTCCCCTTTTTAATCATTTAAATATTTTGGGGCTGGAATACATGTTGTAATTGAAATTACAAATTATTTTGTGTATTATGTTAAATAATAATTTAATCACATTTATGATTACATATGGTTATTATGAAAATCCTTCTCTGTATACTGGACTATAAATAAGCAGGGATCTTTTGGATAGTACTATCGGGGAGTGACTTACCCCCACAAAGGTATGGACATGTGATCCATATCAGATGCACAAAGATCTTGTTGTCATTTGGGATGACTGTTTCTGTAGTGAGAAGGCAGATGTGCACTTTATATAGTTTGCATTATAGTTCCACATACAACCCATATGAGGATAAATGTAAAGGAGGATTTGCTCCCTCTGATTTGAAATTATTATGATAATATAATATACACATGAAAATGATATTAAACTATGGTATATGGACAAATCCTATGTGAAGGACTTGTTGGGCTTGTACATAGTGGGTATATGGGATAGCGGGTTCACCTTAATAAAAAGGGTTCCGACAGGCTATTCATATACCGGTGAGTAAATTAAACTCACACTTTTACAGTAAATCCTAATTGAGGATAATTGATGATTTATCATTATGTTTTACTTACCTATGAACTCACCAACCCTGTGTTGACACTTGATTTACATGTATTCTCAGGTATCTACTAGGAGCTTATGGACGTGCACGTAGGATCATATAAGAGCTCAAGATACCTATTGAATTATTATTTGAATTATGATTAAGACATGATTGTCAAGAAAACAGTCTATCTTTTATTTCCGCTGCTCTGATTATTAATAAAATGTTTACCTAAAACTTATCATATAGATAACTGCATCTCATGTGTGACTACTGTGTTCGATCCTGTTTGTTCACCCCTCCGTGATAGATTCTAGACCCGGAATTTGAGGGTGTGACAGATTGGTATCAGAGCCACTGGTTATACTGAGTTAGGGATTGCATCTAGCCTATAGCCACACACAATAGTTGCACAAAGTAAATTGCCTTAGTTAGAGATGGAATAGGATTAAGAAGTTATATGCTTAAACTTAGATAGTTGTGTTCCTAAACATAACTTGACTCTTTGACTCTTTTCGATAATTCCTAAACTTATTCTCAACGACATGTGGGATCTACACTTATCATCGTGCCTAAATCAATTTTTTTTTTATTCTCGTCAAAGTCTGTGTCTTACAACTTGAAACATGTAATGCTGGAAGAGCGTGATGCCTGTATCTCGGGGTGTTCTGTCTAGGCAAGGTATTCGCATATATCCAAATCAACCGATGGACCTGTTTACCTTACCTGGGAACCCTTGGGATGAGTATCTGCTTATAGGTACGCATGTCTTCAACAAAGTTGTGATTGACCCAATACTTTGATTAGTCAACGTACTCGCTTTGATTTACGAATCAAACGATTACACCTGGAACATCTCATTGCTATTATGCCAAATTCTCGACCGTCGTTTTCGTGTTGAATAACTTGTATTACCCAATTTCCATGAAAATTCTTAATGATCTTTCAGAATGACTTCTTGTCAAATCCGTTCACGATCTAGAAACTCTGGCTGTAAGATTTCTGCTATTGTAGCACGTGAAGTTACTACGATCATACACAAGTCTTTAAGGCAAATAGGTCAAATTACCTTGATATGTTCCATTCGGAAATCTAAGCTACGCTTGTCCTAACCTAAGGCGAGACTTGTTTCCTTAGTACTCGTGCCTTGCCAAATTTAATCGAAAAACCCAGTTTTCTTAAATTCCCATCTGTCCTACAGTAATTGTCCATACTTTGAATATTTGATATAAAATGCATCTATTGAATATGTCAAAGTGTGAATTCTCACCAAACAATTTCATGATAGATGGACGCACCAGCGGGCAGAGGCAGAGGACGCGCCAGAAGAACTGTCCCAATAGGGATGACTCCTGAAGAAATACAAGCCTTGGTCAATCAAGGTGTTGCTGCAGCCCTAGCCACTCAGGCTGCTCAGAATGGTCATCACTATTCGTATAAAAAGTTCCTAGACTGCAAGCCAGATATCTTCACTGGGGCAGAAGGGGCCATTGGGCTCATAAGGTGGTTCGAGAAATGTGAATCCATCTTCGCTATATCTGAATGTCCCGATGAGAGTAGGACCAAGTATGCCTCCGGAGCCTTGAGTGGAGCTGCACTCTCGTTCTGGAAGACAGAAGTTTCAAGACTTACTCTCTCCCTAGCCAATGCTATGGATTGGGAGGAATTCAAACAGCTGATGATGGAAGAATTCTGTCCGAGAGAAGAAGTACAAAGGTTTGAAACCGAGTGCTGGAACCATAAAATGGTGGGATCTGAAATTGAAAAGTATACCACTGAAAATCATGAGTACGCAACCTTGTGTCCTCATATGATGGAGCCTGCTCACAGAAGAATTGAAGGCTATATCCGTGGACTGTCGCCAGTCATTCAATCTATGGTCACTTCCTCCAACCCAACTTCAATCCAACAGGCCATTAGGATAGCTCACAAGCTGACTAATGAGGCTGTGGCTCAGGGGAAGTTACCACCAAGAAACAAGGGTAAGGGTGTTGCTGCTGAAAGCTCGGGAAAGAGAAAGTTTGAAGATGCTAAAGACAGTGAGAGTCAAGGTACAAGCAAGAAGCAAGATCAGAAAAAGCACCATGACAATCAGGGCATTCCGCCTAGATGTCAGAGGTGTAGCAAGCGCCACCATGGCAAGTGTACTGCAATCATTTGCTACAAATGCAAGAAGAGGGGCACACTGCTCCTGAATGTAGAACCAAGACTCAAGACCAAGGAAAGAAGGATGGTAATCAGCAGAATGGTGGAAAGAAGGAAGTTATTTGTTTCAGATGTGGAGAAAAGGGCCATATTGCTAAAGACTGCACTGGGGAAAAGAAAGATACAGCCAAGGGCAGAGCCTTCGTTATTGGCAAAGGTGAGGCTCTCAAAGACCCTAACGTTATTATGGGAAAATTTTTGGTGAATGATGTTTATGCTATAGTATTATTTGACACGGGAGCTGATAAAAGCTTCGTATCTAATACTTTCTATAAGCACTTGAATGTAGAACCTGTACCCCTAGATAAGCCATATGTTGTAGAAGTACCAAATGGTAAATCCTTGACCGCATCACAAATCCTGAAAAACTATACACTAGATTTATCAGGTCATATCCTACCAATAGACCTCATGCCCATTACTTTGGGAAGCTTCGATGTGGTAGTTGGTATGGATTGGCTATCCAAAAACTCTGCAGAAATTATCTGTAAAGACAAAATGATTCGTATCCCCCTACCAAATGATGAAGTCCTGTGTGTGGAGGGAGATAAGACTGGTGTCGTGATGGGAGTTATTTCTTACTTGAAGGCTCAAAAGTGTCTTCGAAAAGGACATACTGCTATCCTAGCCCTAGTCACTGACAAAGATAAGAAGGAAAGGAAGATTGAAGATGTACCCGTCGTCAAGGAATTTCCTGAAGTGTTTCCTGATGAACTGCCTGGGTTGCCCCCTAAAAGAGAGGTCGAGTTTTCAATCGAGTTAGTACCTGGAGCTACACCTATAGCTCGGGCGCCATACCGTCTCGCACCTTCTGAATTAAAAGAACTATCTGACCAGCTTAGGGAACTCCTTGATAAAGGATTCATCCGACCTAGCTCGTCACCATGGGGAGCACCAGTGTTATTTGTGAAGAAGAAAGACGGAACTTTCAGAATGTGCATTGACTATCGGGAACTGAACAAAGTGACGATCAAGAACCGTTATCTCTTGCCACGTATTGACGACTTATTTGACCAACTGCAAGGTTCAAGCATTTACTCCAAGATAGATCTTAGAAGCGGCTATCATCAGCTGAGAGTCAGAGATGAAGATATTATGAAGACGGCTTTCAGAACTCAATACGGTCACTTTGAGTTCACAGTCATGCCATTTGGCTAACAAATGCACCTGCTGTATTCATGGATCTCATGAATCGTGTATGCAAGCCTTATCTAGACAAGTTTGTCATTGTCTTCATTGATGACATCTTGATCTATTCCAAAAATGAGCAGGAGCATGAAGAACATCTGAGATTGATCCTTTAACTACTAAAGAGAGAGGAGCTTTATGCTAAGTTCTCGAAATGTGATTTCTGGCTTAAAGAAGTTCAATTCCTTGGTCATGTGATCGATGCTAAAGGAATTCATGTAGACCCAGCTAAAATTGATTCCATCAAAAGTTGGCCTACACCTTCTAATCCAACGGAAATTAGACAATTTCTGGGACTAGCCGGCTATTACAGGAGATTTATCGAGGGATTCTCCAAGATAGCTCAACCATTGACCATGCTTACCCAAAAGGGGGTAGCATATCATTGGGGGTTCAAGCAAGAGGCTGCTTTTCAAACACTGAAACAGAAGTTGTGCAGTGCACCTATATTGTCCCTACCCGACGGTATTGAAGACTTTGTAGTCTACTGTGATGCTTCTGTTCAGGGACTGGGATGTGTTTTGATGCAGCGAGACAAAGTCATAGCCTATGCCTCAAGACAGTTAAAGGCTCATGAGAAGAACTATGCAACTCATGACCTAGAACTGGGAGCTGTTGTGTTTGCTCTTAAATTATGGAGACATTACTTGTACGGTACTAAGTGCACTATTTATACCGACCACAAGAGTCTTCAACACCTGTATAATCAAAAGGAGCTGAACATGAGGCAGAGGAGATGGCTTGAACTACTAAACAATTATGATTATGCCATCAAGTACCATCCTGGTAAAGCAAATATTGTGGCTGATGCTTTGAGTAGGAAAGAACATGTGAAACCTCGTAGAGTGCGAGCTCTACAACTTACCATTCAAAGCAACCTGCCGGCACAAATCTTGAATGCTCAGACTGAAGCCCTGAAAGAAGAGAACATTAAAGATGAAAACCTTCGGGGGCTAGACCAACAGTTTGAAGTTTATTAGGATGGAATACACTTTATAGCAGGAAGGATTTGGGTACCCCTATACGGGAATCTTAGAAGCTTAATCATGGATGAAGCCCACAAGTCTAGATACTCTATCCACCCAGGTGCAGATAAGATGTATTACGACTTGAAGCTTGTTTACTGGTGGCCAAGAATGAAGGCAGACATTGCAACCTATGTCTCAAAGTGCTTGACTTGTTCTAAAGTCAAGGTCGAATACCAAAGCCTTCAGGAATGTTGACCCAACCAGAAATTCCCGTGTGGAAATGGGAAATGATAACCATGGATTTCGTCACGGGTTTACCCAAATCTCAAACGGGCAATGACACCATTTGGGTTATCGTTGACCGTCTCACCAAATCCGCTCATTTCATACCCATCCGTGAGAAAAACAAGATGGAGAAGCTTGCAAGGGTGTACATCAAAGAAATTATCTCTAGACACGGAGTGCCAGTGTCTATTATCTCTGATCGTGATGCACGGTTTACATCAATCTTCTGGGGAAAACTCCAGAAAGCTCTAGGCACTCGCCTAGATATGAGCACAGCCTATCACCCTCAAACTGATGGTCAAAGTGAAAGAACCATACAGACTCTTGAAGATATGCTTAGGGCTTGTGTTATTGACTTTGGAAAGAACTGGGAAGGTCATTTACCTTTGGTAGAGTTCTCATATAACAATAGCTATCATTCGAGCATCAAGGCGGCACCATTCGAGGCCTTATATGGACGTAAATGTAGATCACTGCTTTGCTGGGCAGAAGTTGGAGATAGTCAACTTACTGGTCCAGAGTTGATCTTTGAAACTCATGAGAAAATTATCCAGATAAGAGAACGTATGGCTGCTGCCAGGGATCGCCAGAAAAGCTATGCTGATAAACGCCGCAAGCCACTGGAGTTTCAGGAAGGAGATAAAGTTTTGCTAAAGGTATCTCCCTGGAAGGGAGTTATACGCTTTGGGAAACGAGGGAAATTGAACCCTCGCTACGTGGGGCCTTTTGAAATTGTCAGAAGGATCGGCCCAGTAGCCTATGAATTAAATCTACCTGCTGAACTTGGTGGTGTGCACAATGTTTTCCAAGTATCCAATCTAAGGAAGTGTTTATCCGACGAATCACTTGTTGTGCCTTTAGAGGAACTACAAGTAGATGAGAAACTTAGGTTTGTCGAAGACCAGTTGAAATCATGGATAAGGAAGTTAAACAACTAAAGCATAGCAAGATTCCGATTGTCAGAGTTCGGTGGAACTCCCGACGTGGTCCTGAGTTCACTTGGGAACGAGAGGACGAAATGATGCGCAAGTATCCCAATCTGTTCAAGAATGTTGCCAGTACTTCTTAATTTTCGGGACGAAAATTCCTCTAACAGGGGGATGATGTGACAACCCGAAAATTTTTCACGAATTAATAAAATTTTTATGTGGATTTACAATGTATTTTTATATTTTTATTATTATTTAATAATAATATTAATAATAATAAAAATAATAACAATAATAATATTATTATTATTAAAAATAATGCTAATAATAATAATAATAATAATATTGTTGATAGTAATAGTAATGATAATAATAATAATAAATAATAATATTAATAATGAAGTCAAGGGGGTTGAATTGCCAATTTTAAAACATGTTTTAAACCTTAAAACATAAACTAATAAAGTTGTAAAACCCCAGGGACCATTTCTGTAATTTTTAAAACCCAACCCCCCGACCCCTCGGCTTTCCGGCGATACGTCCGGCCGGTCACCGGCGTGATTCCGGCGACCCTCTAAACGCCAAATATACACGGTTTTTCATCAAACAAATGTTCCCGACACTCTCATGTGAACGATTCGAACCAAAACCCCACAATAATTCGAGAATCAAATTAATAGTGCGATCGATCTACACCCGTGTTCCCTGTCGGCTACTTTACAGGGTTGAATCGCACAAAAACGTCAACAATAATCGAATTAACCACATCCAAACAATGCTATAAATAATACTAATCAGTCTACACTTCGAATTACATCTGAAACAACAACATTCATCGAATTCGAACTCATCTTCCTTCGCGACCTGCAACTCAGTCGACTTCTGTCTTATGAGCTTCAATTCACGAAATAGATAGAGGGCTTTCGATCATTTAAGCCTTTAGAATCTTTCTGTAAAAGGAATTTGATTATCAATATCATTTGATCAACAATCAGACTTCTCTGTGGCCGCGACTTGTTCTTGATTGTTCTTGTCATCAAATCGAATCGAAACAGGTAATTGAACCTACTCACACACTCGTTTTTACATAGGGATTAAAAGCCCTAACATGAATTTGATTATTATCATCGATTTGATCTTCAATTGGATCAAATCAGATTAGGGTTCTACGCGAATTTGGGGGAAACGGGGATTAAGTTGTTAAATGAAATACAGACCAAGTTCAATTGCGAATTGGAGCCTTGGCTCACCGGTTTGGACGCGGGGTTAATGGGGAGGAGGTCACGGGTTCGAACCCGGCCACCTCCCATTATTTGTTTTAATGCCTTTTAACACTTTTAAAAATATATAAAATTACTAAAAATCATAAAAATAATTTTTAAGAGCTTCTTTTATTTTAAATACCTTTAAATAATTTTCTGTAATTTATTTATTTAAAAACACCTTAAAATAAATTTATAAAATAATATTTAAAAATATTATAAATAACCATTTTTATAAAATAAACTTTAAATGATGATTTAAAGTATTAATCCATTGATTGGACACCATATTATTTTTAAATCATAATAATTGTAGAAATTTAATTATTTAAAAACCCTAGTTATTTATGTAAATAATTATTACCTAGGTTATAAATTATGATCCTTATAAAAGTGGATTTTAATGATAATTTAAATCATCAAAATTATTTATGGATGTTATATTATTTATGGATTTATCCTGATAATATAAATACAAAGTAGATTTTTATAAATTTAAATATTTATAAAATCTTACAAAATTAAATATAGACTTACATGTTTAAATAGTATCTACGATTTATTTAGAATATAATGATATATTAAAATCATTATTAATTTGATCAATATCATGAAATGCAAATCTTTAATTATTAAAGAATGAACAAAGACAATTAAATGATTTAATAATATGTTTATAACAAATCCTAGAAAACCAAACCCTAGATCAACTGAACACCAGGTTCAAGATCTAACTTATTTAGGTTTTGGATTTGTATCTGTTTGCTGACGTGAAATATAATTCCTTAGCAGGAATTTACTAGGTTGTCAACACCACACAAGGACTGAGGTGAGTTCATAACTATTCCCCTTTTTAATCATTTAAATATTTTGGGGCTGGAATACATGTTGTAATTGAAATTACAAATTATTTTGTGTATTATGTTAAATAATAATTTAATCACATTTATGATTACATATGGTTATTATAAAAATCCTTCTCTGTATACTGGACTATAAATAAGCAGGGATCTTTTGGATAGTACTATCGGGGAGTGACTTACCCCCACAAAGGTATGGACATGTGATCCATATCAGATGCACAAAGATCTTGTTGTCATTTGGGATGACTGTTTCTGTAGTGAGAAGGCAGATGTGCACTTTATATAGTTTGCATTATAGTTCCACATACAACCCATATGAGGATAAATGTAAAGGAGGATTTGCTCCCTCTGATCGTGCTCTCGTGACTCGTGGTTCAACACCATGTCCGCCACTACCTCCACCATGGGAAGCCTTAGAAGGTCTACTACCGGCCATTCTCTAACTTACACTGAAAGATTTAAACACTACACGGTCATTCAAGGGAATAGCTCAGTTCATGTCAAGTATAGTAAGTCCCTAATTACGGTGATCAGTTGTAATTAGCCACTTACTCTACTCTCCACACCCCAAGCATTACCTGTCCTGACTATATTAGCATCTAAATCTAACAGTAACACATAAACACATAACATGCGCACACAATACCGGTTAACTCTAAGAAAATACCTGATGGCACGCAGCTACTCAGTTTGGCATCCCTTCCCTTTCCGTCCCATTCTCAGTTTAAGTTAAGGTTTATTCTGAAAAATTTTACCCAATTCACTTAAACTTTGGCTCTGATACCAACTTGTAAGGCCCCGTTCCCGGGCACCTCACAGTTGGTCATTCATCGCACATAAAACGTTTTAGAACACATATTTACTCGCAGCGGAATTTAAAAACATTCATTAATAACAAAAACATGTCATTTATTTCATTACAACATTCTTTTACATTTCAAAATACATTGACATGTCAAAATATGGATGCCAGCCTCATCAACTGAGTAGTCGCCCTGTGCCATCCTCAGCAACATACCTGCCAACTGGAAAATACATAAAACGTCAGCGTTGCTGAGTGAGTTCTAGTTTTATATTAGAACATACTTTACTTACCGTCAAAACCATTCTTACATACATACGATCATACAACATACGTACACGTAGATAATATTATTATTATCTTCATCATTCATTTATTGGCTTTCGTTCGTGTACCGTTCATCATTAACATTCACGTTCTCTCTTTACGCTTTCTTTCGTTCGTGCGTTTCCTACTTTCATTCATACGTTCGTTACATTCGTCCTTACGTACATTACGTTCATTCTCACGTTCATTTCATTTGTTAGTACGTTCATTACTTTCATTCGTTCGTTCTTTAACTTTCATTCGTTAAGCATGTAAATCTCTAAGGGTCACCTCTCTTCTTTGCCCTCATGGTTCATACCCATGAGCCGACAAAGCATACTCTAACATACTGGTGCCCCTATGGCTCTCAGTCCATAGACCGACACCTGGTGCCCCTATGGCTCTCAGTCCATAGACCGACACGCGGTTACCCCTAGACCATGCAAGACTTTCTCTCGGTCTTTTGCAACACATAGTTGCTCACCCATTGGCAATCTCAAGGATTGCAAGGCTTCTGCGGGCTTTTGCAACACCAAGTTGCTCACCCATTGGCAATCTCAAGGATTGCAAGCCTTCTGCGGGCTTTTGCAACACCAAGTTGCTCACCCATTATCAATCTCAAAGATTGTAAGCCTTCTGCGGGCTTTTGCAACACCAAGTTGCTCACCCATAACTATGTTTGGCCTTATGCCACACCCCCGAAGTTAAACATAACTCGGGTAACAACACCCCCACCGAAATGGGTATCATCACCCCCACCGAAGTGGGTAACATCACCCCCACCGAAGTGGGTAAGTACACCCCCACCGAAGTGGGTAACATCACCCCCACCGAAGTGGGTAACCTGACATACTACACCCCCACTATGTGGGTAACTACACCCCCACCGAAGTGGGTAACTACTATACGCATTAGTTCATACTTACTTGCACATTGGATATCTTTTGTACCACTACCATCTGCTATACCCCGAACGTTATTAGCTACCGGGCCGAAGTCAATCCATAGACAGCAAAACGTAGTGCCACAGTACGGGCCGAGGTCAACAAATGAACAACAAACATATGCCACGGTACTGGGCCGAAGTCTATGGAGGGACAGCTAAACATGGTGCCACGGTACTAGAGGTAAGCGGTAGGGGTACCATGACCATGGTCAATCACATAGAAGGACCCGTTAAACTTATCCAATGTTTGCAAGTCATCTTTCGTTAATTCATTCGTTTATGCATGTATTCATCATCTTTTAATCATTCATTCATTCATTAATACATACATTCGTCATCATGTTCCTCTTTCTTTATCTTTCACTTTACGATACATAATACTTCATTAATTCATTTCTCGTTATTCGTAAAGTTTCAGAAAGATAAGCATACACAATCACAAGGAACATACACACATCATACATATTCATCATACATTCATCATCATACATTCATCATCATACGTACATCATCATGCATAGCATCATACCTTACTTAACAATATTTTAATAATATTGTTAACAATAATATACTAATAATAATATTAGTAACAATTAGGGTTAATCATACTCATCATTATATGCATGAGACATCATCATTTATTAACCCTAGTCAACCCTGGTCAAACCTCGAACCTCGAACTTTACTGGAAATTCCTGAAAAATGCTGTGTTCTAGCCGTTTTAGCCCTGTTGGGCGTATAAGCCTCTGGGCGTATGAGCACTATTAGTCGTATAAGCACTGCTGGACTTTTCACTTAACACTTAGAATTATCAACTGGTCTTACGACCACACTGTTGGTCGTATGACCACTGCTGGTCGTACCACCCCTGGACTTAGAAACATGTTCTGATCATACGACCACTGTTGGTCGTATGAGTCCACACTTAGAAAATTTTACATTGTCATACGACCACTGTTGGTCGTATGAGTCCTGTGGGACTTTTCAGTACTTAGAAAATATCACATACTCATACGACCACTGTTGGTCGTATGAGTCCTATTGGGCTCAACACTTAGAAAAATATTCTGGTTATACGACCACACTGTTGGTCGTATGACCACTAGTGGACTTACCAACCTTTGCTTATTTATTCTAAATCCCATTTTCAGACACATTAGCATCCTACTCATATGTCTAATTCATATTTCAAGTCCAGAACATCAGAATGCCTATTTCTAAACATATGCACATAATTCTAAGCATAAATCTAACATTAACATGAACATACATACAATTAATTCATACGGGTATCAACCCACAATTTTATAAAAGCATATTTACATGCATTTCCAGCCCCAAAATATTTAAAAACAGTAAAACGGGGTCTAGAACTCACCTTAGCTGCTCTTCAAGTTCAAACTCCCCTGCTCGAGCTTTTCCAAAGGACTTGAAAGCCCAGATGTGTCTAAAACACACAAATCCGAACACACATACACATAAGATCATGCATTTCTCGGTTTCTTAGCTCAAACACCACTTAAAAAACACTAATTCTTACCTTGAATTAGATTTCTTCTTCTTTCTCTCTCTAAAAAACCGAAGCCTCTGCTGTTTCTCTTTCTAAAAAGACGAATGAGGGTGTTTGACAGGCCAAAATGGGCGGCCATACCTCTTTATTCACCAACTTTTATTTTCTTTTGTTCTTTTGGCACTTTTTACCCTTTAACTTTAAGTTGACTTCCGTTTTCTTCCTTTCTCTTTCTATTTTATTCTTTTACTTCTTTAAAAGAAATTACGGGTGTTACAAGTCCACCCCCCTTATATAGGTTTCGTCCCCGAAACCTGTTATTCCTTAAACCCGTGTGAGCAGTACTGTCTCATCTCTTCTTCCAGTCTCTCATCCGGAATTCAATCGCTCTACATCGTTTATCAACATTTGATTTCTGGTTTGTCTTTAACTATTCTGCATTGGCAACCCATGCCTACTGATCAATGATTATTTGACCGGCACCTGCAACCTCAAGCATGCCACATAAAGTGCGGTCACTACTATTAGAAGAATCATCACAATATCCGAGCAAAGTCTCGGCGTCATAATCATTGAGCTTCAGAGCATCACTGAGAACCTTCAGCTTTCATGCTTGAAAAACACGACCATCAACTTGCGTATTGTTGCTAGCCCTTATTTAATGTTCTTTACGTATGTGTAATGACCCTTTGGCAACCCAACACTGACAAGAAAGACAATTCGGCTTATTTGGTGACTTAATCCAAATTTAGCTCTTTCCTTTACTTCCAACCTCCCATTCTACTCGTTTGCTACAAACGTCGAAACTATCGTACGTTGCCATTCAATGAACCACTCAAAGGCTGAAATTGTTCCTTAGACAACGGGTGACATAACTCTCTTAATTGCATCACGCAATCCTCTAGGGCATCAGGTATCCTAGTGAATCCACTAGTAATATTCTCTACGTCGAAGGGCTCATTGATGTTCCTTCTCCTTTTGTTTCCGTTCTCTTCCGATCGTCGTACATCCTTCTCGGTGAAGCCTCCATCATAATCCATAATCCATTGTCGCAGATCGGCACCGAACTTTTATCGAGCACCACCAATCAATCCATCTCTTTTGCAGCACTTGGTGCTTGCCTCATAAGTTACTATTCGATTCACCCGGAGGTGTACGTCTATCCGCATACGTCTATCAGGGATGGTCTAACAGAAAAACAAGCGCTCTCTCAATTCTATTGCGGGGTCCTTTAGCGCACTGGGTAATCTAGTAGACTTACCTATAGTAGCTCCTAAGTCGAATGACATATCTTTCTATTCCTAACATGCAACTTATCACAAAAGGCAGCCGGAATGAAACCAGAGCCATAATCAAACTACACAAAGGCTAAAGGTCAATTGACTAGAAACATACCTGACGTAACATCGGAGTTCACCCTAGCCTCCTCCCGCGTCATCGTGTAGTTGCTGCGTTTGCCCTCCGTCCTTCTCTTCCAGCCTTCTTCACTCCCGAACCTTCTGCCCTTGACTTCTCACAATCCCTGCTCATGTGACCTTCCTCCCCACAAGAATAACACCTCCCCATACCACAGTTCTTCGCCACATGTCCGGTCCTACCACAACGGAAACAGACATTTGTCCCCAGTCTACATTCCCCGGGGTGCTTGTGTCCGCACTTGTCACACTTTTCCGACCCCGTCTCAGTTATGACTACACGCTGATCATCCACCCGTGCACCTTTGTTACTTGGAGCGACTTCGCCACGTTCCAATCGCTTCCTGTTCCAATCCCGATCGCCTTCTCCTTTCTTGCTAGCTTCTGTCACCACCATCGATCTTTCATCGTATAACCTTCCCGCCAAATCTACCGTCGACCTAAACGTGCTTGGTCGGGCAGCGATCATGTGCCTACGGATATCCGCCGGCAAGCCCTGAACATACCTCTTGATTTTCCGCGAAAGAGGTGTCACCTGATCCGGCACCAGTCGTGTCAACTCGTTGAATTTAGTGGTGTATTGCTGATGTGTCATCGTCCCCGCTTCCAATTGCAGGAACTCCCTTTCAACTTTGTCCATCTCACGGCGAGGACAGAACTCCTCAATCACCAGCATTTTCAACTCTGACCATCTCATTCTTCCGATAGCCCGACTACCCTCAGCTTGAACTATATTGTCCCACCAACACAACGCTGAGTCCACGAAAGAATGAGTGGCAAACTTAACTTTCTGATCTTCCCGGCACTCACTAATTTCCAGTACCGCTTCCATCTCTCTGACCCAACGATGAGCGGCAGTAGCATTGCCGTTACCGTCAAAGGTTGGGGGCTTACATCGTCGAAACGCCCCATAATTACAGCCTCGTGCCGCCACCGGCGCAGGCGCTTCCTCTTCTTCCTCATCCTCGTCATCGGACAATATCGTTTCTGCCTCTGTCTGTTGCTGTCTACCGGAGGATCGATTCCTCCCTCGTCTATCATCCTCACGTACTGCTTTTATCACTTCTGTCATTACAGACGGTAAGATCGTCTGCATCACCTGGTGCACTTCTTCAACTACCGCCTCTTTCACCGAGGCTCTCAAGTTAGCACTATCATCACCACCTCCCGGTTGAGGTGTTTCGGACTCCTCGTGAACCACCTGTTCCACTCTAGATCGTGCTCTCGTGACTCGTGGTTCAACACCATGTCCGCCACTACCTCCACCATGGGAAGCCTTAGAAGGTCTACTACCGGCCATTCTCTAACTTACACTGAAAGATTTAAACACTACACGGTCATTCAAGGGAATAGCTCAGTTCATGTCAAGTATAGTAAGTCCCTAATTACGGTGATCAGTTGTAATTAGCCACTTACTCTACTCTCCACACCCCAAGCATTACCTGTCCTGACTATATTAGCATCTAAATCTAACAGTAACACATAAACACATAACATGCGCACACAATACCGGTTAACTCTAAGAAAATACCTGATGGCACGCAGCTACTCAGTTTGGCATCCCTTCCCTTTCCGTCCCATTCTCAGTTTAAGTTAAGGTTTATTCTGAAAAATTTTACCCAATTCACTTAAACTTTGGCTCTGATACCAACTTGTAAGGCCCCGTTCCCGGGCACCTCACAGTTGGTCATTCATCGCACATAAAACGTTTTAGAACACATATTTACTCGCAGCGGAATTTAAAAACATTCATTAATAACAAAAACATGTCATTTATTTCATTACAACATTCTTTTACATTTCAAAATACATTGACATGTCAAAATATGGATGCCAGCCTCATCAACTGAGTAGTCGCCCTGTGCCATCCTCAGCAACATACCTGCCAACTGGAAAATACATAAAACGTCAGCGTTGCTGAGTGAGTTCTAGTTTTATATTAGAACATACTTTACTTACCGTCAAAACCATTCTTACATACATACGATCATACAACATACGTACACGTAGATAATATTATTATTATCTTCATCATTCATTTATTGGCTTTCGTTCGTGTACCGTTCATCATTAACATTCACGTTCTCTCTTTACGCTTTCTTTCGTTCGTGCGTTTCCTACTTTCATTCATACGTTCGTTACATTCGTCCTTACGTACATTACGTTCATTCTCACGTTCATTTCATTTGTTAGTACGTTCATTACTTTCATTCGTTCGTTCTTTAACTTTCATTCGTTAAGCATGTAAATCTCTAAGGGTCACCTCTCTTCTTTGCCCTCATGGTTCATACCCATGAGCCGACAAAGCATACTCTAACATACTGGTGCCCCTATGGCTCTCAGTCCATAGACCGACACCTGGTGCCCCTATGGCTCTCAGTCCATAGACCGACACGCGGTTACCCCTAGACCATGCAAGACTTTCTCTCGGTCTTTTGCAACACATAGTTGCTCACCCATTGGCAATCTCAAGGATTGCAAGGCTTCTGCGGGCTTTTGCAACACCAAGTTGCTCACCCATTGGCAATCTCAAGGATTGCAAGCCTTCTGCGGGCTTTTGCAACACCAAGTTGCTCACCCATTATCAATCTCAAAGATTGTAAGCCTTCTGCGGGCTTTTGCAACACCAAGTTGCTCACCCATAACTATGTTTGGCCTTATGCCACACCCCCGAAGTTAAACATAACTCGGGTAACAACACCCCCACCGAAATGGGTATCATCACCCCCACCGAAGTGGGTAACATCACCCCCACCGAAGTGGGTAACTACACCCCCACCGAAGTGGGTAACATCACCCCCACCGAAGTGGGTAACCTGACATACTACACCCCCACTATGTGGGTAACTACACCCCCACCGAAGTGGGTAACTACTATACGCATTAGTTCATACTTACTTGCACATTGGATATCTTTTGTACCACTACCATCTGCTATACCCCGAACGTTATTAGCTATCGGGCCGAAGTCAATCCATAGACAGCAAAACGTAGTGCCACAGTACGGGCCGAGGTAAACAAATGAACAACAAACATATGCCACGGTACTGGGCCGAAGTCTATGGAGGGACAGCTAAACATGGTGCCACGGTACTAGAGGTAAGCGGTAGGGGTACCATGACCATGGTCAATCACATAGAAGGACCCGTTAAACTTATCCAATGTTTGCAAGTCATCTTTCGTTAATTCATTCGTTTATGCATGTATTCATCATCTTTTAATCATTCATTCATTCATTAATACATACATTCGTCATCATGTTCCTCTTTCTTTATCTTTCACTTTACGATACATAATACTTCATTAATTCATTTCTCGTTATTCGTAAAGTTTCAGAAAGATAAGCATACACAATCACAAGGAACATACACACATCATACATATTCATCATACATTCATCATCATACATTCATCATCATACGTACATCATCATGCATAGCATCATACCTTACTTAACAATATTTTAATAATATTGTTAACAATAATATACTAATAATAATATTAGTAACAATTAGGGTTAATCATACTCATCATTATATGCATGAGACATCATCATTTATTAACCCTAGTCAACCCTGGTCAAACCTCGAACCTCGAACTTTACTGGAAATTCCTGAAAAATGCTGTGTTCTAGCCGTTTTAGCCCTGTTGGGCGTATAAGCCTCTGGGCGTATGAGCACTATTAGTCGTATAAGCACTGCTGGACTTTTCACTTAACACTTAGAATTATCAACTGGTCTTACGACCACACTGTTGGTCGTATGACCACTGCTGGTCGTACCACCCCTGGACTTAGAAACATGTTCTGATCATACGACCACTGTTGGTCGTATGAGTCCACACTTAGAAAATTTTACATTGTCATACGACCACTGTTGGTCGTATGAGTCCTGTGGGACTTTTCAGTACTTAGAAAATATCACATACTCATACGACCACTGTTGGTCGTATGAGTCCTATTGGGCTCAACACTTAGAAAAATATTCTGGTTATACGACCACACTGTTGGTCGTATGACCACTAGTGGACTTACCAACCTTTGCTTATTTATTCTAAATCCCATTTTCAGACACATTAGCATCCTACTCATATGTCTAATTCATATTTCAAGTCCAGAACATCAGAATGCCTATTTCTAAACATATGCACATAATTCTAAGCATAAATCTAACATTAACATGAACATACATACAATTAATTCATACGGGTATCAACCCACAATTTTATAAAAGCATATTTACATGCATTTCCAGCCCCAAAATATTTAAAAACAGTAAAACGGGGTCTAGAACTCACCTTAGCTGCTCTTCAAGTTCAAACTCCCCTGCTCGAGCTTTTCCAAAGGACTTGAAAGCCCAGATGTGTCTAAAACACACAAATCCGAACACACATACACATAAGATCATGCATTTCTCGGTTTCTTAGCTCAAACACCACTTAAAAAACACTAATTCTTACCTTGAATTAGATTTCTTCTTCTTTCTCTCTCTAAAAAACCGAAGCCTCTGCTGTTTCTCTTTCTAAAAAGACGAATGAGGGTGTTTGACAGGCCAAAATGGGCGGCCATACCTCTTTATTCACCAACTTTTATTTTCTTTTGTTCTTTTGGCACTTTTTACCCTTTAACTTTAAGTTGACTTCCGTTTTCTTCCTTTCTCTTTCTATTTTATTCTTTTACTTCTTTAAAAGAAATTACGGGTGTTACAATTCCAGACCCGGAATTTGAGGGTGTGACAGTTTTTAGATAAATACTTAATGGTTAAGCCTTCAGATGCAACTTAATAGTTAAGTTATGGATAAAACTTAACAATTAAGTATTGGATAAAACTTAGTGCCTAAGTTTAGATAAAGAATAGAATAAAACTTAACGGCTAAGTTTTGGATAAAGTTTAATAGCTAAGTCTTGAATAAAATAAAAAAACTTAATAGCTAAGTCTTGAATAAAATATAAAACTTAATAGCTAAGTTTTGAATATAATATAAAACTTAATGGCTAAAGTTTGAATAAAATATAAAACTTAATAAGTAAGAAATACTTAATGAGTAAGAAATATCCATATATAAATAGATGCTTCTAGCTTCATTTCATTTCACAATCCTTTTCCTACTTTCACACACGAAACTCTCTACTACCTTTTAAACATCACAAAGATAACCCGAGATTAGGAAGCCGGTGTATATGCTCTAGACAACAAGTATAGGAGTTCTGAATTAATCAAGGTGTTAGGAGCTCGTGACTTATTCGTTAAGTTACTTCAAGGTTTAGAAACAAAAGCTTATCAAGTTTAGAGGCTCCGTTCAACTTACCAGGTGAATACGTTTAATACTTTCAAAACATTCAAATGATTTTATTTTGCGAAAATGGCATTAGTACGTTAACCATGTTAATGCATAGAGGTATTCTGCTAAAACATTTAGACCAGAAGTATATGTATGTTTGATCAAACTATATCCTGGGGATGGGTGAAAATCCCATACTAGGGCTAGTTCAGACTCAGTGCAGATCCGGAGAGTCCCGTAGTAAGACTGCCTGAGCACCAATACCAGTATATATGGAGGGGGACTTTCAGTTGAAATAGACTGCTAAATGTGTGGTTTACCGTTAATTTATGATTAACTATTTATCGTTATTCATGCCGAAATATTTTTGTGTCAAATTAAATGTATTCACCAGCTTTTCGCTGATGTACTATTTTCAAACCTTTTCAGGTAAACATGATTAAATATGTCTAGTCAGGTGTTAGTGCTGGATGGACTATGAATCCTAGGCATGGAAACCCTGTGATGAACATATTAGCAAGAATAGTGCTGGAAGGACTAAAGTTTCCTAGACATAGACCTTGTGGCAAATTTTGAATATTTGTCACTAGACAGAAAATTTTGTAAACATTGCGTTGACAATGTTATGTAAAATTTTGGGTATTTAATTCCCAACGAATATATGAAAGTTTGCTTTCTTTTATAAATCATCAGAATATTTTATTTTATGAAATAAATTGTGAAATGTTTTTCCGCTGCGTAAACATCTTTCAAAACAAACAAATAAAAAGTGAACAATGACGCGTACCAAACGGTCGCACTCCCGGGGTGCCCTGAGACCGGGGTGTGATATAAATTATCGTTTAGCTTTTGAAAAATCGTTGTTGCAGTTGTGCAGTCAAAGTTTGTAAAAGGTCATTTTAGAAAAGGTAGACGATCGTTTAGCTTCAATATGACCTTGTTCTTTAGGCTTTGAAGGGATGGTAATTAACGTGTCATTAAACTTTGTATATTATTGTTTACATTTAAGTATATGGTCGCTTGTAATAAAGTAAACAACCATCACCAACCCCCAAACCCTAATAAATAATCAGCAAGCCTTTGCCACCTACCAATGCCTAATAAATCAACCAACCTATCAATTTTTGAAAACCCACAAACCGTATATTATCAATCTATTTTCAACCTCTCAACCAATCAATTTACTTATTAAGCATTCATCTACAACTTCCATCCCATCAAGATTAGCTATCCCTCGAGTTCATGTTGATTTCTAATACTTTTGCGGATGCTCGGTATGACAGCTGAATCCTTGAATCCTCTTAGGTTCAGATACAACAACTTCTTATTGCTTGACATTTTCAGCTTGTGCTTCGGTTACAATTTTTTCCGTATCTCTTTCAAATCCATATGATTTTCTCCAATCTTTCGTACTAATAGTTGATTCTCTAATAAGGTAGCTCTACGTTTTTATGAAAACTCGATTTATAATAGGATTGTAGAAATAGTAATCGATTATTTTATGGTATCTAACGAAAATGAATTTATCACCAAGGGGGTCTAGTTTCTCCGAAGATTCACGTGTAACATAAGCGTTGCATCCTCATACCTTAAGGCATGACATTTTGGGTGTGTTCCCATGTCAAATATCATAAGGCATGACATTTTGGGTGTGTTCCCATGTCAAATATCATAAGACTTTTTCATCGTCTTAGTCAGAGATAGATTAATGAATTTTTTGGCAGTCTCAAGAGCGAAACTCTAAATGGAGTGAGGTAAATTTGTATGACACATAATTGATTAAAACATTATAACAATGTCCAGTTCGTACTCTCAGACGCACCATTATGATATGGTGTTACCGATGGAGTGAGTTATGAGACCATCCCATGTTTACTTGGATGTTCGTCACATACTTGACTAACATATTCTCCACCTCAATCCGCTCAAAGTATCTTAATCATTCTACCTAACTAATCTTGCACTTCGTTTGGGTATTGTTGAGTTTTTCAAACATTTAATTTTTATGCTTCATATTATAAACATAACCATATATATTGAAATTATCAATAAACATAATGAAGTATGAATTTCCATTCCTGACTATTGTTCTGAACGGTCCACATACATTACTATGCACGAGTCCTAACATATCCTTAGCCCATTGAACAACACTAGTGAAATGAGTATTGGCCAACTTTCCACTTAAACATAATTCCCATCTATCAAAGAACTATTAACCAATGGAATCTAAGATTCCTAATGTATGAAGTTTCTTAATATGATTCTTGTTTATATGGCCGATTCGACAATGCCATATATGTGCATCATTAAAATCTAATTACGTACGTTTGTTGGAGATGTATATAGTATTATTGGCATGGAGTTTTATCTCATAAATTCCATTATGTGGCTTCACATCAAAATAAAACATATCAATTAAATATGCAAAAATAAAACCATCATTATTACAGACACGGAAATAATATTTCTAGTTAATGTAGGTATGTAGCAAACATTGTTTAAAGCTAATTCTAAGATATTTGGAAGTAAAAAAATCATATTCTCCTATTGCCTTCACTTTAACCTTCTGTCCATTACTAACATGGAGTTTCGGGCTGTCTTGCTTTAGTTTTCTAATCTTCCTTAGTCCCTACAAATCATTACAAATGTAAGGGCCACATTCAATGTCAAACACCCCATATTTGCTTTAGAATGAGAAGATTCCATTAATGAATATACCAGAGAGTTTCCCGGAATCCTTCTTCCGTTTTAGCTCAGGCAAGTATTTTGGGTAATTCCTCTTCTAGTGACATGCATATGTTATTATTAGTTTCTACTAGGCGGCATCTGTTTGGGTAGTTGTCACACCCAAGGTCGGGTATACCTCAGGCGTGCGAGCCAGATTGATTGGTATCAACTGATAGGTCCCAATTTATATTTTTAAAATAACAGCAAAAGTCTTTTTCAAAATACTTTTATAAATATTCAACCTTATTGGTTGACTTTCTATATTCATTTGTCTCAAATGTTTTATTGTTTAAACTAAGATAATCATTTGAGATAATAATCAAATACTCAATGTCACACCCCAACCTTGACGGCAGAAACGTCGAGGTGTGAGGGTTAATGTCACACCCTCGCTTAGAGCGGAAACACGAGGATGCGATGGACGGGATCGTCATAACACTTGGTATAAATACAGAGATATATTACATACAAACTTCTCGTGTCATGACGTCCCCCGACACAATGGTGACTTGTGTCGTGGTTAGTCAGTTCCACGACTATCATAGTCTTATTGATTCTAAATCCAAAATACACATAGTTCACAAATAAATACAAATGATATACATTACAAATGCAGAACTAATGAAATCCTGAGGGTCTCTGCTAAGGCATCAGCACTAGCTATCCTCTTTGATTATGTTCACCTGAAAAGATATGCTCAAAAATGTCAACACATAATGTTGGTGAGTTCCGCAGGTTTAAATTGAAAACATGTAATTGATGCTGTATAAAATTTGATATGGAATCATACTGCAAGCACAAACCACATAACATGCGTTTAAGACAACCAAACCCTAATGACGTTATGCATATAAATTCGACGGAATATATTCACCCTTGGCCGGAACCAATGCAGCCAACTGCTGAGCAATCAAAGCAGCTATATCAGGATTGCCAGTTTCCTGATTATTGTCGGCTGGAGCACCACCAGCTCTTGAGGGTCTACCCCTTCTCCTGTTTTGTGGGGCTTCAACTTCTTGGTTGGTTTTGCGTGTGACTCTTTTAGGCGCCATCTTCTAACTACAGAAAGATGGAAATCTTAGTCACCGCATGATTTCACTCATTAATTCATAATAACCTATGCTTCGGTCCATCAAGATCATTATGTAGCCCAGATTAAGCACATTCTTAGTATACCGGTGATGCTTATATATAGGGTTCCCCGCAGCGTTCCCACCACATCCACGATATACCTTGAATAATACTTAAACTAGTTACATAAAATCTTAATTTTCCTTAGCATCTACTCAAAGAATAATGTTTCATAAGGTCAATATCATGATTGGAAATACTATGAAGGCTTTAAGTAGGACAGGACTTGATAATGTTTGATTGCCTTCAACAAGGACTTATGTTTGATTGCCTTCAACAAGGACTTATGTTTGATTGCCTTCAACAAGGACTTACTAGAATTATGACCCTAACACCCTAGGGTATAGAATAGAAACGCGTAATACTCATGATCGTCACCTCATGGTAAGATTAGCCAGACTTCTCATGCATGGCGAATTACAATTACGTGTGCACCCGTAATGGTAATCTACCATACATGATCACCTTTAACTTCACTTACCCCAAGTTAACATCATAGTATTACTTAGATTCAACAAGCACAAATAATGTAATGTCCTTATGTCCCTGAGCCAGTATTCCAATTATAGCATGTAATAGCAAATAAGCACATAAGCACATTATGTCTAATGATAACTGCATATCCGTCACATTTCCAGAATTTCAGTCATAACCATGATAGGGTCGGATTCAATATCCGAGATCGACGCTACACGTGATCACCGAAGTTCCCTAATAATATGATGTTGTACAAGCATCTAGTTTGTACTTTTCCCTTTCAGTAGTTTGTACAACAGCTGAAGAGTTTGTTCTTCAGCTGTTATACTTTCAGTAGTTTGTAAACGACTGGAGAGTTTGTTCTTCAGTCGTTGTACCTTTTCAGTACTTGTAGCAGTTAGAACACTTAGCATTTTTGTAAGAGGGTGTCAACTGTTTGACATCTAGTATCAAAGTATCCCATGGAGAAAGACTAAGAGTAATAATGTCTTCCTCGGGATGTTCAGATAACACGTGTATATGTATAAAATCAAATATGTAGGAACATACTTGTAGATTATTAGGTATATAGGAATATACCTGTATATTAAGTTCATTGACTTAATATACTTGACCCATTTGCCTTGTAGACTTGTGTATTAACCATAGTTTATCACTCATCCTAGAAATCCCCAGGTAGCGTAACGGGTCTCGCAATGAGATTTATACGAATACGCTTGCCTTAGCCCGAAGGCCTTTTGCCAGGAAATCCAGAATACAGGTGTCTATGTGTCACACAAATCTTGAAAGACATTTAGGTAAAATCAAATGCACACAGTAGTCCCTAGCACGCATTCTATATGAAGGTTCTTAGGTTATAGTCTAGGTCGAATTCTCCACCTAATTCTCTATAACCAAGGCTCTGATACCAATCTGTCACACCCTCGCTTAGAGCGGAAACACGAGGATGCGACAGACGGGATCGTCATAACACTTGGTATAAATACAGAGATATATTACATGCAAACTTCTCGTGTCATTACGTCCCCCGACACAATGGTGACTTGTGTCGTGGTTAGTCAGTTCCACGACTATCATAGTCTTATTGATTCTAAATCCAAAATACACATAATTTACAAATAAATACAAATGATATACATTACAAATGCAGAACTAATGAAATCCTGAGGGTCTCTGCTAAGGCATCAGCACTAGCTATCCTCTTTGATTATGTTCACTTGAAAAGATATGCTCAAAAATGTCAACACATAATGTTGGTGAGTTCCGCAGGTTTAAATTGAAAACATGTAATTGATGCTGTATAAAATTTGATATGGAATCATACTGCAAGCACAAACCACATAACATGTGTTTAAGACAACCAAACCCTAATGACGTTATGCATATAAATTCGACGGAATATATTCACCCTTGGCCGGATTGCTGGCAGCTGTGTTGGTAACTCGCAAGTTAACCAATCGTCGAAGGGTGGGGGTGTCAACCCAGTAGTACTACCAATACCTATCCGTTGGTTCCTAACCCGGAATTAATGGTTGTAAGAATCATAGAATAACACCATGTATGCATGCAAAACAGTATCACATTGATTCCAAGTATGAAAACAGAATATACAGTGTACAGCATTGAAAACGGATGAGCATACTTTTCCCCCATTGATTGAAAACATTGAAAACTTGTATAAACATAAAAAGGGGCCACGAAACTCACCTTGTATTGATGTAATGCACAAAGACTTCACAGAATCAAGCAATGCACGATCAATCACGTTCAATACCTATTATTTATTGTAACTAAGATTTTAAAATTATACTCAATGCGAATAGATATATTTGGTTGGATTCGGGTTTGACACACGATTAGATATATGTTTTTGGATTTGATTATATACCTAGGATCTAAGTCGAGTTGTGGGGTTTTGACAAGTATATTTACTTGTATTTTGATTTATTCAAAAGAAATTTATCATTTAAATATATTATGTATATATATTCCTTGTAATCGTATAATTCAATAATAATTTGTTAATTAAAGTATAAAAATATAACCCATAATTATATTTGTAAATATTTTGTGAAATTATATAATTTGTCATTTCTCTAATTTTCGTGATTATTCCATAATTAAACACGATTTAGAGTTCATTTTTCTAAAAATAATTATTTACAATATTTATAAATAACATTTTATAAAGATTTTTAAGGTTTTTAAATAAAATAAATTTACAGAAAACAATTTTGTGAGATTTAAAATAAAGGAAGTTTATAAAATTTATTTTATAATTTTTAAGAATTTTTATAGAATTTTTAGAAGCTTAAAAAGGTGTTTTAAAAATAATGGCAGAGGCTCGGGTTCGAACCCGGGACCTCTAACTCACCAACCCTCACACATACCACTGAACCAAATGCCTCAGCCGCAACAGAACCCCGTTTTATTTGTTTTTAAGTCAACCTAGCCGATTACCCCCAAATCCATATGAACCCTAATTTGATTTCCCCCAAATTGAACACGAATTCGATTCTGTTAACGAACAATTTCATGGGGTTTTTGTTCCCCATGATAAAACGAGTGTATAGGTATGTTAAATTACCTGTTTTGAGTTGATTTGATGCTAAGAACAGTCAAGAACAAGCCGCGGTTATCTTGAAATCGAAAAGGAATTAAACACTGATGAAACTCGAATTAATTGCACAGGAAGCTTCGAATGGTGCTAAGGATCGAAAGCCCTATGTTATTTGAGAGTTACAAGGCTCGGAGGGTGGCGGTTTGATTAATTGCAGGTCGCGACAGAGGGTTTAATCGAATTGGTTGTTTGTATGTGTTTCAGGTGTGAATTCAGATTGTATTCGATTAGGAAGTTATCTAGTAACATTCATGTGTAATTAATTTGATTAAAGTAGTATTTTAGTGGGTTATCAAGCCGTTCGAGTTTGTCGGGAATTAAGTGGAAAAGACTAGAGCCGTTAATCGACCGTTAGAACGCGTTTTGTGTGTGCTTGAGTTCGATTCTTATCCACGAAACGGTTCTGTGCTTTTTGAGCTGTTAAAATCAGGTTTTTAGTTGGTTTTGGGCTTCGCCGGAGTTTGGCTGGACTTCGGCCGGAATCGGCGCCGGAAAGTCGGGGGGTGGGCGGGGTTGGATTTGAAACTTTCGAAGTTGCAGATTCAGCCCCTGTGGTTTCATTATTATTATTTTATGTTATAAAATTCTTTTGAAGTTTTAAAAATTACAAATACCCCCCTGCATTATTTATTTATTCTTTGTTATTATGATTATTATTAATATTATTATTATTATTATTATTATTATTATTATTATTATTATTATTATTATTATCATTATTATTATTATTTTTGTTATAAACGAGTATACGAGAGATTCACTAACACGACATGTATACATAAAAACAATAAATACATAAGAATAATTAACACACATAGAACATGTACATGAAGATAATTCGATTAACACGATACATAGATTATGAACCTACGTGAGGCTAGTCAATACACACGATGAGTTCACGAGCTTGATGTTGATTAACAGTCTACTGGTGACAGATGCTACATACCATCACATTCACCACATGATCTTCAACAAGAAGAATCTTAGGTTTCCTTTCTGATTTAGGAATATCTTGAATGTTTCTTACACTTTGTTCATTAATCCATCTGTATCATCTGAACTGTCACACTAACGTGACAGTAATCCACAATGTTCTTTGCTTGATATTGTGAGGTGTCACAGTTAAGATCGTTCACAGCCACATAACGCTATTAATAACCCACATATTTATTAATCATAAGTGCCAATTGTACCATTACAAACATAACATAACATAAGTTGTAACAATCCAATTTATTTCGTTTATTTAACTAGGTCTATTCCTAGATGTGAAAGCACTTCAAGATATCAATCAAACTTGAGCATTTCTCGAAACATGTTAAAAATAAAAGGTCAATAATATTGTTGGTGAGATTTCCATAGTTTTCAATACATAAGTATATAAAAGATGGCAATTCATATTGTAAATTAGAGAACAAAGTAACTAGGGATGTAAGACAGAATGTACAATCAAACCTTGACAAAGTTTTACAAGTCTCAAACATTCATAAGTATATACGATTAGCTAAGTGTACTTGGATCAACCAAGCAGGCTTGTCAAGCCCATAGATCTAGCCAGGCTAGCAATAGTTAATGATTGTACATATATTCGACATTACATGGTAGCTACAAGGTTCAACTAACCACAACACACAAGTAATATAAGTTTACAAGAATCAAACGTTTACAAGTGCAATGATTATAACGTAACATGTTTCACCCCAAAGTATAAAAATATGAAAAAGGAGTATAGAAATACTCACTTGATAAATAAGTATATGTTTGATGATTAATAAGAAATAAATATGCGTCGTTCCAACGTAACTCGTCACAAGGCACCTAAATATATATATATATTTACAAGATTTATGTTAAATTATAAGTTTAATGAATTAACGAGAACTACGGTTTCAATTTGGTATTTGCCAATTAATTATATTTAACAAATGGAATGAATTTATATTTCTTGGAAAATATATATATTTATATTTTATTCAAAGATGTGAAAAGAAACAATTATAATTATTTAAAAAGGTGGTATATAAAGTTTAAATAAAAATTTATAGCTAAAGTTTATTACTATTTAAATAAATTAATTGAAAAGGAATATTTGGTCCAATAGTAATTTACCTATTATTATTTTCAACTCAAAAAATTATTAAAACAAGCTTTGTTAAAATATTTTATAAATCAAAAAAACATTTTTATTTAAATTTAGAAAAATTACAGATATTTGAAATTTTCAGAAATTAATATAGTGTCTTAAAAATTTAATAAGTTTTTAAATCATTTTTTTTGTAAATAAATATATGTAGTTATAACATTTGTACTAAATTTTATAATAAAACATCAAAGGTTTTTACAATAATAATTTTACAGAAAATATTTAAATAAGTTTCTAAAAGAAAGAAAGTTTATAAACTTGTTTCTATAATTTTTAGAAATTTTTCTATAATTTTTTATAAGCCAAAAGCCTTAAAAAAATATGTGAGGTTGCCCGGGTTCGAACCTGGGACCTCTAGTGTGGAATGTGAGTGCAGAACCAGTAAACCAAGGTCGTGCATGGCCATGGTTTTACTTGGTTTTTAATTCTTAAAAGCATTTGATACAAACCACACCCAAATCACATGAACTCTAGTTCTATATTGATTCAAATTGAACACTGATTCGAGTGTTTCAACTCGATTAACCTTAAGGCTTTTGATCCCTAAGCCTAATCGAGCAGGAAGATGTATTATACTTACCTGATTACGATCTAAATGATGTGTTTAAGCTTGTGTTCGTCTCGGTTCACACGCAAAGAACAGGGAGATCAAATTCGATCGTTTGAGTGTGTGTATTTCAATTTGTGGTTTGCAGAGAGTTGAAAGGGATCGAGAGGAATATTTGCCCTCTGTTATATACGTTCGAATTGTACGTTAAAGAGCCGAACAGGTTTCACCTTTGATTCGTTTGTTTCGGTTAGAATTAAGTGATTAATTGGGTGTTTAACTCAAATTAAACTACACATTCAACTTTGTAATGATTATATGAGCATTTATGTTCGGTTAATTTGATTATTATTATGATTTGCATGTTGAACGTTTAGGTGTCAATGAATGCTTCGGTTTCGATTTGAATGAGGGTGTAATTACTGTGAATTCCGCATTAAAGCACACCCCTAAATTCGATTCGAGTTCACGAACCGGTTGGGTGTGTTTTGGGGTCAAAACCGCGGCCGAAAGGGGCCTTTTTGGCCTTGCCGGAGTTCGGCCGGAGTTACCGGTCCCTCTCGCCGGAATTACGGGAGGAGAAAGGGGGGGGGGGAGTTTGGGTTTTAAATGTTTACACAATTGGTCCCTGTACTTTCTTTCCTTTATTATTTTATGTCCAAACTTAAATGTTTGAAGTTTCCTAATTAACAAAAAGACCCCTTCAACTTTGAGTTTTATATAATTTGACTTTTAAATTTTACAATATATATTATTATTATTATTATTATTATTATTATTATTATTATTATTATTATCTATTATACAATAATTATCATTATAAGCTTTCAAGTTGAAGACAAATTAAAGCCATATGCAAACGTAACCCATGAGTTTCATATTAGGCAACAATGGTCCTTACAAGAATTATAAGGACGTTAATTTTTAATTAACGTAAAAATACAAGATGTTACACTAACTTTGTGAAGTATTTCAACTCTTGGGGTTAAATTTAAATCATCCCTACATTGCATAAAAATAATTACATATTCTTAAAAGATTACATCGTTTTTTAAACAAGCAACCTGTAGACAAGCAACAAGTCTAAAGTCAAACACTTCATCATCCAAGATTCCTGTGAGCGTTTCCACGATGTTCAAGTTAAACCATAACCTTTATTTGCATTACACATGCATATCATTTTTCTGAAAATGGTTTTAAAATGAAACGTCGGCATAAAGCTCGTGAATCATGTAACTAGACACTTTTGATAAAATCAAACAACACTATTGATATTAATAATTATTAAAACATCTTGTTTATAGTTGTCCTATTTGTTGACAGGACCCATATCGGGAAATGGTATACATTGAAATCATCCAGTACACATGTGTTGAACTAATTTAGTCGTATTATGACATAACACACAATTGCCCATTAATGTGTGTATCTTCAATTGATATACGTATATTGTGTCAACAGTTGATTAAATCATGCTTAATAACATCAATATACTCAGATGCTGGTTTTAAAATAATATAATCGTTTTCATATAGATATTTCATAAACATGCTAAAAATCATTTTATACACATAAACCAAGCATGTAAACAAAAGTTTGAGAAGCATGTTCACCTTAATAAACTGCTAGAATCACCACTTATAATCTTCTAAGCACCTTCATGACAGTTTCCTAAGCTTAACAAGTATAACACTAGCTGTTAAGTATAACACTAGCTTACACAAGGTAATTTTAGGGTATTTAGGTATATCTAAAACACACATGTGTTTTAAATATGTAAAATCGGCTTCATCATGCATGCTTTTATATCATGATTATCTGCCACATAACCATAGCAGCTGATGGTCCAATCAAAATTTGACACGCGTCAACATGTGTTGCTTTCAGAGTCTCATCAGCAGACACATGTCATAATAGGATGACACATGTCATCCCCTCAGTCCTTGTTAGCATGCCATGTGTCACTACATGAGGGTTTTTCTTAAAGGCATGTAGCGAAATGTTACAGGGAACATAGTGGTCTGCTATGTAACAAGAATTCCTGAAACCCTAGTTCATTGCTTGGCGATCCTCTAGGCCTCCAGGCCAAAGTCCACGACCGGGGCCCAAACCCTAATTCTTATTATTTTTTATTTCTAACGCTGAACTTTCAATTTTTATTATTTAATGCATAAATGTTTTAAGGTGTTAACGTTAGAGTAGTGGGTAATAGGTTTTTCCAAGATTGGTCATTTGAGAACATACATCTTGTTCTCAACCCTAAGAAGAATTTTTAGTTTTCTGAACCAATCAATGAAGTTGTTGAGTTTTTTTTCTTAAGGAAGAAAAGGGAGGTGGCATTCTATTTGTTAGACATCAACAAAATTCAAATGAAAAAGATTTACTATTTTCATGCTTAACATCTTCATTATGTTTATGACCCAATTGCAAAAGTATATAACTAGAAATGAGATCCGATTCACCATAACTCGATGGATAGCTGAAGCACTCTTCACTCGCATGATTATACATGTAGGTAACAGTTATCAATTGTGTCAACTACATAACTCTCAATTCAAAGTCGTATGACGAGTGTTGTCAAGCATTTGTACGTTTATCCTCAATTAAGCTCACTTAAACGATTTAAGTGATATTAGCCTTTAATTAGTAAATATAATTATGGCCTAAGTGAATTAGTAATTGTGGTTGTACCTTCCACTAAAACCATAGGCCCAGATACATAGTAATCCTAACACCGAGGGTTCGGATTGATTGAGTGAAGTGTCACTAATTTAGGGTGGCGTAAAATATCGATTTTAATTTGAGTTTAGTTTTATTGTAAATTATCCTTCAAGTCTAAAATGTATTGGACGACTTGTAGCATAAGGCAAGCCGTGCAATTTTAATAAAACTCATTTTACTTCAGTTCGTGATAGTTGTTCACAACTTGTTTCAACTTTAGATACGACCCAATATTAAATATCTTATTTAAACTAAGTTGGTCGTTTATCGCGAACTGACTTTAAACTAATAAACTCTTGTAATAATTTTATGTTTTAAATAAGCACTTTTATAGTAAACGTATTTTTACGTTTTCAATAAAACTCTTTTATTTAATGTTACTTCCCGGGCATTATTAAACCATTTAATTATTCATGGTCTTTAGTTTGATTGTGTAAGTTTATAAAAATTTGTGGTTACAATTATCTCCCTAGTTAATGTAATTAATCACAATATAATATAAAATAACCAAATCTTACAAGTTCCCACTTAATCCAAAATCTTTATCTCATCTCCCGTTTGTCTCCATCTCCAGCTTCAAACCTTTGACTTCGGTTTACAATTTAAAAAAAAACAACTTTTACACTAAAAATTAAATAAACCTATCTATTACACAAGGGTTCCAAAAACACCTAAAAATACAAATATTATAAAAAGATTAAATACAACCAAATCAACCACGGTACCGGTGCTCGATTTTCACAAAATCAACTATAAACGAATAAAGGTACAAACTTTAGTCGAAAAGTGTGACAACCCTAAAATTAAGGTTAGATAAATTTAACATTTAAATAAGATTCTTACACGTGTTATCCATTGTTTGACTAACCCCTTTATGAATTATGTATATGTTTCATGTATATATATATGGTACGTATGCATGCTTGCATGCATGCATGGAAATTATGCATGGATTAAAATGTCACACCCTCAATTTCCACAAACGGGGTTTTACCGTTAGGCGTATGACATACCAGGATCTCAGACACTGTCATATCAAACGACACTATATGAGTTTAAAAATATACGTTTGACTTAAATCAGAGTAACATAACAGAAATGAATAACAGTGCGGAAGCGAATAACGAAATGTAAACAATACTGAAAGTCTGAAATGTTAAATCAAAACAATGTTTAATGCAACATAAATGGATCTGATGAATGCATGTCCTGAGTGCGTTCCTTAATCGTGCATCATGAGATTACGCGTTCCTGTTACCTGAGAAAACATGCTAAAGTGTGTCAACATAAAGTTGGTGAGTTCACAGGTTTTATTTCAGATAAAAATGTTTGTAACTGTTCGACTGTCTGTAACTGTTCGACTGTTTGTAACTGTTCGACTGTTTGTAACTGTTCGACTGTTTGTAACTGTTCGACTGTTTGTAACTGTTCGACTGTCCGAATGTTTGCAACTGTTTGGAATGGTATAGTAATTAAAGCATATCGATAGGTAGCTAGCCTATAATCATGTTACTTAGCGTTTCGAACCGAAGCTGACTGTTTGCGTGTCCTATATGTTTGTGTTTCCCCGTCACGTCTCGCAAGACAGTGACAAATGTTAGGTCAATAATGCACCCGTTTGACCTCCAATCAAGCTAGCACGACTAGCCCGGGCGGGGTTTGTCAGACCCAGTAGTACTACTCAGTATTACCTCGCTAATCCCATTACTAACGGTTCGAGAGTGTCAGGACTGTTTGTGTGTTTGCACTAACGTAACAGGCGATATCAATAATACTAAAACCATTCATAAAATATGTTTGCATGTTTTCTCCCCCAAAAAGGAAAGAAAGTAAAAAGGGGCCGTGAAACTCACCTTGATTGCGTTGCAAAGAAAGAATGTTCGCACGACGATTAGAATTTCAGTTAACCTGTGTTTCGTTTAGTATGAACATAGTTAATGTTAGTTATTATTTACGAGTTTATAATATGATTAACGTTCGAATATGGATTAAGGTTTTGATAGAATTATGTGTTTTGTTTAAGTAATTAGATTTATAAAATAAATATCATATTTCTATTTGGTAAATTATTAAGTGTTTTAGAAACGAATTTTGATGTAACGATGATGTTCAACATGTAATTAAGTCCGTATGATTAACGAGGAATAATTACAAAAATATTATTTTAAACAGTTCGTTTAAAGTATATTTTATAAAATAAATCATATTTGTAAATAATTTGGTAAACTTTAATATAATCCAGAAAATTATTTAATGCTCAAAAATATAAACAAGATTTATAAAAATTATTTTTATAATTTTTTATAATTTTTCTGTAATTTTTAAAAGTCCAAAAAGCCCTTAAAAAATAAAGGAGGTTGCCCGGGTTCAAACCCGGGACCTCTCAGATTGAATCTTGGACAGGGAACCGGTGAACCAAGGCCGCAGCCGCGGTATTGTTTGGTTCGATTTAATTTTAAACACAACAA
This sequence comes from Flaveria linearis, assembly GCA_024085815.1. Lineage (NCBI taxonomy): Eukaryota > Viridiplantae > Streptophyta > Magnoliopsida > Asterales > Asteraceae > Flaveria > Flaveria linearis. Next base: position 61,451,327 of record CM044013.1, on the reverse strand, counting down.
CAGAAACCCCCAAATTGCCATGAACCCTAATTCGATTTGTACCAAATTGATCCCCAATTCGATTCAATCAGAGGCTATATTCATGGGGCTTTTATTCCCCATGATGAAACGAGTATTTAGGTATGTTTAATTACATGATTTGAAGTTCAAATGGTTAAGAACAATTGAAGATCGGTCGCGGGTCTGGGAGGAATTCAAACGATGAACAATTGTTGAAGATAATCGAATTAACTGGACAGGTAGCTTCCCCACTTGATTATGACCAATAGCCCTCTATCAATTTCGATTAATGTTGCTCGGAAGATGGAGTTCGACCAAGTTGTAGGTCGATGATGAAAGTGATGATCGAATTCACTGATTTAGTTTGTTCCAGTTGTATTTGTGAGTTGTATTTGCTTATAAGCATTCATACGATGGTGTTAGTGCGCTTAATTTTGATTATTATTAAGTTTAGTGCCGTATTTTGTGAGTGGGTCGGCCGAACTTTCGGTCGAAGGTGGAAACCACACTAAACCGACACCATTATTCAAATTTCAAGGCCCCACGAGTTCGAAACTCCCACTCGAATGTGTCGGGAGCTTTTGTTTGCATTAAAACCGCGTTATTTTGGCGTTTAGGGGGTCGCCGGAGTGATGGCCGGAGTTGGCCGGCCGGTGAGGTGGTCGACGGGGGGAAAGGGGGTGTTTAAAAGAAAGTACAACTTTGGTCCCTGTGGTTTCTGAGTTTATCATTTTATGTACAAAGTTTCTAAACCTAGTTATAAATATTGCAATTTTCATCCCTAAACTTTTTAAGGTTTAGTTTTTAATAATAAGTTTTATTATTATTATTATCATTATTATTATTATTATTATTATTATTATTATTATTATGATTATGATTATTATTATAATTTTTGTAATTATTGGAATTAATAATGTATTAAACGTTAATTGTTTATAAAATAAAATTTGCTTTTACTTACCAAAAAATTCGAGATGTTACATAAAATGCATGAAATTTACGTGTGCATGTATTCATATGCATAAACTCTTGATACCAAATGTTGTTTGATCAAAGTACCTCAACATTATAACACCAAAACACACAACAAAATAAAACTAAGTAAACCCTAAACACTTAAGCACTAACTAAGCTACATATCTCGGTTCATTATAAAACTAAATAACCCGACTAACCACCCAAACCCTTGCTTAAACTTAACTTAAATGACTAAGAAAGTCATTAGTCATCTAACCGGCCAAAGACACCTCACCACCTCCATTAAACCGCCACCTATCCACTAAAAACATCAAGCTTGCTTAAAACTTGACACCTAAACCTCTAAGTCTAGCCTATTCATCACCCTAGAACTAGATATCATGATTACTTTCATTTAAGGTCATCGGCCGAAGACCCCATAAAACCACCACTACCTTCACACATGACCATACCACCACAACCGCCACCTTCCACACCCTTTGAATTCTCGGTTCTTGCTCACAAACATCACCACCGTGAACCACCATAAACCACCACCATTATCCGTCACCTTCTACTCTCTCGGTCACCTTCTACTCTCTCGGTCACCATAATAGCCAACATCATACATGTAAGGCCCCGTTCCCGGAGACCTCACAGTTATTCATTCACAGTTATAATTACATAAAACATTATAAGTTTACAAATTTAAGTAGCGGAATTAATTTTAACAAAAGCCATTCATCTCATTATAAACACTGTTGTTAAGCAATACACCTTGGTTTAATCAGTTTATAAAAGAATAGTTTAACTGCATTACAAAACAACAGTGAATTCTATTAAGAATGGATGTCAGTCTTGTCCCGCCGAGTAGCTTTCCCCGCGTGCCATCCTTAGCAATAAATTACCTGCCAACTGAAAATGCATAAAACTCAGCGTTGCTGAGTGATTTCTAGTTTTAAAAGCATTAAAGTACCTCGAGTAATTTATATATGAAAATACTCTTTTCATTAAAACCTTTCCCTTATACTTCATTACATGAGCATACATCATACATACAACAAGGTATAACTTTATTTATTCTTTCATTTCTTTCGTACTTTTATCATTATCCTTCCGAGTCTTTTGCAACAACAGGGTCACTCACCTCATTAGAAATCTCAAGTATTGCATGCTAACCAAGTCTTTTGCAACAACAAGGTTGCTCACCTCATTTATCAATCAAAACGATTGACCCTGTGTGCATCCTTTGGGGTAGCTAACCCGCATCACAGTTGAGCTAACGACAACAAGGCCGTGCACCTCCATACATTTGCTTGCAAGACTTTCATTATTCATTTACGTTCCACTTTTCTTCATCATTAATCATTCACTTATAATGATAATACTTTACGCTACGGTCATAAACGTACCATGCAAAGTCACATAATATAAGACAAACATAATAATAATAATAATAATAATAATAATAATAATAATAATAATAATAATAATAATAATAATAATAATAATAATAATAATAATAATAATAATAATAATAATAATAACCGAAATAATAATAATAATAATAACAATAATAATAATAAAAAGGGGTCATAATGACAATCAAGCATAATCATGAGCATTAAATAAACCCTAGTCAACATTGGTCGAAACCCTAAATGCACAAACTCCCACGAAAATTCTGCATTTAATTCTAAGTGTTGGGCGCACCAATACTATTTGGGCACATGAGCCCTATTCTGGCGCATTTCCCCTTTTAACCCCTCAACTTGGGTTAAATTGCACTTCTTGGTTTTATTCTTATTTTATCATCTTTTAATTATCTGGGTGTTACAAGTCTACCCCCCTTACATAGGTTTCGTCCCCGAAACCTGTTATTTCTCAAACAGATGAGGGTAATGCTGCCATATCTCTTCTTCAGTCTCCCACGTAGACTCGGATCCCTTCTTGTGCTTCCATTGTACACGCACAAGAGGAACCACTTTATTCCTTAACCTCTTCTCCTTACGATCAATGATCGCCACTGTTTGCTCCACATAATTGAGCCGCTCGTCTACCTTGATGTTTTCCAGTGGTACAACCATATCCTCGTCTGGCAAACACTTCCGCAGATGAGATACGTGGAATGTCGAGTGAATTCCACTTAACTCGTCGGGTAGTTCTAACCGGCAGGCCACCTCTCCCACTCGAGCAATGATTCGGAAAGGCCCTATATACCTCGGGCTTAACTTGCCCCGCTTTATGAAGCGTATGATTCCCTTCCAATGTGAGACCTTTAACATTACTCTATCACCCACGTTGAATTCCTGTCCTTTGCCGCCTTCATGAAGGCTTTGATTCTTTCTAGCTTCTCCGTCGTAACCTCGATGACCTCAACACCTCCTAACCCCTTCTACCCAATGTCTCCCCAACATACGGGCGTCCTACATCTCCGACCGTATAGCATCTCATACGGAGGCATGCCAATACTGGCATGGTAGCTGTTGTTGTATGAAAATTCTGCTAAGGTAAGTGATCATCCCAACTTCCTCCGAAATCGATCACGCATGCTCGAAGCATATCCTCGAGCGTCTATATCGTCCTCTCAGACTGACCGTCCGTCTGAGGATGATATGCGGTACTAATGTGTAGCCTCATCCCCATTGCATCATGGAATCTCCTCCAAAACTTCTATGTAAACCGGGTGTCACGATCCGACGTGATAGACACCGGCACGCCGTGACGAGCTACGATTTCCTTGATGAACAGATCCGCCAATCTTTCAGATGAATACGTCTCGTGGATCGGTAGGAAGTGGGCACTCTTTGTTAGTCGGTCGACAATCACCCAAATAGTATCGCATCCCCTCGACGTGCGAGGTAGCTTAGTAATGAAGTCCATGGTGATGTGATCCCACTTCCATTCAGGTATATCCAACGGTTGGATCTTCCCGTACGGTTTCTGGTGTTCTGCCTTCACTTGTAAACAAGTAAGGCACTTACTCACGTACTCCACCCCGTCGCGTTTCATGCCCGGCCACTAATAGTCCTTCTTCAAGTCTTGATACATTTTAGTAGCACCGGGATGAATGGAGTATCGGGTTTTGTGAGCTTTATCCAGAATCTTTTCCCACAACCCTCCGTAACAAGGAATCCACATCCGCCCATATCGGGTCCTAACACCGAGAGTGTTTTCCCCCAATTCGGCGACCAAGCACCTCATTCTTTTAGAGTTAAGATCATCTTCTTTCAATGCCTCATCTTGAAACTCCTTGACCTGCACTATCACATCGGAGGTCATGATCAATTGGTACGCTTTCACCCGGATCGGCTTGGGTCTCTCCTTTCGGCTAAGGGCATCTGCCACTACGTTGGCCTTGCCTGGATGATAGTTGATCTCGTAATCATAATCCTTTATGAGCTCCAACATTGTCTTTGCCTCATGTTCAAGTCCTTCTGCTCAAAGAAGTACTTCAAGCTCTTGTGATCTGTGAAGATTGTGCACTTCGTCCCGTATAGATAGTGCCTCCAAATCTTCAATGCAAAGACCACCGTCGCCAACTCTAAGTCATGAGTAGGATAATTAACCTCATGAACTTTCAGTTGCCGGGATGCATAGGCTATAACCTTACCTCTCTGCATCAACACGCAACCCAATCCCGAGTACAAAGCATCTGAATAAACCACCAGATCCTCGCTCCCCTTGGGCAACGATAGGACAGGAGCTTGCGTCAGCCTTGCCTTTAGCTTCTCAAAAGCCTTCTCTTGTTCCTGACCCCATATAAACTTCACATCCTTACGAGTCAGCTTAGTCAACGGGGAAGCTATATTGGAGAAGTCTTGGATGAACCTTCGGTAATAGCCCGCCAACCCCAAGAAGCTACGGATCTCGGATGGCGTCTTTGGAGGCTTCTATTGCATCACCGCCTCCACCTTTGTCGGGTCCACTATAATCCCCTCTGGGTTTACCACGTGACCCAAGAACTGAACTTCACACAACCAGAATGCACACTTGGAGAACTTAGCATACAGCTTCTCCTTTCTCAACGTCTCCAACACTTCCCGAATGTGACCGGCATGTTCTTCTTTGCTCCTCGAATAAATCAGGATATCATCAATGAACACAATCACTGATTTATCCAACATCGGCCGACACACTCGATTCATCAAGTCCATAAAAGCAGCTGGCGCGTTTGTTAGACCAAAAGACATTACAAGGAACTCATAATGCCCATAACTCGTACGAAAAGCTGTTTTAGGAATGTGTTGCTCCTTCACCTTCAACTGATGGTAACCAGATCAAAGATCTATTCTGGAGAACCAACTGGCACCTTGGAGCTGATCGAACAAGTCGTTAATCCTTGGCAATGGATACTGATTCTTCACCGTTAACTTGTTCAATTCACGGTAGTTGATACACATTCTCATGCTACCGTCCTTCTTCTTTACGAACAAGACCGGAGCACCCCAAGGAGAGATACTCGGTCTGATGAACCCCTTATCGAGCAACTCCTGCAGTTGCTTCATTAATTCCTTCATCTCTATCGGAGCCAACCGATACGGTGCCTTAGCCACAGGTTGAGCACCGGGTATCAAGTTAATTTGAAACTCGATCTCCCGGTCCGGTGGTACACTTGGTAAATCTTCTAGAAACACATCCGGAAAGTCGCACATGACTGGCATATCCGACAGTTGTGGTGTTGATGTATCCACATCCTTCACGTAGGCCAAATAGGCACTACATCCACGTCTCATGCACTTTCCCGCTACCGCCATTGAAATCACCTTCGGGATAGTTGTGACTCGATCCCCGTAAATCGTCACCAAACTCCCGTCAGGCGCTGTCAATTTGATTAACTTCTTGCGGCACACGATGTTCGCCTTATAATCAGCCAACCAGTCCATCCCTAGGACTACGTCGAAACCGCCTAAGGTCATCATGAACGGTCTAACAGGAAACTTATGACCTTCTAACTATATGTCACAATCGTCTATCATCTTAGAAATCCTGTTAGACTTTCCTATGGCAGTTTTTACATTGAAGGGCTCACTAATATTCCTACTCCGAATAGGCAACTTAGCACAAAAGGCAGCAGAAATAAAACTCCTACTAGCACCAGAATCAAATAACACAGAGGCAAAAGTTTGGTTCACAAGAAACATACCTGACACGACGTCTGGGTCCGCCCTTGCCTCCTCATGGGTCATCGTGAAAGCTCTGGCACTAGCTTTCGGCCCTTCAGTTCCGTTGTCTTTTTTGCTCCGGAACTCTCAGCCCTCGGCTTCTTGCAGTCCCTACTCATATGGCCCTCCTCGCCGCAGGTAGAACACCTCAACGGCCTACAGTCTCTGGAGATGTGGCCCGGCTTTCCACACTTGAATCACACGTTGAGCCCCATCCTGCACTCTCCCGTATGCTCCTTCCCGCACTTGCCACATCTCTTGGGTCCCGAGCTTGATGACCCCATCCTATGGTCATCTGTCCTCATCTTCTTGTTGCTCGGGGTAAAACCACCACGCCCGAACCGCTTCCCATTCCAATTCTGGTCACCACCACCGGCTTTCTTCATCTCCACCACCATCACTTCCCTCTCATTATAGAGCCTCCCATCCAAATCCACTGCCGACCTAAAGGTGCTCGGTCGAGCAGCGATCAAGTGCCTGCGAATGTCAGCTGGCAGTCCCTGAAAGTACCGGTTGCTCTTTCGAGACACCGGCGTCACCTGATCCGGCACCAGCCTTGCCATCTTATTGAATTTGGTGGTGTACTGCTGGTGGGTCATGGTTCCCGCCTCGAGTTGCAGGAACTCCCTCTCGATCTTGTCGAGTTCCCGGTGAGGACAAAACTCCTCGATTACCATCTTTTTCAACTCCTTCCATCGCATTTTCCTGATGGCTCTAGAACCCTCAGCTTGGACGATATTGTCCTACCAACATAGTGCTGAGTCAGTAAAGGAGTGGGTGGCAAACTTCACCTTCTGATCCTCCCGGCACTCGCTGATCTTGAGTACCGCTTCCATCTCCCTCACCTAACGGTGAGCGGCAGCAGCATTCCCGTTACCATCGAAGGTCAGGAGCCTGCTCCTCTGAAATGCCCCATAGCTACATCCCTTAGTTGTCACCCCCACTGCATCATCCCCTTCCTTGTCGGACAATACCGTCTCAGGCTCTGGTCGTTCCTCCTCCCATTTACTCCCTTTGTTTGCTGATCCCTTCCTATTCCCCTTCTCCTTTCTCTCCTCGCTTCTCACAGCCCTAATGACTTTAGTCACCACAGACGGTAAAACTGTCTGCATGAGCTGGTGTACTTCATCAGCAATCACCTCTCTAGCTGAGGCGTTCAGGCTGGCATTCAAATTCTCCTCACTCCGACCATGAACCTCCGGGTTCTCACGAGTCATCTCGGGGGCCTTAGCACTGCTCCTAGTCACACGCGGTCGACCTTTGCCTCTAGAAGCCTTGGAAGACTTCTATCCAGCCATTTCCTGAGTGCTATAAGATTCAAACACTAACATGGTCATTCAAGGTAATAGCTCAGTTTATATCAAGTATAGTAAGTCCCTAATTACGATGGCCAGTTGTGATTAGCCACTTACTTTACTCTTCATACCCTAAGCTTTTCCTATCCTGACTTAATCAGTATCTAAATCTACTAAAGCACCTAATTAAAATAGCATGCGCATATAATACCGGTTAACATTAACAAAAGGCATACCTGATGGCACGTAGCTACTCGGGCTGACATCCCTACGTTTGTCCTATTTTCAGTTTAAGTTTAGGTTTTTGAAAATATTTATCCATTTCTCTTAAACTTTGGCTCTGATACCAACTTGTAAGGCCCCGTTCCCGGAGACCTCACAGTTGGTCATTCATAGTTATAATTACATAAAACATTATAAGTTTACAAATTTAAGCAGCGGAATTAATTTTGACAAAATCCGTTCATCTCATTATAAACACTGTTGTTAAGCAATACACCTTGGTTTAGTCAGTTCACAAAAGAATAGTTTAACTGCATTACAAAACAACAGTGATTTCTATTAAGAATGGATGTCAGTCTTGCCCCGCCGAGTAGCTTTCCCCGTGTGCCATCCTCAGCAAAAAATTACCTGCCAACTGAAAATGCATAAAAGTCAGCGTTGCTGAGTGAGTTCTAATTTTAAAAGCATTAAAGTACCTCGAGTAATTTATATATGAAAATACTCTTTTCATTAAAACCTTTCCCTTACACTTCATTACATGAGCATACATCATACATACAACAAGGTATAACTTTATTTATTCTTTCATTCATTTCACACTTTTATCATTATCTTTCCGAGTCTTTTGTGACAACAGGGTCGCTTTCCTTATTGGTAATCTCAAGGATTGCATGCTAACCGAGTCTTTTGCAACAACAAGGTTGCTTACCTCATTTATCAATCAAAACGATTGACCCTGTGTGCCACCTTTGGGGTAGCTAACCCGCATCACAGTTGAGCTAACGACAATAAAGACGTGCACCTCCATACATTTGCTTGCAAGACTTTCATTATTCATTTGCATTCCACTTTTCTTCATCATTTGTAACACCCGGAAATTTGACTTTTTGGAGTGTCATGCGACTGGAGGCCCAGTGGCATGGAGCTCACACGACTAGAGCTCCATACGCATGATAGTCGCACGAATGGAGTCCCAATCGCATGGAACTCATGCGACAGAAGGTCCAGTCGCCTGAAGCTCGGGCGACTGAGCTGTAGCTTTAATGGAGGGGCAGCCATCTCTCCTCCCCACACTTGCAAAATACGACCAGAAAGAAAGAAAGAGAGAAAGAAAGGAGAAAGAAGAGAAAAAGAGAGAAAAGTGGTGATTCGGGCTCGAAACTCGTCGAGTGACTAGTCCAAACGAAGCTCTTCATCTTCTCCTTGATTACGTGAGTTCTAGGACCCATCATTTACTTGTTTTCAGACGATTTTTGGGCTGGTACACTTATAAACCCGTTTTTGAAAAAGTGTATGTTTGACCCATTTGGGTGAAATCTTGTGTAATGTGCTTAAGGTATGATTTTGGACTTGTATGTGCTTGTATGATGTCCTAGTATGAATCCTTGAGGTTTGGGAGGGCTAATTTAGGCTTGAAATGAGTTTGGAAGGGTTTGAAGGCCGTGGGTCGCGGCTGCAGTTCGTGATGAACTCCAGTCGCTACCCAGTTAGGGCTAGGCGACTGAAGGTTCAATCGCACGAATGAGGAACGACTAAGACCCAGTCGTACGACTAAGGTTCAATCGCACGACTGGAAGTCCAGTCGCATAGATGCTCAGTCGCCTAGTGCCCAACCGTACGACTGAGAGTCCAGTCGCATAGGAGCTCATTCGCATTAGTCCCAGTCGCATGATGCCCAATCGTCTAGTATTCATTCGCACGATAGGAAGCCCATTCGCACGATTAGATGCCCATCCGCATGGACGCTCATTCGCATTGGCCCAATCGTATGGTGTTTAGTCGCATGGAGGCCATGCGACTGAATGGTGCTCAATCGCCCAAGTAGGGCTGTTGTGCACAGGAAGAGATGTAGTTCAGTTACTGACCTTTGGGAAAAGAGAAAGGGGTAAGTAGTGATGTGATAGCTCCCATAGGCACCTGTGTGATAGCGGTCAAGGCTTAGAGGTTACGTTGGGCATGAAGACGATAGTGTCGCACGTATATGCATAATGCATGTATGTTAAGTATGATGTGGCCTTATATGATGGTAATGACTGATGACTGGTAAATGTCGATATTCCTTGCTTCGATGTATGTTTATCTTTCCTAAAACTTTACGTATTATGAAAATGAATGAACAAAGTATTATGTAACGTAAAGTGAAAGATAATGAAAGAGAAACATGACGACGAATGCATGCATTAATGAATGAATGAAAAAAGAAATATGATGACGAGTACATGCATTAATGAACGAACGAAAGACATCTTGCAAGCATTGGATAAGGAAAACGGGTCCTTCTTTGTGATTGACCATATGTATGGTGCCTCTACCGCTTACCTCTAGTACTGTGGCATACGCTTGCTGTTCATTTAATGACTTCGGCCCAGTAGCTAAGGTATTGGTACAAAAGATATCCAATGTGCAAGATGAGATGTAAAGAATGAACAAAACGGGATCCTTGTCATTTGACTACAGTAATCGTGGCTATGTGCCACGAAGTGGGTAAAGCCTGACGGGACCCAGATAAGAACTGAAAGATAATGATGTATAAAGAACGAATGAATGAACGAACGAAAGAGATAATAAAGATATTATCTATGTGTACGTATGATGTATGATCACGTGAAAGAAAGGAATGGTTATTAATGATAACAAAGTATGTTTATTATAAACCTAGAACTCACTCAGCAACGCTGACTTTTTATGTGTTTCCAGTTGGCAGGTAGTGTTGCTGAGGATGGCACGAGGCGGCTACTCAGCTCTTTTGGGATGGCATTCCTTTGTACATAATGACGCAACACATTATGTTGCATGCAAGTGTTTGTTGAGGATTCAGATAAACGGGATTATTTAAGGAATCCTTTAGGTTTCATATGCTTCCGCAGCAAACACTGTATCGTTATGTAATGCGAAAATATGTATTTTGTAGTTAATCAACGATGTAATATTTTGCAAAAGCTTTTATTATGAAATGAGAATGTCCTTTTATCGATTCCGCTGCATTATTTTACTTAGTAAATATAAACTATATGTTTGTTGTGCAATGAATGACCAACTGTAAGCGTCCCGGGAACGGGGCCTTACAGGTTGGTATCATAGGCAAAGTTTAAGTGAAACGGGTAAATTTTCAAAATAAACCTAAACTTAAACTGAGAATGGGACGGAAAGGGAAGGAATGCCAATCTAAGTAGCTGCGTGCCATCAGGTATTTTCTTAAAGTTAACCGGTATTATGTGCGTATGTTATGTGGTGTATGTGTTACTGTTAGAATTAGATACTAATGTAGTCAGGACAGGTAATGCTCAGGGTACGAAGAGTAAAGTAAGTGGCTAATCACAACTGGCCACTGTAATTAGGGACTTATTATACTTGACATAAACTGAGCTATTTCCTTGAATGACCGTGTTGGTGTTTGAATCTTTCAGTGTGATAGAGAATGGCTGGGGGTAGATCTTCCAAAGCTTCCCGGGGTGGAGGTGGTGGCAGACGTGGTGCCAAACCACGGGCCACAAGAGGAAGACCTAGGGTAGAGAAAGTGGTTCATGAAGAACACGAGACCCCTCATCAAGAGGGTGTGGACGAATGCGCCAATCTGAGAGCCTCAGTAAAAGAGGCAGTGGTTGAAGAGGTACATCAGGTCATGCAGACGATCTTACCGTCCGTGGTGACCGAGGTGATTAAAACGGTCGGATAAGGAGAAAGGAAAGAGAGGAATAGGTCCTCAGGGAGACAGGGGCAACAAGAGCCGGAAACGGTTCTTTCTGATGATGAAGAGGAAGAGGAGGAGGAGCCTGGGCATGAGTCAGCACGAGGCTGTAACTACGGGGCGTTTATGAGATGCAAGCCCCCTACCTTTGACGGTAATGGCACTGCTGTCCTCGATATCAGCGAGTGCCGTGAGGACCAAAAGGTGAAGTTCGCTACCCACTCTTTCACGGGTTCGGCTCGATGCTGGTGGGACAACGTAGTCCAAGCCGAGGGTAGTAGGGCCATTGGAAGAATGAAGTGGTCCGAGCTGAAAATATTGGTAATAGAGGAGTTCAGTCCTCGTCAGGAAATGGATAAAGTTAAGAGAGAGTTCCTGCAGTTGGAAGCGGGGTCGATGACCCACCAACAGTACACCACCAAATTTAACGAGATGGCGAGACTGGTGCCGGATCAGGTGACGCTGGTGTCTCAGAAGATTAACCGGTACGTTCAGGGGCTGCCAGCTGAAATCCGTTGGCACCTGATTTCTGCTTGACCGAGCACCTTTAGGTCGGCAGTGGATTTGGCGGGAAGGCTGTATGATGAACGGGCTTTGGCGGTAAAGGCTGAGGGTAGTAGGAAGGACGGTGGTGAGAGAAATTGGATGGGGAAGAGGCTTAGTCGGGGTGACGCCTCGACGAGTAACAAGAAGGTGCGGGTGGATGACCGCCGCGTGGTCACGCCAGGTGCAGGATTGAGGAAATGTGACAAATGTGGGAGAGAGCACTCGGGGGAGTGCAAGTGGGGATCAAACATCTACTTTAAGTGTGGGAAGACAGGGCATATGCCCAAAGATTGCCGGACAGGCAAATGTTTTAACTGTGGGGAAAGTGGTCATATGAGCAGAGACTACAAGAAGCCAAGGGCTGAGGGTTCCGGCGTGAAGAAGACGGGGAATGAAGGGCAGAGGGCAAGCGCCAGGGCATTCACGATGATGCAGGAGGAGGCTAGGACGGACCCTGATGTTGTGTCCGATACGTTTCTGGTGAACCAAACTTTAGCCTCTGTATTATTTAATTCTGGTGCCAGTAGGAGTTTTATTTCTGCTGCTTTCTGTGCCAAACTGCCTGTTAGTAGCAGACGCGTTGACGTACCGTTTGATGTAGAGACTGCGATGGGTAAGTCGACCAGGATCTCCAAGGTAATAGAGGGTTGTGATGTGGAATTAGAGGGCCACAAATTTCCGGTTAGACCATTCGCGATGACCTTGGGTGGCTTTGATTTGGTGCTTGGGATAGATTGGTTGGCGGACTTCGAGGCGAACATAGTGTGTCAAAAGAAGATGATTCGTCTGATAGCGCCTGACGGGAGTCCGGTAACTGTTTATGGGGATCGGGTCACGGCGATTCCGAAGGTGATCTCAATGGCAGTGGCGGGAAAGTGTATGAGGCGTGGATGTAGCGCCTACTTATGTTATGTGAAGGATGTAGAAGCGCCAACACCACAACTATCCGATGTTCTGGTTGTGTGTGACTTTTCGGATGTGTTTCCCAAAGACTTATCGGGAGTGCCGCCTGACCGAGAGATCGAGTTTCAGATTGACCTGATACCAGGTGCTCAACCTGTTGCCAAAGCACCGTATCGGTTGGCTCCGACGGAAATGAAAGAGTTGATGGAGTAGTTGCAAGAGCTGCTAGATAAGGGGTTCATTAGACCGAGCATCTCACTTTGGGGAGCTATGGTCCTGTTTGTGAAGAAGAAAGACGGTAGTATGAGGATGTGCATCGACTACCGTGAGCTGAACAAGTTGACGGTGAAGAACCGATACTCCTTGCCGAGAATCGATGATTTATTTGATCAACTTCAAGGTGCCAGCTGGTTTTCAAGGATAGATCTTCGATCGGGCTATCATTAACTAAAGGTGAGATAGCAGGACACCCCTAAAACAACTTTTCAAACGCGCTACGGTCACTACGAGTTTCTTGTCATGTCTTTTGGTTTGACCAATGCGCCAGCTGCTTTTATGGACCTGATGAACCGGGTGTGCCGACCGATGCTGGATAAATCGGTGATTATGTTCGTTGATGATATCTTGATTTATTCGAAGAGCGAGGCCGAGCATGCCGGTCACATTCGAGAGGTTCTGGAGACGTTGAGAAGGGAGAAGTTGTATGCTAAATTCTCCAAATGCGCATTCTGGTTGCGTGAAGTTCAGTTCTTGGGTCACGTGGTGAATCCGGATGGAATTATGGTTGATCCGGCAAAGGTAGAAGCGGTGATGCAATGGAAGTCTCCAAAGACGCCATCCGAAATCCGAAGTTTCTTGGGTTTGGCGGGCTACTACCAAAGGTTTATCCAAGACTTTTCCAAAGTCGCTTCTCCACTAACCAAGTTGACCCGGAAGGATGTGAAGTTTGTATGGGGTCAGGCTCAGGAAAAGGCGTTCGAAGAATTGAAGGCGAGGTTGACCCAAGCTCCTGTTCTGTCGTTGCCCGAGGGAAGTGAAGATCTGGTGGTTTATTCTGACGCTTCCTACTCGGGACTGGGGTGTGTGTTGATGCAAAGAGGAAAGGTTATAGCCTATCCCGATAGCTGAAAGTTCATGAGGTTAATTACCCTACTCATGACTTGGAGCTAGCAGCCGTGGTCTTTACATTGAAGATTTGGAGGCACTATCTCTACGGGACGAAGTGCACTATCTTTACCGACCACAAGAGCTTGAAGTAGTTCTTCGAGCAAAAAGATCTGAATATGAGGCAAAGGCGATGGTTGGAGAGATCCATTACCATCCGGGAAAAGCCAACGTGGTGGCAGATGCCCTTAGCCAAAAAGAACGCACTGAGCCGATTCGTGTGAATGCGTACCAGTTGATTATGACCTCGGATGTGATAAAGCAAGTCAAAGAGTTTCAAGATGAAGCACTGAAAGAAGATCATCTTAACTCCGAAAGAATGAGAGGTCTGGTCACGGAATTAGGGGAAACACATTTGGTGTTAGAACCCGGTTTGGGCAGATGTAGGTTCCTCATTTTGGGGATCTACGGGTAAAGATCATGGATGAAGCCCACAAGACTCGATACTCCATTCATCCCGGTGCCACGAAGATGTACCAAGACATGAAGAAAGACTATTGGTGGCCGGGTATGAAGCGTGATATGGTGGAGTATATGAGTAAGTGCCTTACTTGCTTACAGGTGAAGGCTGAGCACCAGAAGCCGTATAGGAAGATTCAACTTTTGAATATACCAGAATGGAAGTAGGAGCACATCACCATGGATTTCATCACGAAGCTGCCACGTACCCCGAAAGGGTATGATGCTATATGGGTGATTGTCGATCGTCTGACGAAGAGTGCTCACTTCCTACTGATGCGCGAGACCTATTCATCCGAGAGGTTGGCCGATCTTTTCATCAAGGAGATTGTGACTCGCCATGGTGTGTCGGTGTCAATTGTTTCTGATCGTGACACCCGGTTTACATCAAAATTCTGGAAGAAATTCCACGACGCCATGGGAACGAGACTACATATCAGCACGGCTTATCACCCCCAGACTGATGGTCAGTCCGAAAGGACCATTCAAACATTGGAAGACATGCTTCGGGCATGTGTGATTGACTTCGGGGGAAGTTGGGATGACCACTTACCGTTAGCAGAATTCTTATACAACAGCTATCATGCCAGCATTGGCATGCCACCTTACGATATGCTATACGGTAGGAGATGCAGGACACCCGTTTGTTGGGGTGAAATTGGTCAGAAGGAATTGGGGAGCGTCAAAGTGATCAAGGCTATGACTGAAAAGCTCGAAAGGATCAAGGCCTACATGAAAGCAGCCAAAGACAGACAGAAGTCGTATGCTGATAAACGACGCAGACCGATTGAATTCCAGGTGGGTGACCAGGTTATGTTGAAGGTCTCACCTTGGAAGGGTATAATCCGGTTTAGGAAGCGGGGCAAGTTGAGCCCGCGATATATAGGCCCTTTCTAAATCATTGCTCGAGTAAGAGAGGTAGCCTATAGATTGGAGTTACCCGATGAGTTAAGTGGAATTCACCTGACCTTCCACGTATCTCATCTGAGGAAGTGTTTGGAGGACGAGGATATGATTGTCCCACTGGAGGATATTGAGGTATACGAACGGCTCAACTACGTAGAACAAACAGTGGCAATCATTGATCAAAGAGAGAAGAGGCTGAGAAATAAAGTGGTTCCTCTTGTGCGTGTACAGTGGCGACACAGGAAGGGATCTGAGTCAACGTGGGAAACCGAAGAAGAGATGAGATAGCACTACCCACGTTTGTTCGAGGAATGACAGGTTTTGGGGACGAAACCCAAATAAGGGGGGGTGGACTTGTAACACCCGGAAATTTGACTTTTTGGAGTGTCATGCGTCTGGAGGCCCAGTCGCATGGAGCTCACACGACTGGAGCTCCATACGCATGATAGTCGCACGAATGGAGTCCCAATCGCATGGAACTCATGCGACAGAAAGTCCAGTCGCCTGGAGCTCGGGTGACTGAGCTGTAGCTTTAAGGGAGGGGTAGCCATCTCTCCTCCCCACGCTTGCAAAATACGACCAGAAAGAAAGAAAGAGAGAAAGAAAGGAGAAAGAAGAGAAAAAAAGAGAAAAGTGGTGATTCGGGCTCGAAACTCGTCGAGTGACTAGTCCAAATGAAGCTCTTCATCTTCTCCTTGATTAGGTGAGTTCTAGGACCCCTCATTTACTTGTTTTCAAATGATTTTAGGGCTGGTACACATATAAACCCGTTTTTGAAAAAGTGTATGTTTGACCCATTTGGGTGAAATCTTGTGTAATGTGCTTAAGGTACGATTTTGGACTTGTATGTTCTTGTATGATGTCCTAGTATGAATCCCTGAGGTTTGGGAGGGCTAACTTAGGCTTGAAATGAGTTTGGAAGGGTTTGAAGGCCGTGGGTCATGGCTGCAGTTCGTGATGAACTCCAGTCGCTGCCCAGTTAGGGCTAGGCGACTGAAGGTTCAATCGCATGACTGAGGAACGACTGAGACCCAGTCGTACGACTGAGGTTCAATCGCACGACTGGAAGTCCAGTCGCATAGATGCTCAATCGCCCAGTGCCCAACCGTACGACTGAGAGTCCAGTCGCATAGGAGCTCATTCGCATTAGTCCCAGTCGCATGATGCCCAATCGTCTAGTATTCATTCGCACGATAGGAAGCCCATTCGCACGATTAGATGCCCATCCGCATGGACGCTCATTCGCATTGGCCTAATCGCATGGTGTTCAGTCGCATGGAGGCCATGCGACTGAATGGTGCTCAATCGCCCAAGTAGGGCTGTTGTGCACAGGAAGAGATGTAGTTCAGTTACTGACCTTCGGGAAAAGAGAAAGGGGTAAGTAGTGATGTGATAGCTCTCGTAGGAACCTGTGTGATAGCGGTCGAGGCTTAGAGGTTACGTTGGGCATGAAGACGATAGTGTCGCACGTATATGCATAATGCATGTATGTTAAGTATGATGTGGCCTTATATGATGGTAATGACTGATGACTGGTAAATGTCGATATTCCTTGCTTCGATGTATGTTTATCTTTCCTAAAACTTTACGTATTATGAAAATGAATGAACAAAGTATTATGTAACGTAAAGTGAAAGATAATGAAAGAGAAACATGACGACAAATGCATGTATTAATGAATGAATGAAAAAAGAAATATGATGACGAGTACATGCATTAATGAACGAACGAAAGACATCTTGCAAGCATTGGACAAGGAAAACGGGTCCTTCTTTGTGATTGACCATATATATGGTGCCTCTACCGCTTACCTCTAGTACTGTGGCATACGTTTGCTGTTCATTTAATGACTTCGGCCCAGTAGCTAAGACTGATTGGGGTATAGCATATGGTATTGGTACAAAAGATATCCAATGTGCAAGATGAGATGTAAAGAACGAACGAAACGGGATCCTTGTTATTCGACCACAGTAATCGTGGCTATGTGCCACAAAGTGGGTAAAGCCTGACGGGACCCAGATAAGAACTGAAAGATAATGATGTATAAAGAACGAATGAATGAACGAACAAAAGAGATAATACAGATATTATCTATGTGTATGTATGATGTATGATCACGTGAAAGAAAGGAATGGTTATTAATGATAACGAAGTATGATTATTATAAAACTAGAACTCACTCAGCAACGTTGACTTTTTATGTGTTTCCAGTTGGCAGGTAGTGTTGCTGAGGATGGCACGAGGCAGCTACTCAGCTTTTGGGATGGCATTCCTTTGTACATAAAGACGTAACACATTATGTTGCATGCAAGTGTTTGTTGAGGATTCAGATAAACGGGATTACTTAAGGAATCCTTTAGGTTTCATATGCTTCCGCAGCAAACACTGTATCGTTACGTAATGCGAAAATATGTATTTTGTAGTTAATCAATGATGTAGTATTTTGCAAAAGCTTTTATTATGAAATGAGAATGTCCTTTTATCGATCCCGCTGCATTATTTTACTTAGTAAATATAAACTATACGTTTGTTGTGCAATGAATGACCAACTGTAAGCGTCCCGGGAACGGGGCCTTACATCATTAATCTTTCACTTATTAATGATAATACTTTACGTTACGGTCATAAACGTACCACGCAAAGTCACATAATATAAGACAAATATAATAATAATAATAATAATAATAATAATAATAATAATAATAACCAAAATAATAATAATAATAATAACAATAATAATAACAATAATAATAATAAAAAGAAGTCATAATGACAATCAAGCATAATCATGAGCATTAAATAAACCCTAGTCAACATTGGTCGAAACCCTAAATGCACAAACTCCCATGAAAATTCTGCATTTAATTCTTAGTGTTGGGCGCACCAACACTATTTGGGCGCATGAGCCCTATTCGGGCGCATTTTCACTATGCCGTCGCCTCATCAAAACACTTAGCAGTCTAACACCTGGGCGCATGAGCTTTTCAGGCGCATGAGGTCACTTAGGCGCATAGGGTACTGTTTAGGCGCATGAAGTCTTAGGCGCATGGGAACACTTGGTCAATTTATCCTGTTGGGCGCATGGGCCAATTTCAGGCGCATGAGCAGACTTATCATACTAACAACATTCATAATCAGTTCCAAATCTTAATGTGACATGTTCTAAACTTAGTTCTAACATTTTAAGCACCCTAAAACATACACATAACATAGCCATATCATCAAATGCACCCAAAATCACACTCACCCATATATACATTCAAATATACATACGGGTGTAAAAACCCAACTTTATAAAAACATACATACATACATTTGCAGCCCCAAAATCAGTTAAAACATGTAACATAGGGGATCTAGAACTCACCTTAGCAGTCTCTTGGGTATGACTTCCTTTAAAACCCGTTTGCAACAAGTTCAACACCTAAAACCTACCAAAAACACACACAACCGAGACAAGAACTCAACATGAACACACAAACCCACGAATTTCTTACCTTCAAATCAGCCTTTTCTACTTCTTTCAAAATCCAAAAGTTTCTCCTCTTTCTCTCTCTAAACCGGTTGCAAAAAGGTGAAAGGCAACATGGTATAGGTGGCCATGTTGCTTTTGTACCATCCTTTTATTCTTTTTGTCCTTTTGCCCCTTTTAACCCCTCAACTTAGGTTAAATTACACTTCTTAGTTTTATTCTTCTTTTATCATCTTTTAATTATCCGGGTGTTACAATACAAAGCCTCATATGATCATCATCTTCCAAACCAATTTGCAAGGAATCAAGATTTCAAGGCTCAAGATAACCATCCCAACTGATTCACCAAGGAGTTAGAGGCTATCATCAACTTCTTTTCATCCTCTCCTTCTGTCAAAAATCAAGGTTCCAACTCCTAATCATTTACTAATTAACTTTATAAGTTATATACATGTTTAAGCAACATATATAATCAACCCTTGTGATTAAAATATGAAAAGTTCTTCATCAAACTCTAAAAAAATTTCATCTTGATCAAAACCCAGTGAGAAAAGTTTGAGAATCTGAAAAATATGATAAATTATGAAATCAAACAAAAAGATTATAAATAAAGGGTTGAAATTATATGTATACTTGATAAATTTGGTTTATTATTTAAATGATTGTGATTGTGGGAATAAACATTGTAAATTTGTTAGAAAAATTATGAAATAACTACCTGCAAATTTTGGTGGAAATACAATAAGTAAAATAATTTATACAAATTATTAAAGTTAATAAAAGGAAATTATCAACTGGAAGAACCGAATCCGGTAAATATCTAGAAACATTATATAATAATCCATACGTGTTATAGAAACTCCAGAATTAATTTTGTAATTAAATTCCTTTATATGACTAAGATTTGTATTTTTATATGATCTGTAATGGTAAAATCGAAAGAAACATCTAAACAATAGGATAAATATTAAAAAATTCACATAAATTATGATATTTTTAAGTCAACAGAATATATAAATTTCGTAATTTTTGAAGATGTATAACTATTTTTCTTTAATTTTGTATTTGACAGGACGACCCAGCAACAGGATGAGTGTTGTGATACTATAGTATCTGATTTTTATGTTTTGTATTTGACAGTTATGAATCACCTATGTTATAAGTAGATTTGGTTGTTATTTTGCATCAGGTTATGTATTTTATTTAGAAATTAAACCTATGATCTCACCAACTTTATATTACCTATTTTGAGTGTGCTTTTTCAGGTAATCATGTCTAACAACATTAGATTCTCTTTTGATGTGTATAACGGCTAGGGTGATCTGGTGGGGAAAGTATGCGTGAGTCTAACTGTTGATCTACTCGATCTTAGCCTGTCGGTGGACGCTCATTTCCATCGTCTCTGAAGGTGTAGCAGTTAGACTAATATGTTCTGTAATAGGGTTATATTAAAATTTTGTGTACTAACATTAATGTAACCCGAACTGATCTTATGATATGTTTATGTTTATGTTTATGTTTATGTCCTTATGTGTTGTTTGTTAATACTTCTAATCAATGCGTTCTGAACAAGCTAGTCACATCTAAAGCATTTCACGCTTCCGCTGGGATGTGACAGGTTGGTATCAGAGCCATTGGTTATAGAGAATTAGGTACTATAAATACCTAGACTATAACCATAAGCTCGTATAATTTTCAGCATGTTTTAGAAATATATACATAGATATTATGTGCATATATGAATCTTTATGGAAAATAATTTGTGACTTCATATATACACATTTAAATTCTAAGTGCAACCAAATTAAAGAATGAAATTTGTTCTTATGATACATCTATATGATATGTGAACTATTTGATGAAATCATTTGACTAACTGTTTTAATAAAATTTGTAAAAAGAACTCTGCAGCTATGAGTTCTTATAATTCAAAGAGTCACCATAATGAAACCGATCCCTCAGAGAGCTTAAACCATAGCAACCTAAAGGAGACAACACCTGAACCAGAACCTTAGAATAATATGGAAACTTTCCAACCTGAGATTAAGATTAACCCCAAACCAAAGTTTTATATTTGACGTGCAATAAAAACAGTCGGAGGTTATACAGTTAAAACCCCTATAAAAAAGGTACGACGTGGTGACAAGTTTATGGTTAAGGAAGAAGAAAACTTAAAACAATTCTAACTTCCCCGGTGATGAAGAAAAAGAAACTAAAAGGCAAAGGCTGGATAATGACCAGATAGAGACTGCCCAACAAACCCTTAAAAAGCTTAAAAAAATACAACAAGGAATCTGGGAGATCCAGAAGGATGTTAAGGAATTAAAGACACCCAAGAAAAATATCTTTACAAGGCTATGGAACTGGGTTTACAAGAATTAGAAACTATTCCCTAATCTAACTTGTCAGAATATAAGAATAAGAACTTAATGATATATCTTTTGTGTTTGCAATTATTATCTGTTATGTGTTAGATAAAATTGTGTTAAAATTTTAGATTCTTATTTTTTAATGTCAATAATAATTAACTATGGTGAAATCATGCCACCAAAAAGAAACACTCAGCCTGTACGAAGAACGGCGCGAGTTGGACGACCCAGAACCAGACTTGGAGAGGAAACTCCTGTGAACATTACTACAAATGAGAACGACAAGATTTCTCAATTAGTAACTCAGCAAATCGAAGCTGCAATATCTACATTAATAGCTCAGCTACAACAGAACCTGATTTTTGGAGCTACATCACACAGGAACGAAGGTCCAGAAGATGCCAATGCAGAGGAACAACAAGAGGAGGAAATTAATGGAGTTACGAAGGGATGCTCTTACAAAACCTTTATGTCATGCAGACCCCGGGAATTTGATGGAAAAGGAAGAGCAGTACAAGCACTGCGCGGGTTGGATGGGATAGAATCAGTGTTAGAAATTAGTAATTGTGCCGACAACTACAAAACACTATTTGCCTCACATTCACTTAAAGGAGAGGCACAATCTTGGTGGAAAATGAAAATCAAACAAAAGGAAGACATGTCATGAACAGGATAAGCTGGGAAGAATTCAAAAACATGGTAATTGACAAATACTATCCCTATAATGAAATAGAAAAACTAGAAACTAAGTTCTTGGCATTAAAAATGAAAGGAGCATCACATCGAGAATATATTGATAGGTATAATGAACTCTCTAGATTAATACCACATCTGGTAACCCCCGAAACTAAAAGAATAAGAAGATATATTTGGGGATTAGTACCACAAATAAGAGGATTAGTGAAATCTGCAGTGCCCAAGACCTTTCAGGATGCAGTAAGTCTATCAGGAAGTCTAACTGATGAAATGATAAGAAGTGGATCTTTAAGTAACCCAAAAATAGGGTAGAAAAGGAAATGGAATGATAATCACACGGGAGGGAAATTTGGAGGAAACCCCAGAAAAGATTAACCCAACCACCACAAAGGAATTTCTTAGGAGTAACACGAGAAAAGAAACCACAGACGGAAGGTCAGCCCTGGTGCAGTACATGTCAAAGATATCACCATGGAAAATGTATGATAGTAATTTGTTATAATTGCAAAAAAGGGACACATATCCCAAGACTGTAAGAACCCCACCAACCCTAAACCAGTTTGTTATCAGTGTGGAAACGAAAATCACTTTCGTAATGAATGTCCATAATTGAAGGGCAAGGCTCCAGTCAACCAAAACAACCCCCGTGGAAGGGCTTTCGTAATGCATGCTGAAGAAGCTCGACATGAACCGGAAGTAGTAACGGGTACGTTCCTCATTAGCAATCAGTACGCGACAGTGTTATTTGATACAGGAGCAACTTGTAGCTTCATTTCAAATACATTTAGACCGTTACTTAATCTAACCTAAGAGAAACTAAAGCATAAATATATGATAGAATTAGCTGATGGTAAAATTATTGAAGCTTGTGAAATCATTCCTAACTGTACGTAAAACGTGGATGAGTATTGTTTTGATACAGATATGATTCTTATTGAACTAGGAGGCTTTGATATAATTATGGGTATGGATTGGTTAAATAAGAATCAGGCTGAAATTGTGTGTGATAAAAGGATGATAAAAATTCCTCTGGTTAAGGAAAATAGGACACTCTGTTTGTATGGAGAAAAACCTACGGGTGCTATGAAAATAACTACTTGTAAGAAAGCATAAAAATGTTTAAGAAAGAAATGCTTAGCTTTCCTGGCCCATATAGTTGATACAAAACTAGACAAGATAAATCTAGAAAGTGTTCCTATTATCAATGAATACACTGATGTATTTCCTGATGAGTTACCCAGTTTTCCACCCCCTCGTCAAGTAGAATTTAAAATAGAATTAGTTCCAGGGACAGTCCGTATTGCTAAAGTACCATATCATTTAGCACCAACAGAAATGAAAGAATTAATGAACCAATTACAGGAATTGTTGGATAAAGGATTTATACGCCCTAGTGTATTACCTTGGGGAGCACCAGTTCTATTTGTTAAGAAGAAAGATGAGACTTTTAGAATGTGAATTGATTATAGGAAACTTAATAAAGTCACCATAAAGAATAGGTATCCTCTCCCTAGGATTGATGATTTATTTGATCAATTGCAAGGATCTAGTTATTTTTTCAAAATACACTTAAGATCGGGATATCATCAGTTAAGAGTACAGGAGGAAGATATACCGAAGACTGCATTTAGGACTAGGTATGGCAATTATGAATTTCTTGTAATGCTATTTGGATTAACCAATGCTCGAGCAGTATTTATGGATCTAATGAATAGAGTATGCAAACTTTATTTAGATAAATTTGTCATAGTCTTCATAGATGACATCCTGATCTATTCTAAAACTAAGGAAGACCATGAACAACACTTAAGGTTAACCTTGGAATTACTACGAAAGGAAAAATTGTATGCAAAATTCTCAAAATGTGAATTTTGAAAAAGAGAAGTACAATTCCTAGGACACGTAGTTAATCAAGATGGGATTCAAGTTGATCCAGTAAAGATTGAAGCAGTAAAGAAGTGGGAAATTCCAAAGACACCAACTGAAGTACGACAATTCCTAGGTTTAGCAGGATATTATAGGAGATTTATAGAAAATTTCTCAAGAATAGCTCAACCTTTGATAGAATTAACCCAGAAAGATAAGAAGTATGTATGGGGAGAAAGACAAAATGAGGCATTTGAACTCCTTAAGAATAAGTTGTGTAGTGCTTCTATTCTAGCACTTCTAGAAGGAACATATAATTTTGTAGTGTATTGCGATGCATCACGTCAAGGTTTTGGATGTGTTTTAATGCAAATGAACAAGGTAATTGCATATGCATCGAGACAACTTAGAGGTAGTGAAAAGAACGATACTACACATGATTTAGAACTAGGAGCAGTAGTATTTGCACTAAAAATTTGGAGACATTACTTTTATGGGACTAAGTGTGTAATTTATACGGATCATAAAAGTTTACAACATATATTTGATCAGAAAATGTTGAATATGAGACAAAGGAGATGGGTAGAGCTATTAAATGACTATGATTATGAAATCAAGTATCGCCCAGGAAAAGCAAATGTAGTAGCTAATGCTTTAAGTAGAAAGGAAAGAATCAAACCATTATGGGTTCGTGCTATGAGAATGGAAATACATTTAGATTTGTTGAATCAAATTCGAGAGGCTCAAGAAGAAGATAGATTGAAGATCAAAGGACAAATAAAAGATTTAGAAAAAGAAACAGATAGAATCCTAAAATTCACAGGAAAAATTTTGGGTACTGGATAATACCGTGCTTAGAAAAATTATCCTACAAGAAGCACATAAGTTAAGATATTTTGTGCATCTAGAAAATAATAAAACGTACAAATACTTAAAAAGCCAATACTGGTGGCCAGGCATGAAGAGGTCAGTCGGAGAATTTGTAGAAAAGTGTGATATTTGTTCAAGAGTAAAAGCTGAATATCAAAAACCTTCGGGATATTTGCAACAACCAAAGATCCCAGAATGGAAATGGGACTAGATTACTATGGATTTTGTAACCAAACTACCAAGAACCACAAATGGATACGACACAATTTGGGTTATAGTGGATAGATTAACTTAGTCAGCTCATTTCTTACCTATAAGAGAAAATTACAAGATAGAAAGGCTAGCAAGGATTTACGTGAAAGAAATTGTGTCTAGACATGGAATACCCGTATCAATCATATCAGACAGAGACAGTAGATTTACTTCAAGATTCTGGCAAATATTACAAAAGGCCTTAGGAACCCAAGTAAATATGAGTACAGCTTATCATCAACAAATCGATGGACAAAGTGAAAGAACAATACAAACACTAGAAGATCTGTTAAGAGCTTATGCTATAGATTTTGGTGGTAAGTGGGACACCCACTTACCATTAATTGAATTTTCATACAATAACAGTTATCACTCTAGTATTGGAATAACCCCATTTGAAGCCTTGTATGGAAGAAAGTGTAGATCACCCTTGTATTGGAATGAAATAGGAGACAGACAACTTACAGGCCCTGAACTGATACAAGAAACATCTGATAAGATCAATGAGATTAAAAATAAATTAAAAGCAGCACGTGATCGACAGAAAAGTTATGCTGATAGACGAAGAAAGCCATTAGAATTTCAAGTCGGAGATAAAGTCTACCTAAAAATATCACCCACAAAAGGAATCATCCGATTTGGAAAGAGGAGTAAGTTAAACCCTAGGTACATTGGCTCATTTGAAATCACTGATAGGATTGGTCCTGTAGCATATAAGTTAGATTTACCTCAAGAATTAAGTGAGGTACACAACACTTTTCACGTATCCAACCTAAAGAAATGTCTAATAAATAAGACATTAAAAGTGCCATTTCAAGAAGTCAAGATAGATAAGAGACTTTATTTTATGGAGGAACCAATAGCCATTATAGACAAGGAAGTAAAAAGGTTAAGAAGGAATAGAATCCCCATAGTGAAAATTAAATGAAATGCAAAAGGAGGACCAAAATTTACATGAGAAAGAGAGGATGAAATCAAAAAGAAATATCCCCATTTATTTGATATCAGTAACCAGATAAGCTATCCTTAACTTTAGGAAATACAATGAATTTCGGGACGAAGTTTTTTTAACGGGGGGAGAATGTGACAACCCTAAAATTAAGGTTAGACAAATTTAACATTTAAATAAGATTCTTACACGTGTCATCCATTATCTGACTAACCCCTTTATGAATTATGTATATGTTTCATGTATATATATATATATGGTATGTATGCATGCTTGCATGCATGCATGGAAATTATGCATGGATTAAAATGCATGAAATTTACGTGTGCATGTATTCATATGCATAAACTCTTGATACCAAATATTGTTTGATCAAAGTACCTCAACATTATAACACCAAAACATACAACAAAATGAAACTAAGTAAACCCTAAACACTTAAGCACTAACTAAGCCACATATCTCAGTTCATTATAAAACTAAATAACCCGACTAACCACCCAAACCCTTGCTTAAACTTAACTTAAATGACTAAGAAAGTCATTAGTCATCTAACCGGCCAAAGACACCTCACCACCTCCATTAAACCGCCACCTATCCACTAAAAACATCAAGCTTGCTTAAAACTTGACACCTAAACCTCTAAGTCTAGCCTATTCATCACCCTAGAACTAGATATCATGATTACTTTCATTTAAGGTCATCGGCCGAAGACCCCATGAAACCACCACTACCTTCACACACCACCACCTTCACACACCACCATACCACCACAACCGTCACCTTCCACACCCTTTGAACTCTCGGTTCTTGCTCATAAACATCACCACCATGAACCACCATAAACCAGCACCATTATCCGTCACCTTCTACTCTCCCGATTACCATAATAGCCAATATCGTACAAAGCCTCATATGATCATCATCTTCCAAACCAATTTGCAAGGAATCAAGATTTCAAGGCTCAAGATAACCATCCCAACTGATTCACCAAGGAGTTAGAGGCTGTCATCAACTTCTTTTCATCCTTTCCTTCTGTCAAAAATCAAGGTTCCAACTCCTAATCATTTACTAATTAACTTTACAAGTTATATACGTGTTTAAACAACATATATAATCAACCCTTGTGATTAAAATATGAAAAGTTCATCATCAAACTCTAAAATATTTCATCTTGATCAAAAACCAGTGAGAAAAGTTTGAGAATCTGAAAAATGTGATAAATTATGAAATCAAACAAAAAGATTATAAATAAAAGGTTGAAATTATGTGTATACTTGATAAATTTGATTTATTATTTAAATGATTGTGATTGTGGGAATAAACATTGGAAATTTATTCGAAAAATTATGAAATAACAACCTGCAAATTTTGGTGTAAATACAATAAGTAAAATAATTTATACAAATTATTAAAGTTAATAAAAGGAAATTATTAACTGGAAGAACCGAATCTTGTAAAAATATAAAAACATTATATAATAATCCTTATGTGTTATAAAAGCTCCAGAATTAATTTTGTAATTAAATTCCTTTATATGACTAAGATTTGTATTTTTATATGATCTGTAATGGTAAAATCGAAAGAAAAATATAAACAGTAGAATAAATATTAAAAAATTCACATAAATTATTATATTTTGAAATAAACAGAATATATAAATTTCGTAATTTTTGAAGATGTATAACTATTTTTCTTTAATTTTGTAAAAATTAGAAAAATTACAGTTAAATTTTTACTGTGAAATAAGGATCAAGAAATTTATTAGGTTCTATGGATTATTAGATAAGTATTCTGGAAAAATTTGGGAATTTATTAATAACAGTATATATTTTTACCAATTTATACTAAGTTTTTATTAATTTTAGCAAATTATCTAGAATTAATTAGAAGTTAAAATTTTTATATGATTATTGATATTAGCTGATGATGTTGCTATTAAACTTTTGAAAATTTTGAGTAATCATAGTTACTATTTGTAACTGGGATACTAAAAATTTTGAAGAACATTTATCTTTTCTAACTTATAATTAATTTTATAAGTTATCGCTGGAATTAAGGTGAGTCTCATAACCCCATTTTCATACTTATAAAGTTTTGGGTGAAAAAGCATATTGTTTTAACTAATGCATAAGATTTTGAGAATTTACTGTCAGTTATGTTAACAACCATTAATTCGGATGTGGAACCGTTGGATAATATAGGTAGCGCTGCTTAGGAAATTAGTTCCTGCAGCAACAGGATGAGTGTTGTGATACTATAGTATCTGATTTTTATGTTTTGTATTTGACAATTATGAATCACCTATGTTATAAGTAGATTTGGTTGTTATTTTGCATCAGGTTATGTATTTTATTTAGAAATTAAACCTATGATCTCACCAGCTTTATGTTACCTATTTTGAGTGTGCTTTTTCAGGTAATCATGTCTAACAACATTAGATTCTCTTTTGATGTGTATAACGGCTAGGGTGATCTGGTGGGGAAAGTATGTATGACTCTAACTGTTAATCTACTCGATCTTAGCCTGTCGGTGGACGCTCATTTCCATCGTCTCTGAAGATGTAGCAGTTAGACTAATATGTTTTGTAATAGGGTTATATTAAAATTTTGTGTACTAATATTAATGTAACCTGAACTGATATTATGATATGTTTATGTTTATGTTTATGTCCTTATGTGTTGTTTGTTAATACTTCTAATCAATGCGTTCTGAACAAGCTAGTCACATCTAAAGCATTTCACGCTTCCATCGGGATGTGACAAAAAGTTCGATCTTTATTATCATAACTTTGAGCTTTTTTTTTCAAAAGATTCAGTCTTTTGTTAAAGTTACAATATTTTTATAAAGACAAACTTTTATCAAATAAAACACAAGCTCATATTAAAATAATGTTTAAACCCGTGTAAAATTGGCTCTAATGCCACTATTGAGTATCTTGTATTGGATTTTAACAATTAAACTTGTTACCCTTTTGTCAAAGTTGCAAAAGTTTTGTATTTTAATGCGGAAGTGTTTGTTGTGTCTAGTTAATTCAAAATTAACACCCAAACATGTATCCAATTACACGTCGTTTAAACAAAAATTTAAAAAGCATCAAGAGTGTGTCAAAGGTGGAAACCTTTGATGAATAAAACAAAAATCTCAGACAATGGATTCAACGTGTCGCTAGTTGAAGTCGTTCATGAAAAATGAACAACGCACGCAACAATTGTACCACGTGACAAAAACCTACGGCAGAGCTTGTGACGGCGATAACGGTTTAGTCATGGTTTTTGGTGGCCAAAGTCATGCAGGGTGTTATGTGTGCGACGATAATGGTGTAGGGAATTAGGATTTCCTTTAGTTTTTATTTGTAATCCACATATATACACGTTGAACCCCCCCTTAATGAATGTGTAATAATCTTGACAATTAATAAATAGTTATGAACAATCTCATGGTTTATTAATTAACGTTTAACTAAATAAACCAATAAACTTTTAAACATTTAACTTATAAACTTTAAATCGTTTAATCCTTTGATTAAATAATTATTTCATTAAATAATTAACCAATGATTGAGTTGCTTAATAACCAAACACCGTTTATCTAATTTGCGTTTTTGAACTATAATATGTAACAGTTAGACACTAATATTCTGTTGTTATCCAAAGGTGTAACTGATGCGTGTGAAATGTATATATATTTTAATAAAGTTTCTCGCACAAATTCAGTTTTAAATGATTATTACTAATACTAAACTACACATACAAAAGGTAAGTGTACCTGTCAAGAGGTAATATAGTGTTGGTAAGAATCGAGTATCAATCCATGGACACATTAAGTCTACTCAACAACCCTCATAATTGACTATCAATTTTGATTTAGAAAATGATAAGTTAAACAAAATAACAATAAAGATAGATAAAGATAGATTAAGACTTTTGGTGATTCTTTTAGTAAAGTAAGGCTGTTATCCTAATTTAGATTACACTTATATAATTATGATGAATTTGTGGTTGGTTAAAGATATTGATTAAGGTAATTATGTTAATGTTTATAAATGTGAGTTGGTGTGATTTCTCGTCTATCCGCTCCTTAATGACTAGGACCATGTCAGGTTGAGATTACTGCTTAGATCAAAGCCTCTAGTAATGTTGGTAAATCTCTTGTGACCTTTTGACATACGATTTCTGAAAACATAACTTAATGTTAAAAAGAAAGTTGATCAGGTTCCCTTCTAACATACCATTAATTTTAGAAAACCATAACAATTACTGTAGATTTCTCAGACTAATACAAGGGAACCCGTAAATGATCAAAAATTTAATATGATATGATTTCTAATAACCATTTCTAGTTCATTAGCCATAGATTTGTTATGAAGACCAATTTCGAGAATAAAAGATAGTCATACGCTTTTCAACCTTGTATTCATAATTACAAATCATAAGTTTATAACTTCCCATTCAAATGTAGATGCTACCCATCAAAAGTTTTTCTAAGATCACCATAACATTAACATAATATACAAATATGTGATTCTCTTTAGTGAGGTTGGGGTCAGGCCCCTGCCCTGGAACGTCGAATGAAATAGGTGGCCACACGATTAATTCATCACAAGTTACATAAAGTTTCACTAAATTAGGATAACAAATTAAGTTTAGCTCATAATGAGCTTGAACATAATAACAAAGATAGAAGATAGTAATGAAATCATCGGTAAATTAGAACAATCAAACCAGTGATCGACTATGGATGATCTTAAACGATCCCAAGCTTCTTCTAAGTGTTGAATGAACCTCCAAAACCTTCTAAGGACCTCCAAAAGTTGGGTTCCCAAGAAGGAACACCAGCACTTCACCTCCCAAAAGCTCTCTCAAAGTTACAAATGAAGTCCTATTTATAGGCTTTCTTTAGTGTTTAAACACGGCCCCGTGCCTAAAAGGCATGGTCCCGTGCTAGTGCAATGTACGTAAAAGTTGGTCGGCTCGTACGCTCAGATGTTGTCGGGCATGACCCCGTGTTTGTGGTGGGGCACGGCCCCGTGCCTCCTAGGGCACGCCCCCGTACCTCGGGTCGGGGAACCATACTTTTTGTCTTGTCGGACTGACATGGGAGTGTGTTGATTTTAGCACGGGGGTGTGTTTCAAGCTGGGCATAGGAGTGTGCCTTATGAGGCACGACCCCATGCTTGAATTCCAGGGCTTGGTTTTTTTCAATTTTTTCCTTCTTAAGCTCATTTTGTTCATCTTGGTCTTTTCCAAGCCTGAAAACACAATATGAACGATTGAAGTATCAAATCATCATTTTCAGTAAGAGTTTCTAAGATAATTGATGTGCAATTGATGTGTTTTATATATATAATTTGGAGCACATCAATAACTCTCTAAATCATACCTTGATGAAAACATTGATATTGTCGATGATCGAACATCTAATTTGCAATACTTCTGATGAATCTCGAGCGAACCCCGAGAAGCGAGTACAAATTTGAGATCTAGATTATACACACAGGTAATGTTGTCACGTTTTTCATTTTATTCGATTTATAGCCATGTCTATACATAGATTAATGCAGATCTATACCAAAGTTTAACACCCCAAATTTTGGGTAAAACCCAGCTTAAAGAAATACAAAGGGACTATTTCATTTTTAAAAGAGGACAAGGACAAAAGATGGGCAAAAGAAAGTTGATACCCTAATGTCTCTTTTAAAAGGGAAGGCCTCCGCCCAATATCTCTTTCTTATCTTTTAAGATTTTCAAAAGTAGCTAGAGAGAGAAAGTGGTAGTTATAGAGAGAGAACGTTAAGATCCAAGGCAAGGTACTAACTATTATGTGTTATCTAATATATCTAAGCTATATCTAAATGTTTTGGGTAATTGAACCCTAATTGGATAGATAAAGTTGATATCATCATGTATGTATATGTAGATCTCGGTTGGTCCTTCTCGAGTTAGGGCTTTATCAAGTTCCATGGGAAAAAAGGTGAGCTATGGATCCCTATTTCTACTTGTTTAATGTATTTTGGGCTAGTTTGCATACTATGATTGTTTTATCAAAGTTTAAAGGAGTTTATCATAATACTATTAACATTTTTTTATATATTTTGTAAAGTTGTAATGATGAACGATGGTTTACGTATAAACTCGAGAATGAGGTATTTGATCATATATATGTAAAAGAAAAGTTGTTTAAGTATAAGATGATACGAGGGAAGTAGGGAACCACCACTACTTGCATCCGCTTTGATCCTCCAATATTTTAAGTGATTTGAATCGGATGAGTAATAGATTTACCCACATTGAAGTATTATCTGCATTGGCTACTTAGAAATATTCTGCAAGTATGCTCCAATGCGAACGAGTTAAGTAAAGCATCCGCATTGCCTTGAACTTTACCACATTGACTAGCCATAAATTTAACCACATTGCTATGTTACTTTACCCACATTACCTAAGTATTGCTATTCGTATTGCTAATATATTGTTGCCCGCATTGATCAGTTCATCCATATTTATCAATGCATTCGTATTACCCATGTAATTGTTATCCACATCGCTTAACTATCCACATTGTCAAAGTCATAGTTCATCTGTATACCTAAGTCAATTTCATCCGCATGGTCTTATTGTTATCCGCATTGCCTTGATTGTTACCTGCATGGATATAGTTATTCGTGTTGACCCATACTTGGAATAATTAGATGATAGATGCTAATGTGATATAATTCTTCAGTACTGTCAACACTTATATATGTGAATTATGATATGATAATAGAGAACCATAGGTATTATGATACTAATTGGATGCCTATGATATAGTACTAAAGTATGATAAAGTGTTAAAGTGTGATAAAGAGCCAAAGTGTGATAGAATGATAAAGTATAATTATTATTATTACAAAGTGTTAAAGAAAATAAAGAAAGATATCATTAATAAGAGAATGTAAATAAGCCCAAAATGATGCAGTCATCGTGAAAGCTAAAGTTAAAAGTTTTGCAAGTCATACCAGAATTTGCATTTGTTGCATTCTGACCCGCTAATAGAGTTGTATCATAAATGATAGGGACCTTGCCTTGTGCAAGTTTACCCTGACAGGATTTATGCAGTGTACACTAAAATGATAAAAGAGATTTTCCTTATGCAGTCTCACTCGATAAAGGAATTGTGTCATTCCCACTCAAATGATAGGGACCTTGCCTAGTGCTCGCTCACCCTGACAAGAGTTATGCTAAGTGCACTCAAATGATAGGGGTCTTGTCTTATGCAAGCTCATCCTAACAAGAGTTATACCTAGTGTATGCTCACCTACTAAAGGAGTTTTGTATTTGTATAAGCTCAAGAATGACTAAAGTGCTAAAGTATGAATACTTATCTAAAGTATTGAATGATTGTTAAAAGTGTCTATAAAGTATTGACGAGCAAGTTATGCTAAAGTTATAGGCTCAAAGTGGACTAGTATGCCAAAGTGTTTTCGTTAAAGTTTTATAACTAAACCTTACTAAGTAATGCTAACCTTTTTGTATGCATATTAGCTTGACATGTATTAAAGTGATGGAATAAAGACTGATAGCTTGACACGTATGTTGAAGCTTCCGGTCTGATTTCAAGACTAGCATTCTCCTAGTTAGATAATTTAGTTATTGACACATGTAATAGTACTAGACAATTACTCATGTAGTAACAACTTAGTTTCCACCGCTATGATTATGGACGTTTAAAGTTTAAGACTTGAATGTTTTTTATGTTTAAATCCAACTGTAAAGTAGGGGTGTGTTTTTTACTCGAATCCGAATATTAAACCCAAAAAAAATCAACCCAAACCCAATTAAGAACCATCCCGAGCAACCCAACCCGATTATACATTAAGTCGAACCTGATTTTTATAAATAGTTCGATATTTGGGTTGATTTTGTGAGATTCGGGTCAACCCAATTAACCTAAATATTAACTTTAAAAAAACCCAAGATTTATGTATATGTGTGTGTTTCAATATGTGTGTGGTATGCTACCGTTTACAAGATTTGAAAACATGAGTTTCTAAACTTTATCTTTTATTGTTGTGGTCCAGTTTATTATGCGAACTTAAAGGATGATCAAAATATAATATCCTTTAATATTTGAATATGCATAATAAAGTGAACATAAATAAGCAAAAACTTTCAGATCAAGATAATAAACAAAATTGTATATTGATAAAACATGTCAAATCTCATGCATGCATTTTGATCACATACATATTGGCTTACATAAACATTTAAGATAATAAATAATTTAAAGCTTAATGGTTTAGTCTAACCTGATTACCGGTTAACCCAATCCAAATAAACCTGAATACTAGAACCCGAAAAACTGATTAAAATATTATTTATTTGGTTTAGTCTTCAGGTTGATTTCTTATGCCTAAAAACCCAAGGAACCCAAAACCCGATTAAAAAACCCGAATGACACCGCTACTGTGAGATTGCGTGGAAACAGTGCTTTACACAAAACATCTATAGTTTGAATCCTTGCTTTCTCTCTCAATAACCCAAGAACACACCATATTTCAAAAGTTGGCGATCTTTGATCGCAAAATGGGTAGGGGACAACTCCCCTTTCTTTTATCAGAACTTTTACGTGTCCCTTACTTTACTTATATCATCTTTAGTCTGTTGAAAGTATAATTATCTTAATCCATACATATAAGTGTATAAGTATAGTTAAACTAGTTGGTCGTTTATGTAATTAGTAGAAAGTTAACTTAGTGTCTAGTATGTAAAGTGTATGTATGTATAGGGGTTTAGTATGTCAAAGCCTAAACATATTAACTACAATAAGGGGTATATGTATGTATCAAAGTGTCTGTAAACAACAATCATCCATATTCATTCATATCAATCATACGTATATTGTTCTTATCATTTTCTCAAACACAAATTGATCATACTCAATCATTAAATCAAGAGCCTAATCGATCCTAAAGGGCCAACAATTGGTATTAGAGCCTAAGGCTCGAATCTAATCGATGATTTGTTCTTGAATTTGCAATCGAAACCAAAATCGATTCAGTGATAAATCGATTTCAGGAGACCCAAAACGATTCATACCACAACAAAATCGATCAGATAATCGATTCAGTGTTGTTAATCGATTCAGGAGTAAATCGATTCAGACAAATCGTTTCAGAAGGGTAAAAACGATTCAGAGAACAACAAATCAATCCGATAATCGATTCAGTGTTGTTAAATTGATTCAGTGATAAATCATTCAGACACGATTGAAGAATACATGAACAAAATCAAACAGGAAAAGAAGCAACAAATCGATCAGATAATTGATTCAGCGTTGTGAAATTGATTTCAGTGACAAAATCAATTCAGTCCAATTATAGAAGACAAGAACGAATCAAAGAAAAACAAAATCTATTCGTTAAATCGATTCAGAAAGAGAGACAACACCAAATCGATCAGATTAATCGATTCAGCGGTGTTAAATCGATTAGTGCCAAATCGATTCAGACCAATTGTAAAGAACAAGAACAAAAGAGAAGAAATCGATTCAGTGAAATCGATCCGTATCAGAGAAACCCAAAGTGATGTTAGAAACAAAATCAATTCAGTACTATTATTCACAAGTGGTGAATCGAATTCAGAAAGTTTCAAAGATTCAGAAATAAATCGATCAGTATAGGAAACCCAAATCAATTTTAGAGAAACCCAAAATCAAATCAGACAAGTTTGATTTAGAAAAATCAAATTCAGAAATTAGTAAGAAAGAAAACATACCGGTGTGGTTGCGAGAGAAGACAAAAACCGGTGCCGCCTATCGCGAACGAGAGAAATTAAAGGGAAGGGGTGTTGTGCCTGTTGTTGATGAAAAAAGAAGGAGAGGTTGGTTGCCTATTGTTTGCGAACCAATTGAAGAAGAAGACCGGTTTGTGCTTCTTGTTCGTAAGGGTCACTTTGACCTAATTTTGTTCTGGTCGTAAGGGGGTGTTTGGCTTTCCTTTTCAAAAGGCCTTTTAGCTTTTAGAGGAGTGTAATGACAAAAATACCCCTCTAAAAAAGTCAATAAGTTAAAATTTTTAGCTTATTGACTTATTTGAGGGATAGTTTTGTCTTTTCACCCCTCAAATAAGTCAAAAGGAGAAAAAAAAGGACTCCCAAACACCATCTAAGTCTCAAGAAAAAGGAAAGAAGAAGAAGGGATATATATATTTGAGTGGAAAAGTCAAAAGAAGTGAGAATTGAAAGTCAGAAGGGTAAAGAAAATTAAAAGGAAAGTCTTTTTGGAAAAAGAGTAAGTGGTCGTAAACCACTAAAGAAAAAAAGAAATTAAAGATTTCTTTTCATCATTATTTGTTTGTACCAGCTTAGTGATTCAAGTAAAAAATAAGGAGATTAAAATAACAAGTATTGTTAGTGGATTGCAATACAAATTTGAAGGATTCAAGAAGGTTAGATTTTTTGAAAATCAAGTTTGTTAGTAGAAAACCGAAGTCAAGATGACCGAAGAATCATCGGCGGGTTCCAACAAAAACGCAATGGTAATACATAAAGATGTGATTTCATTTTCTCAATTCCAATGCCCCGTTTTGAAATCGACAAACTACACTATATGGTCAATCCGCATGAAAACCATACTTAAGGCAAATGGATTATGGGAAATGATAGAACCTAGTGCTAATACACAACCCGATGAAAAGAAGAATATGATGGCAATTGCATATTTATTTCAAGTACTACCTGAAGATATGACATTACAAGTTGCAAAGTATGAAAGTGCAAAAGAAATTTGGGATGCACTTAAGACAAGACATGTAGGTGTGGATCGAGTACAAAAAGCACGTCTTCAAACACTCAAAACTGAATTTGAGTTACTAAGGATGAAAGAAGAAGATACTATCGATTCATTCACCTCAAAGCTTAATAGCATCGTCACTAGAGCAAGTGGTCTGGGATCAACGTTTGATCAACCAACTTTAGTACGAAACTTCTAAGCTCGGTACCTAAAAGTTATTCCCAAATCGTAGCAGCTATTGAACAGTTCGTTGATTTAGAAGCAACAACTCTACATGAAATAATTGGAAGACTAAAAACATTTAAAGAAAAAACAAATCTATTGAATGAAGGTTAAGTGGACAATCAAGAAAAGGTATAAATTATTACGATAATAATAATTTGTAAATTAAACTAACAAAGCAAAAACTACATATGAAAATACACAATCAATAAATGAAACCATTTTGACTTCAACTCCACTTAATACAACAATAACAACTAGCACAAACTCTACATGAATTTTTTTTTACATGTGGTACATGAAAGTACGTAACTTAAACCCCCGTTAAAAATATCTAAACATATAACTTTTCAGAAAGCTAGTTCTGTTTTAAATTTGTTTTGGTTCATTGAGAAGCTTTCATTTAATAGAACACAAACACAAGAAATAATAATTATATTAATGTAATTACATATGATCGTCTCTAGTGCGACAATATGAGAAGAATGCAAGATTCAATATTAGAAGGGTTTCATTGTTTAGCATTTTACTCGGTAACTTCTAGATTTTATCTTTCCTTGTATTTAGTTTATTATGTTTCCTAGTTCCTTACTTTGGGTAGATTTCTTGTAAATAAACCCTTACGATGGATAATTGCTTTTGGTTTAATGTGTGAATATTTAGGATTATGCACTTATGCTTTGTAACTTGATATTATCTTCACATTTTTATTTATGATGCTTAATATTTAAATGGTTGTTGCTATTGTTGGCTATGATTAGAACTAGGATTTACAAACAACGTAGTGATTTATGATTAATCAGTTATTAGTCATTACATGCATAACTACCAATTAGGTCACACTTGCCCATTAGTGTTTTAATATTTGTAGTAATCGGGTTGTTAAACATGCGTCAAAAGTGATGGGGTTAGGTACATGTTCTTCATGTTCCATTAATCTTTCGTTGACATCTTCACAAAAGGCTTGAAGATATTCATTTTTAATGATTTTAATACCATTTGAATGTTTAACTTCCTTTTATTCAAATTACATACATTCCTAGACTCACATAGATTCTACCATGTAGATTTAACCATAGTTTTATCGTTGTCCCAATATATCCTATAGTTTGGGTTGGCTATATTTCCTCTCTATATTTTGTTTTGTATCTCATTTTGAAGCACACCCAAACATAAAAATCTTTACTTGATACTTTCCTGCCTATTTTACCACAATAATGTTGCACCGTAGTTATACATCAGAGGATAAAATGGTTTTTGAAAGTTGGAACACACCTAGGTGACTAATGCTGGTTTCTTTTGTAAATACACGTTGAATAGAGGTTCAAATTCTAACAGGGTCTCGGATCCAACCCGAACCCAATCCGGGTTCAACTCCGTCACCTTACGAGAATCTTTGACACGTGAATACTTTTTGAAAATACAAGTGATTATCTTTAATGTTTGATACGTGAATATTTCTTGATATGTGACTAAGTCCGCGTGTTGCTGCGGGTGCTTCTGTTTTGTCTTATGTTCTTTGGTTCATCTATGTGATCATCTTTAGTGTTTGAAAATACAAGTAATTATCTTTGATGTTTGATACGTGAATATTTCTTAATATGTGACTAATATCCGCGCGTTGCTGCAGGTGCATCTGTTTTGTCTTATGTTCTTTGGTTCATCTATGTGATCATCTTTAGTGTTTGACATGTTTTTTTTTAAAAATGAGAGTGATTATCATAAATAATGACTTTAGAAAAGTGCTTACACTGAATTATTTGTAGATAAACTAAAGAACGAGTTTTGATATTTCGTGCATGATCATGAACATAAACCCGCCTGCAAAACTTAGAATTTAATAGAAAAAACACACTTTGTTGATGTGAATATCTATGTCAACATTTATAAAATAATTTCATATTTAGTAAAATATAATTTTATATTTCTTTGATTTACTGCTTCCTGGTAGTTTATACTAAAAAGCTATTATAGGCAACAATTAGACACAAAGGCATATCAAATCTATAGGTTCAAGATCTATATGGTAAGTGTTAGGATATATAGAGGATGAAGCTACTTAAACATTAGGTTTAGTGCTGAAAATTGCTAGTGTATCGAATGATAAATCTATCTGAAAGATATCATATACCTGATCAAGTGTTGAAAAACAGTGAATCTGCATACTGCCTATCTGCTGAATACCTGAAGATGTGCTAATTCACTGCTTTTGTAGACAAGAATGTCAGTGCTGAAGAGTAGTAGTGACAACATTACACTACAACTGTTGATCTCCTATACTATTGATTCTTATCAATATTGTACATTATTTTGTAACCAATTATATTACATATTCGTGTTATGTCATACTGTGTAGATCAAAGGCTGAAACATGCCATTGATCCTAAACCTAATAGATTGTCAAGATTTATTACAAAGTTTTGTTTTCATATTATAAATACCCACACTTGTATAGTTTAAAGGTTAACTGTTTTGCTCTTTTGTTTTCATGTTGTGAATAATTTAAAACAACTACTTCTTGTTGTTTTCACTCATGCATCAATATGTGTTTGTTAGTAAACAATTAGTGAATATTCCGTATTTACTAAATATTGATCTTAAAAATTTCTTGTTCAAATCCGATCCAACGGTAAGGCACACACTTGTTATGAGAAAATCATTATTAGTGACTATCAAAGTGTTGTCTTAAGGTAAAATGGAGTTTATCTCTTGTATAAAAACTATTAAAGATGTCAATCTTACACGTTTTGTTTTAAAAGTAGTATAATAATGCATATAATTACCAAATAAAAAGAAATCATACCTTCATAGGTTTTTCTTAGTAGTTAAAACAGTGGTAGCAATGGACGAGACAAGCACCTTGGTTATCCAAAATACGAGTCAAACACTCAAACAATAAGAGTAAAGGAAGACGGTGTGCTTCTTGTATGTATCATTTCACAATCATTGGCTCATCTTCACCCCTAAATAAATATTAGACAAGACAAATTGGGCGTGTTGGCTTGGTTGGACAATGGGTTAAAATGAGTTCGGGCTTAGTTACCGATCTATGATAATTTTCATAAAGGTCTAACATGGTCAGAAATCACCAATCCAGACCATTGGTCTGGATTGGTTAGACAAGACTCATGGTCTGGATTGCTTGGTTAAACAAGACCAATGGTCTGGATTGCTTCATAAAGGTCTAACATTGGTCGGAAAATCACTGACACGCAAACTGGAAGCTCCGGCATCTTCTTGTTGTTTCTAAATATCCCGATCTTTGATAATTTTCTTCGGATCCAGCAGATCCCAAACCTGTTGCTTTTTGTCTATAAATCTCGGCTGCCCAGTCGGTATATATGTGACCATATACATGCTAGTACAGATTCTCAAATCAAACAGTCCCGACTTAACTCCTTCGGTTCCTTCCATGTTACAACCATAGCTTTCATAAAGGTTCAAAATCCAGCTTCCCTCGAACATTGGTGTCAAAGCACCAGCAATTGCATTATTATCAAAAAAGTGATAAAACAGATAGCCAAGGTTACATGGTTGACAATTTACTATGAAATATAAGATAAATAAATCCCTTAGATTAACAACTCCCTAGCTTTGATCGCATGCGGTTATCGAATGACTAAGGAAACGGTGGATGTGTTGCACCAACGGGGCTCGCAGCTGGCTAATTTTAGTTTTGCTTGAGTTAAAACTTCCCATTCTGATTTGTTCCCATGATACCTTGCGCATTGCACCACTCTTTGGATCTTTACTTTCCTTGTCTGGAAACGTGTAATACACCATCATACCTGACGTCACTTCTTCCTCCATTTCCTTTTCAATGCAAATACCCAGATAAACCCCAAACAAGGAGACAAATGTTTTATGCTACCTCTTGCCAAGTGTGAACGAAACTCCGTCGTCATCCCGCGGGTTAGATTTTTTCATACTAAACTTGAAAGATGCTAGGAACTCAAGGGTGAGTTCATAGACGGATGTTTTTTATGAAAACAAACGTTTCCGCTGAATGCTCACCATTATCTTTCTAACTATCAAACGAATGCCAAGGGGTCCCCGTCAACAATGATTTCGAAACCGGACCGGACCGGCCGGTCCGACCGGTTCGACCGGGAACCGGTGATGAAGCCGGTTCGGTTCGGTGGTTTTGGACCGTTTTCGGTTGAACCGGCCGGTTCGTGCGGTCGACCGGTTCGACCGGAACCGACGAACCGGGTTGAACCGGTTTTTGGATTTTTTTTTAATTTTAATAGAAAAATATTATTGAATATGGATTAAGGAACACCGGTTCGTTAATTTGGACTATGTTTACTTGAATGGTATGTATTTTGGATGTTGTTTTGGATTAAGGAACACCGGTTCGTTAATATAAATATTTGGAATTTTTTTATATTTTTTTAAATATTTATGACGTCATCCGGTTCGTAATCCGGTCCGACCGGTCCGACCAGTGAACCTCTAAGCCGTCCGGTTCGCTTTCCGGTCCGGTTTTAAAAACATTGCCCGTCAACTCGTAAATACGACCTTTCAGCTCTTTATAACTAATGTGTGTAGAAAAGTGTATATATTTTGATAGGATTTTTCGCACAAATTTAGTTTTTGTTGGGTATTACTTATCGACACATACAAAAGGCAAGTGTACATGTCGTGCAGTAATATAGTGTTGTAAGAAGCGAGTATCAATCCACGGACACACTGAGCCTACTCAACAATCCTTGTAATTGATTTTCAGAATGAGTTTTGTTTTTTGAAAATGATAAGTTTCATTGATGTAACCACATTTTTAAGAATTTTAAAACAATATTCTAAAGCAAAATTAAAAAGTAAATTTAAGAATCTTAGGGATAAAACATTAAATTAAGGCTATTATCTTAATTTAGATTACACTTATGTAACTATGATATATTGTCTGGTGTGATTAAAGATATAAGTTAAAAAAGTTATGTGAATTTTTATAAACGCGAGCCAACGTGAAGTTATCATAAATCGACTCCGTAGTAACAAGGAAAGGTGCATGAAATCACTTACAACACAACCACCAAGCTCCTAGTGATGTAGGTATTACTTATGCACCCTTTTAACATATGATGTAAGGTTTACACTTAAAGGATGATGCAACCAAAGATCTCTCAGCATGCATGCATGAAGTACAATGTAAAGTTACTTCGGAAGTTTTACACAACTCAGGAAAAATATGCTAAATGTAAAATCTTCCGAAGCCAAACGACCATATCTTTCAAAATCAAAGATGAAGTCTTTCGAAGCTTCAGACACAAGTCTTCCGCAGCCAAAGACTAATTTCTTCTGAAGATAGAGAATACGTGCTTTCTCTTATCACCTTTTGATAAAAGCTGAACTACTTTCCCCTACCACCTCTGAAGACTCACCAACTTAGAAGTTTTGATGAAAAGGTCCATACCTTTTTCAACTGTATATTAAGGTCATTGGTCTGTAAATTTATACTTTTGTACCTTTTATCATTTTGTAATATATTAGGATATGAGTTATGGCATGTTATAGTCGCATGTCAAAAGGCAATTTGCCTTTTGACTATACATTGATCTTGTTGTCTATATTAGTGTTTCCACCTGACTTTCAAAGTATAGTGAAATGTAGGATGTAGTATAAAGTGTCTCAAGTAGCTGTCTTTATCTTTATGCTTTGTAACACTTGTAATAGAACTTAAGAGCAATATATATCATTCTTGAAAACCAAATATTATCTTGTTCGTGTTCTTAGTTCTGTCTCATATTTACTTGTGTTCTTAGTATCATCAACA
This sequence comes from Flaveria linearis, assembly GCA_024085815.1. Taxonomy (NCBI): domain Eukaryota; kingdom Viridiplantae; phylum Streptophyta; class Magnoliopsida; order Asterales; family Asteraceae; genus Flaveria; species Flaveria linearis. The sequence goes on along the minus strand of CM044013.1, from coordinate 61,408,777 downwards.
TAAACCTAGTTCCCTATTTGATCTGTTAAGTATTCTAAGTCTTTCCTCACTATGAAACTGTTGCATCGACCCCCTTCAACGGTCCTGCATACGATATCTGAATACATAACTGAATGTTAGAAAATGACTTGATCATGTTTCTTTTTAACATACTATTAATTTTATAAAACCATAACAATTATTATAGATTTCTCCGAGTAATAAAAAGTTAAGGTGACATGATTTCTAATAATCATTTCTAGGTCATTAGCCATGGCTTTATTATGAATGCTGGTTTCACAAATAAAAGTTAGTTCATACGTTATTTAACCTTGTATGACATTCACAATTAAAGATCATAAATTTATAACTTGCCATTCAAATGTAGATGCCGAACACAAGGGTGTGCTTATTTTAGCACAGTGGTATGTTTTAAGGGCTGTAAATGAGCCGAGCCGAGCCAGGATGGGCTTGAAGCTTATTGACCCGGCTCGGCTCGGGCTTGAAAATTTCAACGAGATGAAAACACCGGCTCGAGTTCGGCTCGTGAAAAGCTCGAGCCATCTCGTGGCTCGTTCAAGCCAGCTTGATTTAAAAAAGTTTATTTTTTTACATTTTAATATATATGAAAACGCAAAAAAAAATATATTAGGGTATTTGTCTTTTGTTGGGTACTCCGTACTTGAAGGAACAAAGATAATTATTTTGAATGTAAACAATTTATTATCAAGTTATATATTTTTTAAACAAAATACCTAATGTTTATAAAGAGAATCCAATTTTATTTTTGAAGAACCTTTTTAAAATCCTAATATAATAATAATAATAATAATAATAATAATAACAATAATAATAACAACTACTATTATTATTATTATTATTATACCATATATATATATATATATATATATATATATATATATATATATATATGCACCAAGTCACGAGCCAAGCCAACGAGCTGAGCCACGAGCCGAGCTCGAATGGAGCTAATGTCACACCCTCGCTTATAGCGGAAACACGAGGATGCGACGGACGGGATCGTCATAACACTTGGTATAATTACAGAGACATATTATATGCAAAATCTTCGTGTCATGACGTCGCCCGACACAATGGTGACTTGTGTCGTGGTTAGTCAGTTCCACGACTATCATAGTCTTATTAATTCCAAATCCAAATTACACAGAGTTCACAAATGAAACAAATGATATACATGACTAATGCAAAGCTTATTGAAATCCTGAGGGTCTCAGCTAAGTCATCAACTCTAGCTATCCTCTTTGATTATGTTCACCTGAAAAGATATGCTAAAAATGTCAACACATAATGTTGGTGAGTTCCGCAGGTTTAAATTGAAAACATGTAATTGATGCTGTATAGATTTTGATGTGGAATCATACTGCAAGCACAAACCACATAACATGTGTTTAAGACAACCAAACCCTAATGACGTTATGCATATAAATTCGACGGAATATATTCACCCTTGGCCGGATTGCTGGCAGCTGTGTTGGTAACTCGCAAGTTAACCAATCGTCGAAGGGTGAGGGTGTCAACCCAGTAGTACTACCAATACCTAACCGTTGGTTCCCAAACCCGGGAATTAATGGTTGTATGAGTGTTCCATAGAATAACACCATGTATGCATGCAAAACAGTATCACATTGATTCCAAGTATGAACATAGAATATACGATGTACAGCATTGAAAACGGGTGAGCATACTTTTCCCCCATTGATTGAAAACATTGAAAATTTGTATACGCATAAAAGGGGCCACGAAACTCACCTTGAATTGATGTAATGCACAAAGACTTCACAGAATAGCAATGCACGATCAAACACGATCAATACCTATGTAATAATTGTATTTAAGTCTTTAATACGTATTCGATGCGAATAGATATATTTGATTGGATTTGGGTTGGCGTACACGATTATATATATTGAATTTGATTTTATACCTAATGATTTTAGGATTTAAATTGAGTTGCGGGATTTTGAACAAATAATGAAATTATTTGTATTTTTGATTTATTCGAAAGAAGTATATGTATGTATTCTTTGTATAATTCAATAATAATTTTATAATTAAACTATAAAATATAACCTATAATTATATTTACAAATGATTTATGAAATTATATATTGTATAATTTCTATGATTTTCTATAATTATTTCACAATTAAATGCGATATAATGTCTATTTTTATAAAATAGTTATTTACAATATTTATAAATAATATTTTATAAAGATTTTGAGGTTTTTAAAACAAAATAAATTTACAGAAAATCATTTTATAACATTTTAAATAAGAAAGTTTATAAAATTTATTTTTAGGATTTTTAGAAATTTTTGTATAATTTTTAGAAGCTCAAAAGGCTTTAAAAAAAATAATTGCAGTGGCCCGGGGTCGAACCCGGGACCTTACTGTTGTAGGGCATGTACTGAACCGCTGAACCAAGGCCTAAGCCGCGATGGAACCCGGTTTGATTTTCTTTTAAACATGGTTTGTCCAGTTTTCCCCAAATCCACATAAACCCTAATTCGTTTTCTCCCAAATTGAACTCAAATTCGATATTATTAATGATCAAATTCATGGGGGTTTTGTTTCCCATGATCAAACGAGTAGGATGATGTATCCAATTACCTGTTTTGTTTTCAAATTGATGATGAACACTTCGAAGAACGGTTCGAGGTTATCTCGAAATCGAATGGTAATCAATCCTTGATGGAATTCAAATTGATTGTACAGAAAGCTTCGAATGTGGCTAATTATTGAAAGCCCTCTGTTAATTTTAGTGTAGAAGGCTCGGTGGGTGGGCTTCGATTAGTTGCAGGTCGCGACAGAGGGAAAGATTGAACTCGATGTTTGTATGTGTTTTAGGTGTAATTTCCAGTTGTATTCGATTGAGTATTCATATTGGAACGTTTATGTGGAATTACTTTGATTAAAGTAGTATTTTAGTGGGTGTTTTAGCCGTTGCATTTGGTCGGGAATAAAGTGGAAAGGAATTAGCCGTTATTCGACCGTTTCAACGCGTTTTGGGGTTGCTTTGTGTTCGAATCTTATTCACGAAGTGATTAGAACCGGTTTTGTGATTTAAAAGCGGGTAATTTTGATGTTTTGACTTCGCCGGAGGGTCGCCGGAGTTCGGCCGGTCCGGTGGTCGGAAAAACGGGATTGGGCGGGGGGTTGGTTTTGAAACTTTCGAAGTTACAGATTCAGCCCCTGTGGTTTCATTATTATTATTTCATGTCATAAAAATTCTTTTGAAGTTTTAAAAATTACAAATACCCCCTGCACTTATTTATTTATTCTTTGTTATTATTATTATTATGATTATTATTATTATTATTATTATCATCATCATTATTATTATTATTATTATTATTATTATGATTATTATTATTGTTAACACGAATGTATATACGAAAAAAATTCGGTGAAATCGATAGATATATTACGAAAATAATAAATACATGAGGATAGTTCACACACATGGAACGAGTACACGATGATAATTCACGATAAATAGACTATAAACATACGTGAGGATAGTCAATACACACGATGAGTTCACGAGCTTGATGTTGATTGGCAGTCTATTGGTGACAGATGCTACATACCATCACATTCACCACATGATCTTCAACAAGAAGAATCTTAGGTTTCCTTTCTGATTTGAGAATATCTTGAATGTTTCTAAGACTTTGTTCATTAAATCCATCTGTATCATCTGAACTGTCACACTATTGTGACAGTATCCCACCATGTTCTTTGCTTGATTTTGTGAGGTGTCACAGCTAACCTTAGCTCGGGTTTGGCTTGTTTAGAATTCGATCCGGCCTGAGCTTTTTTCGAGCTTTTCTTGAGTGAATTTCGAGCAGCTAACTTTTCGTACAACCCTATGTGTTTCAGGCCGGGCATGGGGGTGTGTTTAATAAGGCATGACCCCATGCTTGGGCTATGAAGCTCTGTTTTCTTTAAATTCTTATTAATTATGCTCTTTTAATCCATCTTGGTCTTTTGAAAGCTTGAAAGCAGAATTTAACATTTTTAAGTTCAATTTCATTATTTTAAGAAACAGTTTTAGGTATAATTGATGTGCTTTTGATATGTTTTGTCACACCCTCATTTTCCACGTACGGGGTTTTACCGTCAGGCGTGTGACATAACCAGGATCTCAGATAAGCATCAGTTACACCAAACGACTCGATAATTACAAATCATATAAGTTGTTTAATTTTAATGAGACAAACCAAATATATTTAAGTAGTGCGGAAGCGAAGACAGGAAAACATTTAACAACAGTTTTTGGAACACGCAAACACGCGTCCAATTCATTTTTGTAAAGTACATGGATTTAAGTCTTGAAAACAGTTTGAGATGAACGCGAAATGACATGCGGTGGATGCTGTGCTCCTAAACGTGCCACATCAATGTCCTGAGAGAAAACATGTAAAATCTCAGTACAAGACTGGTGAGTTCACAGGTTTATCAGAAAACAGTAAGTATCAGTAATGAAATCCCCGGATTTTGTAATCCGATAAGTATCAGTAATGAAATCCCCGGATTATGTAATCCGATAAGAATCTGTAATGAAATCCCCGGATTATGAAATCCGATAAGTATCTGTAATGAAATCCCCGGATTATGAAATCCGATAAGTATCTGTAATGAAATCCCCGGATTATGTAATCCGATAAGTATCTGTAATGAAATTCCCGGATTATGTAATCAAAGCATATAGTGGGTAGCTAATCCATAATGATCACTATGTGTATGAAGTCGCGACCGAGCTGACATGAAATCAAATAATAAAGTAGGCCCGATTGTGGATCACACACCACAACCTTTAACAGGCTAACTGTTCACCCGTTTGCGAACGTTGTGCTAGCGCGACTAGCCCGGGTGGGGTATGTCAATCCCAGTAGATCTACTAACAATCACCTCGCTATTTGCATATTAACGGTCTTAAGGGCAAAGTATAACACCATAGTATCAAGTATATGCAGTATTACAAAAACCCAATATAATGTAACGTTTATGAAAACAGCATGTTTCTCTCCAAAAAAAAAGAGTATAAAGTAAAAGTGGAGCTGTAAACTCACCTTGAATTGATGTAATAAAATGAATGGAAGCTTCAACGAATAATGCACGACCAAACACGATCAACACCTATTATTAATTGTAATTAAGTTTTTAAATGTGCTCAACGCGAATAATTACATTTGGTCGGATTCGGGTCGGTTTGGTTTGACGTACACGATTTGATATACTAACAACACTATGTATTAATAATATTACCAATATTGTTATTAATAATAACAATGGTATAATTATAATGATGATAATTGTATTTGTAAATAATTTGTGAAATTAAAAACATATAATTCCTACATTTATCATAATTAATCCATAATTAAAATAATATGGTATCCAATAATAAATTAATAATTTAAATTATTATTTAGAGTCCATTTGTATAAAAATGGCTATTTATAAATAATATTTTATAAATATTTTTAAGGTGTTTTTAACAAATAAATTTTATAGAAAATTACTTAAATAATTTTAAAATACAGGAAGTTTTTAAAAGTTATTTTTATAATTTTTAGGTATTTTTGTATATTTTTAAAAACTGCAAAAAGGCTTTTAAAAAAAAGTGAGGTTGCACGGGTCGAACCCGTGACCTCAAGGATGCAATTGTGAGTCGGGAACCGGTGAACCAAAGGCCTAAGCCGCATTAAGTCTCGGCTTTTAATTCCTTTAAACACAAACCCAAATCAATCCCCAAATCAATAAGAACCCTAATTCGATCCGAATCAAATTGATCCTCGATTCGATGTTTATACCCAAATTGATGTTGGGGCTTTTGTTCCCCAACCAAAATCGAGTTGATTACCAAGTTTAATTACCTGTTGTGAAGTTCGATTGATGATGAACAGGTAAGGGAACAAGTCGCGGCAGTGAGGTGCACAAATCATGGGTTTGTGTTTGTTTTAGAAAAAATGGAACTCGAAGGAAGGTTATAAACGATCTAAAGTTCGATAATGCGTGATTAGTTTAGTCGTTATTACGGTTTTAGTGCGATTTGTAGTGGTTGGTCGGCCGAAAGTTTCGGTCGAGTGGGTTGACCACATTATCGTCTTCTATTATTCAAATTTTAGTGGGGTTAGTGTTCGAATTACCCACGAGAAGATGTCGGGATGTATAATTTGGTTGAAATCCGACTCAATTTGGCTTTTGGGGGCTGCCGGAATCATCACCAGAGTTTGGCCGGAGAAAGAAATCGGGGGAACGGGCGGTGGGTTGGGGTTTTTAAGAAATTTACAGAAATGGTCCCTCAGGTTTACTATACTTATTATTTCATGTTCAAAGTTTTTAAAACAAGTTTCATGAATTACAAAATTACCCCCTTAACTTCTCATTTTAAGTTTTAAATAGTTTGTTTTTTTAAGTTTAATAATTATAAATTATTATAGTATTATTATTATTATTATTATTATTATTATTATTATTATTATTATTATTATTATTATTATTATTATTATTATTATTATTATTATTTTCATTATTATTATAATTATCATTATTATTATTATTATTATTATTATTAAATATATATATATTTTTTTCGAAAATTTTCCGGGTTGTCACATCATCCCCCTGTTAGAGGAATTTTCGTCCCGAAAATTAAGATGTACTGATAATATTCTTGAACAGGTTAGGATACTTGCGCATCATTTCATCCTCTCGTTCCCAGGTGAACTCAGGACCGCGCCGGAAGTTCCACCGAACTCTGACAATCGGAATTTTGCTATGCTTTAGTTGTTTAAATTTCCAGAGTATAATTTCGTGGTAAGGTGATAAGACCAACAATGATAAGAAAGGTTATCCGTCAGAATTTAAGAATCGCAAACGTCACCATATGAAATGATCTTAACGCATATCTTGTGAAGATGTATTCCTCCTTTGACCAACCATCGGTCTAAGAACAAGGTTTTAAATGATACAGAGGAATTTAGGAATTCAGATGATACAGATGGATTTAATGAACAAAGTTTTAGAAACATTCAAGATATTCCCAAATTAGAAAGGAAACCTAAGATTCTTCTTGTTGAAGATCATGTGGTGAATGTGATGGTGTGTAGCATTTGTCATCAAGGTACGGGTTTCAATCCTATTTTGGTGAGATCATGTCATTTGTGAACTGTAAGTTCCAATGAGAATAGTTGAAGTCAATCCTTAAGATAAGGAAATCACCCTAATCCAGAGGATGAAATTTCACGAAACAAACAATTGGAAACCATTTATCAAAACGAATAGAGATTCAGTAAGGGCACAACATAATTTCAGAGTCTTCTTTTAAAGACACAACAAGTGATTCATCGGATAAACTCTTCCTTAGATTAGATACGTGAAAACCATTGTGCACACTACCAAGTTCAGCAGGTAGATTTAATTCATAGGCTACTGGGCCGATCCTTCTGACAATTTCAAAAGACCCCATGTAGCGAGGGTTTAATTTCCCTCGTTTTCCCAAAGCGTATAACTCCCTACCAGGGAGATACCTTTAGCAAAACTTTATCTCCTTCCTGAAATTCAGGTGGCTTACGACGTTTATCAGCGTAGCTTTTCTGGCGATCCCTAGCGGCAGCCATGCATTCTCTTATCTGGATAATTTTCTCATGAGTTTCAAAGATCAATTCTGGGCTAGTAAGTTAACTATCTCCAACTTCTGCCCTGTAAAGCGATGATCTACATTTACGTCCATATAAGGCCTCGAATGGTGCCGCCTTGTTGCTCGAATGATAGCTATTATTATATGAGAACTCTACCAAAGGTAGATGACCTTCCCAGTTCTTTCCAAAATCAATAACACAAGCCCTAAGTATATCCTCAAGAGTCTGTATGGTTCTTTCACTTTGACCATTAGTCTAAGGGTGATAGGCTGTGCTCATATCTAGGCGAGTACCTAGAGCTTTCTGAATTTTATCCCAAAAGATAGATGTAAATCGTGCATCACGATCAGAGATGATAGACACTGGCACTCCGTGTCTAGAGATAATTTCTGAGCAACTAGGGTTAATGCTAAGTTAAAGAATAATTCCAGAAGAATCAAAGCTATTATCAGCCCTGGTATCAAATAGATGTGTAGCTACTGATGATAAGGTACGTGCATGTAACAACATTTGGTCTTGTCGAATATGGCTTGCTTCAGTCATAAATGTATGACCGCGTGACGTATCACCTTGATTTATATGACCTTTATTTCCATGATTTAACTATTCTTACTTTCTAGTTATAGCCATTTCCTAATTCTGATTATTTCTAATTTGTCTTGGGGTCCTAATCAACCTAGGGCACACTGATGGTAATGGTCGGAACTCCAACCTTCTTAATATCCCCGTTTAACACATGTTAGCTTAATCGTATCAACCAACATAGCTAGGTTCACAACATTGGCATTAAAGCAAATCATCTAAACCATCAGAGAGGCTTATTCTACTACTCACTAGATTTTTCCCAGTGTCCTTCTTAATTCTATTTGGTCTAATGTCATAAGGTATGACATCAGTTTTATCAATTCATGGAGTTTGTCAGTATAAAGAGCACGACTTAACCCTACCATTGCATGATTTTAGAATTACAATTCTAACTTTTGCGTTTCATTCCTTAGGTAATAGTAACCCTATTTATAAACATCACCGGTATACTAAGAATGTGCTTAAACCGGTTACACGACATCCTAATTTTCCTTAGCATCATCCCAAAGAATAACGTAATGTATGTATAGAGAGTATCATCACTCTTCTACGTTTCCTGTAGTCCACTTTCATTCTAAGCATTCAATCAGTTCCTCAGTTACTGAAATACTAAGTGGAGGAATGTCTCTTAAAAGATAAAATTAATGTCATGATTGGAAATACCATGAAGGCTCTAAGTAGGACATGACTTAAGTAATAGCAAGTGTTAGTAATGTTTTGTTACTCTTAACAAGGTCTTACTAGAATTATGATCCTAGCACCCTAGGGTATAGAATAGAAAACTTGTAATACTCATGATCGTTCCCTCATGGTAAGATTAGCCAGACTTCTCATGCACGGTTCTTGGATAGCCAATCCATTCCGACTACTACGTCGAAGCTACCATGTGTGACTGGAATAAGGTCTATGTGGAAAGTGTGTCCGGATAAGCCTAGCTTACAGTTTTTAAACACTTGTGTTGCTATTATCGTCCTACCATCGGCTATTTCTATGGTATACTTAGAACTCAAGTCAGTAGGCACCATTCCTAGTGTTTTACTAAACTTGGTGGACACATAACTCTTATCAGCACCAGAGTCAAATAGAATATAGGCATAAAATCCATTAATAGTGAATTTACCAGACACTACAGTAGGGTCATTTTGAGCCTCACCTGAACCTATGATGAAGGCTCTGCCTCTGCCACCGCCACCACCATTGTTGTTGTCTTTGGGCTTATCAGCAGCACCATTGTTACCATTCCCTTTCTGTTTCGGACAGTCCCTTTTAAAGTGACCGGATTGTCCACATTCAAAACACACAGTCTGATTGTAGTTCTGCTGTTGTTGAGGTGCCTTTCCCGAGAGGTTTACCCTGCAATACTTGGCAATATGCCCAAATTTTCCACACCTCTCACAAGTGTTCCTTGTGCACTACCCAGTATGATAGAACTTGCATTTGCTGCACTTTGGAAGATTTCCATGATAGTTGCATGAATTCCCCACGTTATGAGAAGATTGGGACGGATTGAACTTCTTGTGTTGTTGTTGCTGATGAGTAGAGAATGAAGATTGCTTCCCACTGGCAGAAGGTTCCCATTTTCTCTTATTTTCATTGGAACCCGATGCAGCACCTTGCAGGGGCAGCTTGCCCTGCGTGACGGCCTGATCCGTTAGCTTGTACGCCAGTCGAATAGCCTCCTGTATGGTAGCTGGTCTTGCAGTGGTGACCATGCTCTGTATTTCTGGAACTAGCCCATCGATGTACCTCTCAACCCGTTTGTAAGTCGGGTTAATCATAGTGGGGCACAGAGTAGCCAACTCGTGAGAACGAGTTGTGTAGGCTTCGATTTCATAACCTACCATCTTCAGGTTCCAAAATTCGATTTCCAGTTTTTATACTTCATCTCGTGAACAGTACTCCTCTTTCAGTAGATTCTTGAATTCTTCCCATGTTGTGGCATTTGCAGCTTCAACGCCCAACACTGAACTTGTGCATTCCACCAGCTCAGAGCAGCACCATCCAGTGTGCCAGCAGCATATTTTACCCTGTTCCCAGCAGGGCAGTTGCAGATTTCGAACACCGACTCTAGCTTTTCGAACCAACGGAGCAGTCCCACCGCTCCCTCAGTTCCATTGAACGGGTTAGGTTTGCAGTCCATAAAGGACTTGTAGGTACAAGTCGGTTGTCCAATAGGGTTCTACTGTGGAGGGTGTTGGTTCGCCAACGCTGCGGTAATACTATGATTGATTATCGCTGCCAATTCTGTAGGCGTCATTGAGATGTTACCTCTCCCGCGTCCACGTCCTCTTCCAGACATTCTTTAAATTACCAAAAAGCTATCAGTCGTATGAAAATAGACCTTTTGTCTTGGAATGAAAAGGAAGAGAAATTCAAGGATTTAAAGAAATAGACAAGCTAGAGAATCAGTCCAAATCCGAGGGATTAACACAAATGTCATGGTTTGAATTTCGTCCAAATTCAAGGTAAGGGTGAGCATTCCTACAAGTAGTTCTGATAGATAGTTTCCACATCAGTGGCTATGTTTTATGAAGACCGAGACTTTCTTGCTCAAGATGTAGGAATGATGACTTATACTGACTACAATGTTACCACCCGACCAGACTCACCGGACTTAGCATGCATGACAAATTACAATTACGTGTGCACCCGTAATGATAATTTTCTTTGCACGATCACCCCGGTTCCTCCTATCAGGCTAACATATCTTGTCAAGTACAGTGGTCATCAATGATAGAGGTACCAAATATGTATGTATCATATCGGGGTCGATCAATCAAAGTACACGAAAGGATCAGTAAAGTTTGGGAATCATTGACACGCCAAGGTAATTTGACCCACTTGCCTTAGAGACCTGTGTATTGATCATAGTTTATCACTCATCCCAGAAATCCCCAGGTAAGCATAACTGGTCTCACAATGAGATTTATGCGATATGCTTGCCTTAGCCCGAGGGCCTTTTGCAAGGAAATCCAGAATACAGGTGTCTATACGTCACACAAATCATGAAGAACATTCAGGCGATGTCAAATGCACACAAACTCTCCTGTGACTCATAGCAACTCGGAGTCACCATCCTGGTAGCCATATGCTCACAGGGATATGTTAAAGCAAAAATTCTTAGGCAACCAATTTAGTAGGCATAGCTTAGTAATCTATGTGTGTGTAACTAATGCAAATCCAGCTATAGTCTAAAATGCAATGCAGATGAGATGCAAAGTTTATTTTAGTTCGCTATAACTAATGCTCTGATACCAATCTGTCACACCCTCATTTTCCACGTACGGGGTTTTACCGTCAGGCGTGTGACATAACCAGGATCTCAGATAAGCATCAGTTACACCAAACGACTCGATAATTACAAATCATATAAGTTGTTTAATTTTAATGAGACAAACCAAATATATTTAAGTAGTGCGGAAGCGAAGACAGGAAAACATTTAACAACAGTTTTTGGAACACGCAAACACGCGTCCAATTCATTTTTGTAAAGTACATGGATTTAAGTCTTGAAAACAGTTTGAGATGAACGCGGAATGACATGCGGTGGATGCTGTGCTCCTAAACGTGCCACATCAATGTCATGAGAGAAAACATGCAAAATCTCAGTACAAGACTGGTGAGTTCACAGGTGTATCAGAAAACAGTAAGTATCAGTAATGAAATCCCCGGATTTTGTAATCCGATAAGTATCAGTAATGAAATCCCCGGATTATGTAATCCGATAAGTATCTGTAATGAAATCCCCGGATTATGAAATCCGATAAGTATCTGTAATGAAATCCCCGGATTATGAAATCCGATAAGTATCTGTAATGAAATCCCCGAATTATGTAATCCGATAAGTATCTGTAATGAAATTCCCGGATTATGTAATCAAAGCATATAGTGGGTAGCTAATCCATAATGATCACTATGTGTATGAAGTCGAGACCGAGCTGACATGAAATCAAATAATAAAGTAGGCCCGATTGTGGATCACACACCACAACCTTTAACAGGCTAACTGTTCACCCGTTTGCGAACGTTGTGCTAGCGCGACTAGCCCGGGTGGGGTATGTCAATCCTAGTAGATCTACTAACAATCACCTCGCTATTTGCATATTAACGGTCTGAAGGGCAAAGTATATGTCACACCCCCCGCTGATAGCGGAAACACGGGGAATGCGAGCTAGACGGGATCGTCATAACACATGGTATATGGTCGAGTAGCAATAAAATATGATGACAAGCGTGTCATGACGACACCCGAACACAAACGGAGACTTGTGTCGTGTATAATCAATGTCCACGACAGCATAGTCATAAGCACCACACAAATGATCACAAAACATTGATAATAGCTTGTAATGTACTATTCCCACAACATGGGAACAAGTATACAAAAGATCATATTCATGTTCAAGCTTTACAAAAGTAATAAACACGAAATGCATCCTAGGGTCTCCTCTAAAAGGCAGCACTCCTAGAACATCAATTTCCTTGATCACCTGAAAAGTAATGCTCAAAACGGTCAACAATAATGTTGGTGAGCTTCGCAGGTTTAAATTGTAAACTTGTAATTGATGCTGTATATTGTTTGTAGTGGAATACCGTGCATACAGTTATAAGTAAGCATAATCACATACCATGAGTTTTATACAACCAAACCTAACGACGTACACCAAGAAACTTGTCAGAATATATTCACCCAAGGCCCGTTCCTGGTAGTGTGATGGTACTTCACAAGTAACCATCTGTCAAGGGTGGGGGTGTCAACCCAGTAGTACTACTAATACCTATCTGTTGGTTCCAACACCGGAATTAATGGTTGTAAGACAGTCCACACAGTAACATCATGTATGTATCAGATAAGTACTCACAAGACAGTATCACGTTGATTCCAAGTATAAAAATTGTATGTATAGTGTACAGCATTGAAAATGTGTGAGCATACTCTTCCCCCATGTTTGTAAAAGATTGAAACAATGTATAAGCGTAAAAAGGGGCCACGAAACTCACTTGTTAAGTGGTAAGTATGTCTGATGAACTTCCCAAACTTGTATGTATGTATGAACAGTCAATCACCTATTGACAGTTATGTTAAGAATTAATCTTATGAACTACTGTTAATAATATTGTTTAATTGAATCGGGTCGTTTCGGTTCGGTCGTGGGTAGTACACACAAGAAGTCACACACATCTTAGTCTAGATTATTTTAAATAGTATGTGTCTGTTAATAGCGTTGACTTTAATCTTTGTGGTCAAGCTATGACACTTCATTAATATTACATTATCGTCGTGAGATCTCCGAAGAGGGGATCCATACACGCACACATCATTAGTCATACAATAGGACCGGACGCACGACTGACACTCCATTCACATGAATGGACTTTCAGTTGTACGAATTAGCTACTTTCGTACAATTGAACCCTCATTCGTGTGACTAAGCCTTCAGTCATACCATGCAATACCAGTCGCGCAACCAAACAGCCAGCCACGCGACTCAGCGTCCCTTCGCGCGAATCAGCTTCATTCGCGCGAGTGGACCCTCTTTCGCGCGACAGGCATCTGACCGTGCGATTTCACACACTCGCACACATTCCACATTCGCATAGCCCAGTCATGCGACAACCCCTGTCGCGTGACATCTCTAGTCGCGTGACAACCCCTATTTCGCGTGACAACCTCTATTTCGCACCCACCGACAGTCGCGCGACACAACCGCGCGACTTACCTATTCGCTCATGTCTCAAGTCGCACACACATGCAGTCGCACGCCCCTTTCGCGCGCGACAACCCCATTCGCGCCATCGGGAGTCGCGACGGCAGTGAGTTGCAGGTCGGCCTTCGGCTTCCCGATCACGAGTGTTACCCAACCAAAACTTCCAGAACTCATATTCTAACCTATCTAGGCAAGAAACACACTCAGAAACAAGACATGCAAGTCCACACGACCTCTTGTGCTCGGATGAACCCGAGCACCCGAAAACCCTCGAAATGCAGCTGTAAAATCGAGTTAAAAACGAGGTAGTGAGGTTATCTACCTGCTAGGAACTAGTATTCACGATGGTACTCGAGATTTGAAGACGAAAATGCGAGAAACGGGTCGGTTTTTGGTGTTGGCTTCTAGAGAGAGAGAGTAGAAGAGGAGGATGAAGTGATGAGAGGGTGAAAAAGGGTGGAAAATGGCTGGGAAGGGGTATTTATACCCAGCCTAGTTTCTCAAAGTTTCAAGTCTAGTCCCCGCACTTTGCCCCGAGTTCCTAAATTTTGTTTCGGTTAAAAACGTTATAATTTTTGTGTTGTTTTATTGACGATAAAATGTTATTAATGTTATTTATAATTTAAAAATGATTTTATTCGTGAAAATTATTTTATTATAAAAATGACGTGTTTAGTGTTAATGGTGCAAATCTTGGAGAATGTCTTAAGATAATGACAAGTCAAGCAACGATACTACACATATAAGGGCAATTAAGTAAAGCAAATATGGTATTCACATAGTGGGTTTGTCAAAATGAGGAATGTCTGTTAACAAAGGCTAAGTAAAACACGTTAAATGACGGACCTTTGGTGACGGATGTCACAGTATCCCCCAGTTGAGGGAATTTCGTCCCGAAATTCAACTGGTGCTAGGCCCTAGAACGTCATCCGCGAATAAATGTGGATATTTGAGTCTCATCTGATCTTCACGTTCCCATGTAAACTCTGGCCCTCGTTTGGAATTCCATCTCACACGGACGATAGGTATCTTGCTGCGCCTTAGCTTTTTGACTTTTCGGTCCATGACCTCAATAGGTTCCTCAATAAAATGAAGCTTTTCGTCGATCTTGATTTCCTCAATTGGTACGTGTAAGGACTCGTCTGCCAAACACTTTTTGAGGTTCGACACGTGAAAAGTATCATGCACACCGCTAAGTTCTTGTGACAACCTCAATCGATAAGCCACCGGACCGATTCTTTCTGTAATCTCGAATGGTCCTACGTATCGAGGGGCTAACTTCCCTTTCTTACCAAATCGCACGATCCCTTTCCAAGGAGAGACCTTGAGTAAGACATGATCCCCAACATTGAATTCTAGAGGCTTCCGACGGTTGTCGGCATAGCTCTTTTGGCAATCTCTAGCTGCTTTAAGTCGGTCTTTGATTTGGAAGATCTTATCAGTGGTTTCTTGAATGATCTCTGGGCCCGTAAGCTGGCTTTCACCAACTTCAGCCCAACAAACTGGTGATCTACATTTCCGTCCATACAACGCTTCGAATGGTGCGCATCCAATGCTTGTGTGATAGCTGTTGTTGTAGGAGAACTCAATCAACGGTAGATGAGTATCCCAACTGCCACCAAAATCAATGACACATGCCCTCAGCATATCCTCAAGCGTCTGTATCGTTCGTTCGCTTTGGCCATCGGTCTGGGGGTGATAGGCTGTACTCATGTCTAACCGAGTGCCCATCGCTTTCTGTAACGTCTGCCAAAAGCGTGAAGTAAATCGACTGTCTCTGTCGGATATGATTGACACCGGCACCCCGTGCCGTGTCACGACCTCTTTGATGTACAACCTTGCCAGCTTATCCATCTTGTAGTCTTCTCGGATAGGCAAGAAGTGAGCAGATTTCGTCATTCGATCCACCACGACCCATATCGAGTCGTGCCCACTTGGCGTTCTTGGGAGTTTGGTAATAAAATTCATAGTGATGTTCTCCCATTTCCACTCGGGAATTTCAGGTTGTTGCAATAATTCCGATGGTTTCTGGTGTTCAGCCTTGACCTTTGAACAAGTCAAGCATTTGCTCACGTATACAGCAACATCTTTCTTCATACCTGGCCACCAGTATAGTTCTTTCAGATCGTGGTACATCTTGTCTGCACCAGGATGAACAGAGTTTCGAGTCTTGTGTGCTTCCTCCAAGACTAGTGTACGTACACCTCCCCATTTGGGGACCCATATACGATCTATGAAGTAATGAACGCCGTCATCCTTGCGAGTCATTTGTTTATCCAACCCTCGGAACTCTTCCCCCGCAAGGTTCTCTTCTTTCAACGCCTCGTTTTGTGCTAATTGAATCTAAGCCTTTAGATTGGTTTGAATAGTCAAACCTAGCGCTCGTGCTCGTAATGGTTTCACACGTTCTTTGCGGCTTAAAGCATCAGCCACCACGTTAGCTTTCCCCGGATGATACCGGATTTCACAATCGTAGTCGCTAAGCAGTTCTACCCAGCGTCGCTGCCGCATGTTAAGTTCTTTCTGGTTCATAATGTGTTGAAGGCTCTTATGGTCTGTGTAGATGATGCATCTGGTTCCGTATAGATAATGCCTCCATATCTTGAGTGCAAATACTACGGCACCCAACTCCAAATCGTGATTTGTGTAGTTCTTTTCATTCACTTTGAGTTGTCGCGAAGCGTAAGCAATTACCTTATCTTTCTGCATTAGCACACAGCCCAAACCTTGATGTGAAGCATCACAGTACACCACAAAATCATCGGTTCCGTCTGGAAGGGACAATATCGGTGCGTTGCACAACTTCTCTTTCAATGTTTGGAACGCCTGTTCTTGTGCCTTCCCCCAATCGAACTTCTTGTCTTTCTGAGTCAACAAAGTTAACGGTTGGGCAATCTTGGAGAAATTGGCAATGAAGCGTCGATAGTATCTGGCCAATCCCAAGAATTGCCGTATTTCTGAGGGTGTTTGGGGAGTATCCCACTTCTTCAAAACTTCAATCTTACCGGGATCCACATGAATTCCATTTTCGTTAACTACATGACCCAAGAACTTCACTTCTCGAAGCCAGAATTCACACTTCGAGAACTTGGCGAAAAGTTTCTCTTCCTTCAACAGTTCTAGAATTGCTTGGAGGTGTTTTTCGTGATCTTCTTTCGAACGAGAATAGATGAGTATGTCGTCTATGAACACGATCACGAACTTATCAAGATAAGGCTTGCACACCCGATTCATCAGATCCATAAAGACAGCTGGTGCGTTGGTCAACCCAAACGGCATGACCAAGAACTCATAGTGCCCGTAACGAGTTCTGAATGCTGTTTTTGGAATATCGTCCTCGAACACTCTTAATTGATGATAACCAGATCGAAGGTCGATCTTAGAGAAATACGAGGCTCCTTGCAATTGATCGAACAGGTCGTCGATTCTGGGAAGAGGATACCGATTCTTCACGGTCAGTTTGTTCAATTCCCTGTAGTCGATGCACATACGGAACGACCCATCCTTCTTCTTGACAAATAACACCGGTGCTCCCCACGGTGATTGACTCGGTCGGATGAAACCCTTCTCCAGTAGTTCCTGTAGTTGGCTGGATAACTCTTGCATCTCTGAGGGTGCTAACCGATACGGTGTCTTTGCTATCGGTGTAGCTCCAGGAACCAGCTCTATATGGAATTCCACCTGTCGTGGAGGAGGCAATCCAGACAAATCATCAGGGAACACCTCCGGATAATCCCGTACGATTGGAATGTCTGCCAAGTTTGTCTCTTCTTCTTTCTTTTCTACGATGTGAGCCAGAAAAACGTAACACTGCTTCCGTAAACTTCGGTGGGCTTTCATGCAAGAAATGAGCTTCAGTGTTCTTCCCGGTCGTTCTCCTTGAATCTTGAGTACCTCCCCGTTTGGCATGGGGATTCGTACTACTTTCTCCCGACAAACAATCTCGGCTCCATGATTTGACAACCAATCCATACCCACTATCACATCGAAGCTGCCTAACTCGAATGGTATCAAGTCTATGCTAAAGGCCTGGTCTTCTAACATTAGGGTGCAATTCTTAATAATCTCGTCTGCTTGTTCAACCCTACCATTGGCCATTTCTACAGAGTAACTAGTTTCTAGCCTACTAGCACTTAAATCAAGCATATGCACGAACTCAGAAGATATAAAGCTATTGTCTGCCCCAGTATCAAATAGTATGGATGCAAAATGGTGATTGAGCAGATACGTACCCGTAACAACGTTCGGGTCCTGACGGGCATCATTAGCTCTAATGACGAATGCGCGTCCCCGGGCAGCATTTCCTTGGTTTCCTTGGCCTTGAGCGCCCGCTATGGCCATCACTTGTTGTTGATTATTCCCTTGTTGACCCGGTGCCCTGTTCAGTCGGGGGCACATGTTTCTGAAGTGATCGAGGCCTCCACATTCGTAGCATGCCCTGGCGTTCCCGGCGGGGTTAACCACGTTGACGGGTGCAACCAGATTCGGTGCCACTCTACAATCTCTTGCTAGGTGCCCCGGGCGCCTACAGTTTGCGCACATCCGGCACTGCATCTCCGGGGGATGATGATAGCTGCATCTGTCACATTTGGGATATGGCCCAACATATTCCCTATTCCCTTGAGTCACGGCCGCAAAGTTTCTGGTGATCTTGGCCCTTTTATCAGATTTCTCGGCACTCGACCGGCTTGTTTCCCCAACATCCTTTCGTTTCTCTGCTCCCTTGCCCAATACCCTTGTTCGTACCATCTCATCGGTCAGAGCGCCAGCCTTCAGAATTGCGCTCTGAATCGTAGGAGGAGCAGCTGCAGTTACCATTGCCCGTATTTGAGGCGCGAGTCCCCAAAATGTACCTCTCAATCCTCTTAGATTCCGGAGTGACCAGGTGTGGAACTAGCCTAGCCAACTCATGGAATCGGTCAGTATAAGCTGCGTGCCCTGCCCCCACCATAGCATGATTCCAGAACTCATGCTCAAGCTTCTGCATCTCGTTGTGAGGGCAGTACTCCTCGGTAATCAAAGCTTTAAATTCATCCCAGGTCATCTGCATCGTAGATTCCCTTCCTCTAGCTTGAACCTGGGTGTTCCACCAGGTTAGTGCTCGGCCCTGCAGTGAGCACGTAACATACTTGATGCGTTGGCTGTCGAGGCATTCGCTGATGTCGATCACAGCCTCCATTTTCTCGAGCCATCTGATCAGGGCTATCGCCCCACCTTTACCATCGAAATCCCGGGGCTTACAGGCCACAAACTCCTTGTAAGAACAGCCCCGTTTGGTATTAGCAATCCCAGTTTCATTACCGGCTGTACCACCATTTCCGGTCTCCTGGTTGCTTTCATTCCCAGTCGGGTTCCCATTACCCTCGTTCTCGTTACCACCATCCCCGTGGGAGTGGTTCTGCTGTTGCAAAGCATCGCTCACTTGAGCTACAATAGTGGGAATCAAGGCAGTCAGTTGTTGAGCAATCAGGGTTGCCATATCAGGGCTTCCAGTCCCTTGAGTATTGCCAATAGGACCTTCATTTGCTCCTGAAGATCTGCCTCTGCCTCTGCCTCTGCCCCTCGGGGCTTCACTTCCGCTACTACTTCTGCGGTTAGATCTTTGAGGCGGCATGTTCTATTCATAAAAGAGGTAACGTATAAGCTTTAGTTACCTTAAGATACATAAGTAATCCACTCATCAAGTTCCAACGTTCGATGCTCCGGTCAGTCGAGACCACCATGTAGCCCATTTCAAGCATATTCTCGGTATACCGGTGATGCTTATATATAGGGTTCCCCGCAGCGTTCCCACCACACCCACGATGTACCGAGAATGATGCCTAATCCGGTTACATGACCTCCGACCTTCCTTCACATCATATCCATAATAATCCATCAAGTCAACTGAGAGCCAAACATGAAATCACGTATAGTCTAGCGGAGGTTGTCTATATCGCGTCCTTGGGAGGACTCAGACATGGCCTCCTCGGGTCGGTCTCTCAGTGTATGAGGTCAGGCGCGATGTATGACCTGTGAAGATCTCTTCGGGTCTCAATACCCGAATTTTTGGCTATGATAACTTGGCGCAGAGGGAACGGAAGATCCAATAGGAGGCACCTCATCAGTGACGAGCACAAGGCTTAAGCACAAGGTGAAGGATCACATAACAGAAGGATAATCAATCATGTAAGGAGGAACACATACACGAGATATATAAATGCACACAAGCTTAAGCATGCAAATCTACATGAAGGTTCCTAGGTTATAGTCTAGGTCAAGTGTAATTGCCTAATTCTCTAAAACCAATGGCTCTGATACCAGTCTGTCACACCCCCCGCTGATAGCGGAAACACGGGGAATGCGAGCTAGACGGGATCGTCATAACACATGGTATATGGTAGAGTAGCAATAAAATATGATGACAAGCGTGTCATGACGACACCCGAACACAAACGGAGACTTGTGTCGTGTATAATCAATGTCCACCACAGCATAGTCATAAGCACAACACAAATGATCACAAAACATTGATAATAGCTTGTAATGTACTATTCCCACAACATGGGAACAAGTATACAAAAGATCATATTCATGTTCAAGCTTTACAAAAGTAATAAACACGAAATGCATCCTAGGGTCTCCTCTAAAAGGCAGCACTCCTAGAACTTCAATTTCCTTGATCACCTGAAAAGTAATGCTCAAAACGGTCAACAATAATGTTGGTGAGCTTCGCAGGTTTAAATTGTAAACTTGTAATTGATGCTGTATATTGTTTGTAGTGGAATACCGTGCATACAGTTATAAGTAAGCATAATCACATACCATGAGTTTTATACAACCAAACCTAACGACGTACACCAAGAAACTTGTCAGAATATATTCACCCAAGGCCCGTTCCTGGCAGTGTGATGGTACTTCACAAGTAACCATCTGTCAAGGGTGGGGGTGTCAACCCAGTAGTACTACTAATACCTATCTGTTGGTTCCAACACCGGAATTAATGGTTGTAAGACAGTCCACACAGTAACATCATGTATGTATCAGATAAGTACTCACAAGACAGTATCACGTTGATTCTAAGTATAAAAATTGTATGTATAGTGTACTGCATTGAAAATGTGTGAGCATACTCTTCCCCCATGTTTGTAAAAGATTGAAACAATGTATAAGCGTAAAAAGGGGCCACGAAACTCACTTGTTAAGTGGTAAGTATGTCTGATGAACTTCCCAAACTTGTATGTATGTATGAACAGTCAATCACCTATTGACAGTTATGTTAAGAATTAATCTTATGAACTACTGTTAATAATATTGTTTAATTGAATCGGGTCGTTTCGGTTCGGTCGTGGGTAGTACACACAAGCAGTCACACACATCTTAGTCTAGATTATTTTAAATAGTATGTGTCTGTTAATAGCGTTGACTTTAATCTTTGTGGTCAAGCTATGACACTTCATTAATATTACATTATCGTCGTGAGATCTCCGAAGAGGGGATCCATACACGCACACATCATTAGTCATACAATAGGACCGGACGCACAACTGACACTCCATTCACACGAATGGACTTTCAGTTGTACGAATTAGCTACTTTCGTACAATTGAACCCTCATTCGTGTGACTAAGCCTTCAGTCATACCATGCAATACCAGTCGCGCAACCAAACAGCCAGCCACGCGACTCAGCGTCCCTTCGCGCGAATAAGCTTCATTCGCGCGAGTGGACCCTCTTTCGCGCGACAGGCATCTGACCGTGCGATTTCACACACTCGCACACATTCCACATTCGCATAGCCCAGTCACGCGACAACCCCTGTCGCGTGACATCTCTAGTCGCGTGACAACCCCTATTTCGTGTGACAACCTCTATTTCGCACCCACCGACAGTCGCGCGACACAACCGCGCGACTTACCTATTCGCTCATGTCTCAAGTCGCACACACATGCAGTCGCACGCCCCTTTCGCGCTCGACAACCCCATTCGCGCCATCGGGAGTCGCGACGGCAGTGAGTTGCAGGTCGGCCTTCGGCTGCCCGATCACGAGTGTTACCCAACCAAAACTTCCAGAACTCATATTCTAACCTATCTAGGCAAGAAACACACTCAGAAACAAGACATGCAAGTCCACACGACCTCTTGTGCTCGGATGAACCCGAGCACCCGAAAACCCTCGAAATGCAGCTGTAAAATCGAGTTAAAAACGAGGTAGTGAGGTTATCTACCTGCTAGGAACTAGTTTTCACGATGGTACTCGAGATTTGAAGACGAAAATGCGAGAAACGGGTCGGTTTTTGGTGTTGGCTTCTAGAGAGAGAGAGTAGAAGAGGAGGATGAAGTGATGAGAGGGTGAAAAAGGGTGGAAAATGGCTGGGAAGGGGTATTTATTCCCAGCCTAGTTTCTCAAAGTTTCAAGTCTAGTCCCCGCACTTTGCCCCGAGTTCCTAAATTTTGTTTCGGTTAAAAACGTTATAATTTTTGTGTTGTTTTATTGACGATAAAATGTTATTAATGTTATTTATAATTTAAAAATGATTTTATTCGTGAAAATTATTTTATTATAAAAATGACGTGTTTAGTGTTAATGGGGCAAATCTTGGAGAATGTCTTAAGATAATGACAAGTCAAGCAACGATACTACACATATAAGGGCAATTAAGTAAAGCAAATATGGTATTCACATAGTGGGTTTGTCAAAATGAGGAATGTCTGTTAACAAAGGCTAAGTAAAACACGTTAAATGACGGACCTTTGGTGACGGATGTCACAGTATAACACCATAGTATCAAGTATATGCAGTATTACAAAAACCCAATATAATGTAACGTTTATGAAAACAGCGTGTTTCTCTCCCAAAAAAAAGAGTATAAAGTAAAAGTGGGGCTGTAAACTCACCTTGAATTGATGTAATAAAATGAATGGAAGCTTCAACGAATAATGCATGACCAAACACGATCAACACCTATTATTAATTGTAATTAAGTTTTTAAGTGTGCTCAACGCGAATAATTACATTTGGTCGGATTCGGGTCGGTTCGGTTTGACGTACACGATTTGATATACTAACAACACTATGTATTAATAATATTACCAATATTGTTATTAATAATAACAATGGTATAATTATAATGATGATAATTGTATTTGTAAATAATTTGTGAAATTAAAAACATATAATTCCTACATTTATCATAATTAATCCATAATTAAAATAATATGGTATCCAATAATAAATTAATAATTTAAATTATTATTTAGAGTCCATTTGTATAAAAATGGCTATTTATAAATAATATTTTATAAATATTTTTAAGGTGTTTTTAACAAATAAATTTTATAGAAAATTACTTAAATAATTTTAAAATACAGGAAGTTTTTAAAAGTTATTTTTATAATTTTTAGGTATTTTTGTATATTTTTAAAAACTGCAAAAAGGCTTTTAAAAAAAAGTGAGGTTGCACGGGTCGAACCCGTGACCTCAAGGATGCAATTGTGAGTCGGGAACCGGTGAACCAAAGGCCTAAGCCGCATTAAGTCTCGGCTTTTAATTCCTTTAAACACAAACCCAAATCAATCCCCAAATCAATAAGAACCATAATTCGATCCGAATCAAATTGATCCTCGATACGATGTTTATACCCAAATTGATGTTGGGGCTTTTGTTCCCCAACCAAAATCGAGTTGATTACCAAGTTTAATTACCTGTTGTGAAGTTCGATTGATGATGAACAGGTAAGGGAACAAGTCGCGGCAGTGAGGTGCACAAATCGTGGGTTTGTGTTTGTTTTAGAAAAAATGGAACTCGAAGGAAGGTTATAAACGATCTAAAGTTCGATAATGCGTGATTAGTTTAGTCGTTATTGCGGTTTTAGTGCGATTTGTAGTGGTTGGTCGGCCGAAAGTTTCGGTCGAGTGGGTTGACCACATTATCGTCTTCTATTATTCAAATTTTAGTGGGGTTAGTGTTCGAATTACCCACGAGAAGATGTCGGGATGTATAATTTGGTTGAAATCCGACTCAATTTGGCTTTTGGGGCCCGCCGGAATCATCACCGGAGTTTGGCCGGAGAAAGAAATCGGGGGAACGGGCGGTGGGTTGGGGTTTTTAAGAAATTTACAGAAATGGTCCCTCAGGTTTACTATACTTATTATTTCATGTTCAAAGTTTTTATAACAAGTTTCATGAATTACAAAATTACCCCCTTAACTTCTCATTTTAAGTTTTAAATAGTTTTTTTTAAGTTTAATAATTCTTATAAATTATTAATAGTATTATTATTATTATCATTATTATTATTATTTTCATTATTATTAGTATCATCATCATTATTATTATTATTATTAAATATATATATATTTTTAACGAAATTTTTCCGGGTTGTCACATGTTTTCTATGTACAGAGCACATCATTTACACATATATTAATTTAGTTGTGCAAGATGCACTTTGAATTCGAGAAGTTGACATGGGGGTGTGAAGGCATTTGGGCTTTGGGTAGATATTAGAATATATGGGTTTAGCCTATTGGAGGTTTCTTGATCCCTAAGCTAGAAACCCCAATTTTGTCTCTATAGATACCATGTCATATATTGTAATCTTTAAACTTCACTAAGCTAATAAAGACAAACTCTGGTTGTAGTCCATGAACGTAGGATTCACACCCAATCTGAACCATGTTAAAAATTCTCGTGTTCTTCTTATTGCCTTATTGTATGCGTGATTGTGTGTGTTTCGGCTACGTAGACACCTAACAAGTGGTATCAGAGGTAAGGTTTAATTACTATTTGATCTTGAATCAGTACTATTACACATCACTGCCAACGCCTAAACGCTCTTTTGTTCAATCTTTAATCATTGTCACTTTCATATGGATCGATAATACCAAGTAATTTTTTATCAAAGCCATTGTTATTGGTAACCTAACTTGAAAACTTAAGAGTTGGTTGGAAGAATCATTGGAAAATATTATTTTCACCCAATATAAGAAGATACAGATTTATTCATTCTTGTTCCTAGTGAGTTTACCATACCCATTTTACTTTACTTCACATGTTCTGAGGCGAAACATGTTACTCGTATCAATGTATACTTGTAAATCGTTTAAATACTAGTAAAGCACGTGCAATTCATTTTATATTTTTGTCATGGTTGTTTGAGACTTTTACGAATATTATGTGATAGACTCTTGTAAAAACAATCGTTAACTATTGCTATCCTAGCAACATCATAGATCTATGGGCTTGACAAGCCTATTTGGTGCTAATCCCGAGGTTATTGTTGGCTCCTGATAACTGTCACACCCCAACCAAGACGGCGGAATCGTCGAGGCGTGAGAGTTACGATTGTTCACAGCCACATAACGCTATGTTTAAATGTAAATATTCAAATTTATAGTTTCAATAGGAATTACAACATAAGTCTCAATCATGAAATACATTCAAGCAAATATCAAACATAACATAACATTTCATTTATTTAACTAGGTCCACATCCTAGTTTTATTGCAAGCTTCAAAAGACCACTTTAAACTTGGGGGTTACCTGAAACATGATAAAAATAAAAGGTCAACTAAAAATAGTTGGTGAGTTTCCCAAGGTTTCATACATAATATGAAAAGATTATAAGTAGCAATTCATGTCATAGGTTATAAGCTAGTAAAGTTATAGAACACATATCTTTACAATCAAACCTCGACTTGATTACAAGTATATAAGATTGGCTAAGTGTATTTGGTTCCCTAGTGCACAAGCATACGGCTCCTAGGAGTCGGCAGTTCATCGACTTTAGCACCAAATAGGCTTGTCAGGCCCAAAGATCTAAGACGTCGCCAGGCTAGCAATAGTTAATGATTGTAACAAACTATGTATCTCATATAATCACTTACAACACACAAATAACCATGACAAAATATAAAGATGAATTGCAAGTGTTTTATAAGTCTCAAACGTTTATAAGTGTATAATGTATAAGTATCATGTTTCACCCCAAAATGGTGTGAAATAAAGTAAAAAGGGGCAAGGAAAACTCACAATGACGTAGGCATTACAAGATGATATAAAAGGTTAAACGATGATCCATAGTATCCATTACAAGCACCTAAATATATAATTTACGAGATAAAGATTAAGGTTAATATTATAATTAACGTTCAAATAAGTTTGGCTTTCGATAGTTTTAGGGTTTAATAATAAGATCAACGTTCTATTAGGGTTTTGATAGATTTAAAGGGACTTGTCCAGTAAATAAATTTTAGAAATAAATCTTTATAAGTTTTTCAGATTAATTGAAATAACGTATTGATTAATAACAAATTATTAGTCTAAACCATTAGTTTAAAATGTAACTTATAAGAAATAATATTCTTAAATACTTTGTGTAATTATAAAATATAAATAATTTCTACGATTATCATGATAAATCTTCAATTAATATAGTGTCCGTTAATATTATAAAGATTTATTGTTTCAAGTCCAATAACTGATTAATTATTTTAAAAGAAACCTATTTATACATACAAGTTAAATGAACATAAAAATAATAATTATGTTTTTAGAGAGTAACATTTGAAATAAAAGATTTATTATTTATTATTTAAAACAAACGATAATTAATGAGTTAAAATAGGAAAACAATCTAATTGTCTTATTGAACATGTAATAATTATTTAAATAAATAAATAAGATTTTTAAAGAATTAAATTCCCACCATTATTATGTTTTATCCATAATTAAAAATAATATGGTGTCCAATTAATGGATTAATACTATAAATCATTATTTAAAGTCTATTTTTATAAAAATGGTTATTTATAATGTTTATAAATAATAAATCTATTTTAAGGTGTTTTTAAATAAATAAATTTACAGAAAATTATTTAAAGGCTTTTAAAATAAAAGAAGTTTTTAAAAGTTATTTTTATGATTTTTGGAAATTTTTGTATATTTTAAAAAGGTCAAAAAGGGCATTAAAAAATAATAGAAGGTGCCCGGGGTCGAACCCGGGACCTTCTGAATGGCAAATGGACATTGAACCGGTGAACCAAAGGCTTATAGCCGCAACAGAAATCGGTTCCCAATTCTTTTAACAACTTAATCCCATCTTCCCCCAAATCACATAAACCCTAGAAATGGATTCGATCGAATTGAACACCCAAATGAAATAGTTAACGAAATCAAACATGGGGCTTTGATTTTCCACATCAAATTGTGTACAAAGCCCCATTCAATTACCTGGATTGAATTGAACTGGGGATGAACAGTCGAGGGGAGAAGTCGCGACTGATAAGGGGTCATTTCGGGATGTTTATGATCTTATGATTCAATTAAACATTTGGACAGCTTCTTATGATGATCTTGATGGATTGCCCTCTGTTAATTTTGAGTAATAATACTCCGAGGATGGTCATCGGCTAAGTTGCAGGTCGTGGATGGGAGTGATAATCAAATGCGAAGAAATCGTGTTTTTCAGATGAAATTGAAAGCTGTAAACGATTAGAGATAGATATATGATTGTGTAGGTGTGATTAATTCGATTATTTTAGAGCGTAGTGCGATCGTAGCCTGCAAAAGAGGCCGACAACGTGGGGAAGGGAACAGATCGCACTAATCCACTTGATTTTTCAAATTAAGGTTGAGCACGCGTTCGAATCCCCCATGTGAAGGTGTCGGGGTGTTTGATTCGGTTAAAAATCGAGAATTCTGGTTGCTGTGGGCTCGCCGGAGGACCGCCGGTCCGGTGACCGAAAAAACGAGCGGGGAAAGGGGCGGGGGGTTGGGTTGTAAATTCTGAAATTTCACCAATGGTCCCTGCAGTTTGACATTTATTATTTCATTTAATAAAACTTTTATTTAAGGTTTGTAAAATGTCATTAAGGCCCCTGGACTTATTTAAGTTTTTAAACATTTCAAAGTTTAAAACTTTTATAAATTATTAATATTAATAACATTATTATTATTATTATTATTGTTATTATTATTATTATTATTATTATTAGTTATTATTGTTATTTTTATACTTAAACTATTATTATTATTTTCATTATTATTATTATTATTATTATTATTATTATTATTATTTTACTATTTATTATTTAACAAAACTAACTCTTAGATTAACTCAAAATTACGAGATGTTACAGTCTCCCCTACTTTAAGAAATTTCGTCCCGAAATTTAATCATGAGAAATAAATTTTAAGATTTATGAGGAGACTTAGATGTCATTTCGTGTTCACGAGTGTTTAAATTCAATAAGTTTGACTATGAGTCTTAAGTTTGCTAAGTTTCACCGTTTATAATCTTATATGTTCTAAAGTGTGCAAGTTATTCCTTTAAGATTTTTAATTGACAAATGTTTGTATTCCAAACAGTTCAATACGGTTAAAAAGAATTTTTGTCATGTGTGAAAACACCATACATAAGATCGATACGGGACTCGGCTTAACGAACATGAGAAATAAGTTCCGGATGTTTTTGGATGGAATTCATAAGAGCTTCTCAAGCAAATAACTTTAACGGGTTTCTAGGTGATCGTTTCTTGTTCACTCATGTCAATGAGGGTTCGAAGTGTTATTAGTGTAACGTTGATACAAGTATCGTGTTTGTCAAGATTAAAGATTAACTTTAGTATGAGGAAAATCGTTGTAATGGGTTTCCAGAATAAACGTGGTTTTAAGGGAAAGACATTCAGAAAGATTACTAGAGGTTGTTATAAGGAGTTCAAAGATGGTCCAAGAATGACACAATAATAAGAATTGCATTGATCAACGAAGATAACGTTCGCGATTGGATTAAAATTTAAATAATTCAGGATATAACTGATAAAGAGAAACATAAGTAGCTTCCCAAGTACGGCTTGCACACGCGGTTCATCAAACTCATAATCACAGCTGAGAAACATTTGTGTGGCTAGGAAGCCATGAACACAAATTAGTAATGTCTTTATTTGACAGGAAGGTTGTTTAGGAAGCTATCATTACGCAATCAGGTTTTAATGATAACTCAAAATGAAAGTTGATAAGTAGGGAATAAATGGTTCCATATAGCTAGATCAAATCAAAACATGAGAATAACGGGAAAGAAATCGATTTAAGAATTTACATGCGTCAAGCTTGGAATCAAAATCAACCTAAAACGATCGGGTCTTCTTTTAAGTTCAGAGATCATGCTTTGGCTTAATAGGTCAAAACACTAACATTGTTTCACCCGTTAAGTTACTACATGCTTCTCGTCACTTGATTACAACCATGGTAAGTTGAAGATCAAGAAGTAAGAATAGTCATCAAGATGTGGTTTTCACTCCTAACTTGATGGTGTATTCCCAAGATATGACCATTAACTTACCAATCAAAAAGTTCGATCCCAACTCATTGTTGAGGATCTACAGAAATAAGACGAGATAACTCACCATTAAGGTAAGGGAAATCACTCTTATCTTAACGATGAAGTTTTACAAAAAACAAAATATAACAGGATGAACTTCTTCATCAAAATCCAGAATTCACTCCTACTTTGATGAGATCGTTTCATTTGAGAGAATACAATCCATAAAAAATGAAATTATCATCAAGGTATGGAATTCACGCCTATATTGATGATTGAATTTCATAATAACAAGAAAATAATCGAAGATTGACATTTGTCACCAAAGTACGGGTTTCAATCCTATTTTGGTGAGATCTTGTCATTTGTGAAGTGTAAGTTTCAATAAGAATAATTGAAGTCAATCCTCAAGATAAGGAAATCACCCTAATCCAGAGGATGAAATATCATAAAACACACAATTAGAAACCATTTATCGAAATGAATAGAGATTCATCAAAGTAAGGGAATCACCCCTGTTTTGATGAGATAGAATCATTTAGGTGATACGAGTGTTCTTAGTCATAGATTGACTTGCAAACCCTCGCATTTCCCACGGTGCAAGCGGTACGAAGTTTGACTTAACGATGAAAGGAAAATAATATTAATTAGAAATTCAGGAAATTTCAAGTTACATCAATGAAACCAAAAGGAAAATCATGCTTATAAAATTTAAGGTCAAAGTTCGAGATAACAGGATTTGTTATGATGTTCAAATCTTGGATGTCTTAAATCAGGAAGACGAAATCAAGGACAAGAATGATTCAACACCATGATGAGATGTGAACATTCGATTCACAATCGAAAGGAAAATACAAGGACTTCTCAAGATATGAGATCAACCATAACCTTCTTGAAGACACACGTACTTATAAGTGGTAACATAGTTATCATTCAATTAGCAAAGTATCCCGAGATGTAGGAATTCCATCTACAGCTTTACATGTTCTTAGTTATGGGACACATCCTTAAGAGGACTTTGGAATCTTAAGTAACGGTTTAAAGTTTTAAAGACCATACGGTTTAGATTCCCAATATCTTTGGGTATATTAAAATCCATGTTCACGTTGGTCAAGGTATAGAAATAGTTACATGAAACGTTGAGTTCAATACCGTTACATGTTACACGTTGAGCGTTTAAACGTAAGAGTTGAAATGTAGGATGAGTTCAATATTAACAGGATCATTATTTAGGTTAAGAATGAGTAGATATTAAAACTTTGATGATAAACTAGCTCAAGGATTCAACGATTTTTAAGATACAAAAGGATGGTTCCATTTGGTAACGCATTACCATTTGGAATCGTTGACACGTCAAGGTAAATTGACCCATTTACCTTAGAAACTTGTGTACGTTGACCATAGGTTATCACTCATCCCAGAAATCCCCAGGTAAGCATAACTGGTCTCGTAGTGAGATTTATGCGATATGCTTGCCTTAGCCCGAAGGCCTTTTGCCAGGAAATCCAGAATACAGGTGTCTATGTGCCACACAAATTTCTTTGGTTTATGAAATCAAAACCTTGATGAGATTTTCACAGATTAGACATAGATTCTAAAGAATTAAACCCACGATGATAAGTGTAGATTCCACATGTCGTTGAGAGTAGGTTTAGGAAGTTCATTTGTCGGGGAGAGTCAAAAGTCAAAGTTAATTTTAGGGAGTCAAGTAACTAAATTTAAGCATACATAAGGCAATCCTATGCTAAGGCATCAAATTGCACAAAAGGCATAGCATTATGTAGCATTTAAACAATATGTAAGCATAAAAGTATAAGGATCTTTCTATGAGGTTCATGCAACTATAGTCTAGGTCACCATTTCTAATAACCTAAATCTCTATAGTTATGGGCTCTGATACCAATCTGTCACACCCCAACCAAGACGGCGGAATCGTCGAGGCGTGAGAGTTACGATTGTTCACAGCCACATAACGCTATGTTTAAGTGTAAATATTCAAATTTATAGTTTCAATAGGAATTACAACATAAGTCTCAATCATGAAATACATTCAAGCAAATATCAAACATAACATAACATTTCATTTATTTAACTAGGTCCACATCCTAGTTTTATTGCAAGCTTCAAAAGACCACTTTAAACTTGGGGGTTACCTGAAACATGATAAAAATAAAAGGTCAACTAAAAATAGTTGGTGAGTTTCCCAAGGTTTCATACATAATATGAAAAGATTATAAGTAGCAATTCATGTCATAGGTTATAAGCTAGTAAAGTTATAGAACACATATCTTTACAATCAAACCTCGACTTGATTACAAGTATATAAGATTGGCTAAGTGTATTTGGTTCCCTAGTGCACAAGCATACGGCTCCTAAGAGTCGGCAGTTCATCGACTTTAGCACCAAATAGGCTTGTCAGGCCCAAAGATCTAAGACGTCGCCAGGCTAGCAATAGTTAATGATTGTAACAAACTATGTATCTCATATAATCACTTACAACACACAAATAACCATGACAAAATATAAAGATGAATTGCAAGTGCTTTATAAGTCTCAAACGTTTATAAGTGTATAATGTATAAGTATCATGTTTCACCCCAAAATGGTGTGAAATAAAGTAAAAAGGGGCAAGGAAAACTCACAATGACGTAGGCATTACAAGATGATATAAAAGGTTAAACGATGATCCATAGTATCCATTACAAGCACCTAAATATATAATTTACGAGATAAAGATTAAGGTTAATATTATAATTAACGTTCAAATAAGTTTGGCTTTCGATAGTTTTAGGGTTTAATAATAAGATCAACGTTCTATTAGGGTTTTGATAGATTTAAAGGGACTTGTCCAGTAAATAAATATTAGAAATAAATCTTTATAAGTTTTTCAGATTAATTGAAATAACGTATTGATTAATAACAAATTATTAGTCTAAACCATTAGTTTAAAATGTAACTTATAAGAAATAATATTCTTAAATACTTTGTGTAATTATAAAATATAAATAATTTCTACGATTATCATGATAAATCTTCAATTAATATAGTGTCCGTTAATATTATAAAGATTTATTGTTTCAAGTCCAATAACTGATTAATTATTTTAAAAGAAACCTATTTATACATACAAGTTAAATGAACATAAAAATAATAATTATGTTTTTAGAGAGTAACATTTGAAACAAAAGATTTATTATTTATTATTTAAAACAAACGATAATTAATGAGTTAAAATAGGAAAACAATCTAATTGTCTTATTGAACATGTAATAATTATTTAAATAAATAAATAAGATTTTTAAAGAATTAAATTCCCACCATTATTATGTTTTATCCATAATTAAAAATAATATGGTGTCCAATTAATGGATTAATACTATAAATCATTATTTAAAGTCTATTTTTATAAAAATGGTTATTTATAATGTTTATAAATAATAAATCTATTTTAAGGTGTTTTTAAATAAATAAATTTACAGAAAATTATTTAAAGGCTTTTAAAATAAAAGAAGTTTTTAAAAGTTATTTTTATGATTTTTGGAAATTTTTGTATATTTTTAAAAGGTCAAAAAGGGCATTAAAAAATAATAGAAGGTGCCCGGGGTCGAACCCGGGACCTTCTGAATGGCAAAATGGACATTGAACCGGTGAACCAAAGGCTTATAGCCGCAACAGAAATCGGTTCCCAATTCTTTTAACAACTTAATCCCATCTTCCCCCAAATCACATAAACCCTAGAAATGGATTCGATCGAATTGAACACCCAAATGAAATAGTTAACGAAATCAAACATGGGGCTTTGATTTTCCACATCAAATCGTGTACAAAGCCCCATTCAATTACCTGGATTGAATTGAACTGGGGATGAACAGTCGAGGGGAGAAGTCGCGACTGATAAGGGGTCATTTCGGGATGTTTATGATCTTATGATTCAATTAAACATTTGGACAGCTTCTTATGATGATCTTGATGGATTGCCCTCTGTTAATTTTGAGTAATAATACTCCGAGGATGGTCATCGGCTAAGTTGCAGGTCGTGGATGGGAGTGATAATCAAATGCGAAGAAATCGTGTTTTTCAGATGAAATTGAAAGCTGTAAACGATTAGAGATAGATATATGGTTGTGTAGGTGTGATTAATTCGATTATTTTAGAGCGTAGTGCGATCGTAGCCTGCAAAAGAGGCCGACAACGTGGGGAAGGGAACAGATCGCACTAATCCACTTGATTTTTCAAATTAAGGTTGAGCACGCGTTCGAATCCCCCACGTGAAGGTGTCGGGGTGTTTGATTCGGTTAAAAATCGAGAATTCTGGTTGCTGTGGGCTCGCCGGAGGACCGCCGGTCCGGTGACCGGAAAAACGAGCGGGGAAAGGGGCGGGGGGTTGGGTTGTAAATTCTGAAATTTCACCAATGGTCCCTGCAGTTTGACATTTATTATTTTATGTAATAAAACTTTTATTTAAGGTTTGTAAAATGTCATTAAGGCCCCTGGACTTATTTAAGTTTTTAAACATTTCAAAGTTTAAAACTTTTATAAATTATTAATATTAATAACAACATTATTATTATTATTATTGTTATTATTATTATTATTATTATTATTAGTTATTATTGTTATTTTTATACTTAAACTATTATTATTATTTTCATTATTATTATTATTATTATTATTATTATTATTATTTTACTATTTATTATTTAACAAAACTAACTCTTAGATTAACTCAAAATTACGAGATGTTACAATAACGTACTCTTGTTCACCATGGGAACCAAGTACACTTAGCTAATCGTATATTTTATTGTGGCCAGATCTTTGTCAAGATTTGATTGTACCATTATGCTATCTATATGTTCTTGCATTATTTCTTAACCTATGACTTGAATTGCCTCTTAAAAGGGTTTATATATGTATGTACTATCTCATCGGAACTCACCAACATACATATGTTGACTTTTTTTAATATGTTTCAGGAGATGCTCAAGCTTAATTATTGATTTTTGAAGAATTGAGTTCATCTAGGATTGGACCTAGAATAAAATAAAGAATTCATCTTATTTTTGTTTTATGATCTTGAACTTATTGTCTAGTTTATGTTATGGTTGTTTGCTTGAACTTATGGTTGTAATTTTACAATTTGAATCCTTATGATTAATAATATTTACACTTTGAGGTAGCGTTGTGTGGCTTTGAACAATCTTAACCCTCACATCTCAATGTTTCTGCCGTTAAGGTTGGGGTGTGACAACCACCACAAGTGGTATGATGTTGGATCTGTCAAATATTTATGAAAAGCTGCCTGCAGCTAACGAGTTGTACTTGATGAGGGATGTCACACCCCGACCGACGACGAAATCATCGGGGCAGACGAATGTGAAACGATTGTTCATAGCTCATGGAATTAAATACATTGAAATAATATTAAATATCATTTTTATTGAATAATACTAGACAATCAAGTCATTACAATACAACAAAGATTTAAACAACAACATAAGATATTTAATTAACTAAGCCCAAATCCTATATGAGCAAGAAGAATTCCTCAAGAAGCCAACCTGAAACATGTTAAAAATAAAGGGTAAACTTTGAAAGTTGGTGAGTTTCCATGAGTTAAGCATACATATATATATATATATATATAAGTTTACAAGTAGCAATTCATGTCGATGGTCATGAATTATGCAAGTTTATACATATAGCTACAATCAAACCTTGACAGATTACAAGATTACAAGATTAAACGATTAGCTAAGTGTACTTGGTCCCCATAGTGCTCAAGAATACGACACTAGGGCGACCAAATAAGCTTGTCAGGCCCATAGATCTATGACGTCGCCAGGCTAGCAATAGTTAATGATTGTTAACGTATAATGTATATCATGTAAAGCTCATAATAATACAAATAACCATGACAAAAAGTAAAGATGAATTGCATGTGTGTTTACAAGTATCAAAAAATTTACAAGTGTAAGTTGATAAGTTAACATGTTTCACCCCAAAAGGTGTGAAATAAAGTAAAAATGAGTAAGAAAAACTCACATTGTATAATGATGGTTGTAGAGTACATAAGGAAGCTTAGATGTTCAAAAGTCAAAGGTGATGTCCTAAATGATAAAAAAAGAAACAATAACTTGAGGTCGGAATTCATACAAGAAGTTAGGACGTTTAGAGAATGTCAAAAAGCGAAAGGTAGATTGGAAAAAGATTATTGTACCAATTCTGGACAGAATGTTTGGTACGTGTTTGAATGGGTTTTAAAAATAACAAACGGTTTCATAAAATTATAAAAATTTACAGTTGACTAGTTCAGAGTCTCCCGGACTACTTTCGTTCAGAAACATTTTTATGAAAAAATCATAAATAGGTCAAAACAACAGTACAAGACAGAAGGTGCTGAAATGCGCACTTATCTTGTGAAAGCTGTTGTTGAGTCGTCCGATTGAGTTTGAAGATGTATAAACTATCATTAAAAAGTAACTCAATGAACTTAATATTGGAGTCTGGTTTTACTCAAATTTAGTTTGTTATGATCAAGTTATGATTAGTTGAAGTCAGACTATATTCTGCCAAATATGTAGTAAGAAACTTATGTGCACTTTTAAAATTGCTAAAGGATGAAACGGGTTGGAACAAATTTATTATGTTGATATATGGTATATTAGACTTCATTTGAGTTATTAAAAAATATTCCAAGACTTTAGCATAGTCATCATTAGAGAAATAATCTTGTGAAATAACCGAATGCGGCGGCATAGCCGTCCATATGCAAACGAGATTCTTTGTTTACGTTAGTGTGTTCTTAGTTTGATCTAGGAATGTTAGTGATTGTTATAAGGTTAGTGAAAATTAGAATGTTAATGATCAAATGATAATGATTAAAATTAAAAGAGATTTAATAGAAGAAAGAATAAAAATAAGAACACGAGAATAATTGAATGTTAGGATGATTAGAATAATATAGATATACATAATATAAAAGTAATTATAAGGTTACTTTAGTATTAGAAACTTATTAAAATTACTTATAAAATAAAATTTTTGAAATTAATCATAATCAATGGATGAAAGAAAGATATGAGAGTGAGATTTTTGAAGAATGAACAAATGAAAAGTATGGCCTAAAGCTTACTTTTATATTTGAGTTTAGGAGGGGTTTATGAATAATGTTAATGGTGAGTTACAAGTCTTTCAAAAGGGGGTTACGATTAGAATTTGAAATAAATATAAAATTAATAATTTAAATAAATAAAAGAATAATTACAATTTAAACTCTAAATTTATAAAAATCTAATTTTAATTTAACAACTTCTTTTTTTATTAAATCTTTGTAGACTTTATAAATCTCATAAGAACTTGTAATTTGATTATTTATTTTAATTGAATATTTAAAATATTATAAATATTAATAGCCTTTTATAATTTATTTTATAAATTATAAAAATTATGATAAATTGTTTAAATGATTTAATATATGGAAATTGAATAAAACAATTGTCAATATTAATTAAATTACACATTTAACGTATTTGATTTATTAAAATTATTAAAATAATTTAATAATGGAAGTTCAAAATGGGTTCGGGTTTGGGTTTTAACTTGGAAAATGGCGGATGTTACAGTCTCCACTACTTTAAGAAATTTCGTCCCGAAATTTAACCACGAGAAAATTTATTTCAAAGTTATGAGGAGACTTGGATTTCATTTCATGTTCTCTAGTGAACGCTTGGGAACGTTTAAACTCAATGAGTTTGATTATGGTATTTTGGTACGCTTAGGTTTGTTCAATTTCATGATTCGAGATTTCATGTGTTTCTTGACAAAATGGATAGGTCATCAATTTAGAATTTTAGCTGATAAGCTTTTGCATTCAGACGGTGCAAGACGATTAGGAAGGTTTTGTCATGAATACAGCACCAAGTTTTAGATTAATACGAGAGTCTTCTTGACGAACACGAGAAATATTTTTAAGACACTTTTGGATGAGATGTGAATTCATAGGAGCTTTTCAAGCAAATAAATTTTGGCATGGTTCTTAGATGATTGGTTCTTGTTTACTATGCCATTGAGGTTTCAAAGTTACATTAGTTCAAAATTGATATGGGAATCTTGTTTTTTAAGGTTAATGGTTCCATTCAGAATAAGAGTATCATTGAAATGAGGTTTCAGAATAAGTGCGGGTCTGAGGGGAGGACATTCAAAAAGATTATTAAAGTTGTTATAAGAATTGGGTAATGAGTTTTAAGATCTAAGAAGACAAGATCAATGATAACACGATTCAAAATAAAAACAAAATGTTTCAAGTGTAACGTTCGGTTTACTAACCAAAGCAATACGTTGTCTTATCAAAGTATTAAGTCAACTACAACCTTAATGAAGACATGCGTACCTATAGACTTTGACGAGACTTGAAAACCACGACTAACGATTTAAAGCTCATTTTGAAAACCATTTGATTTAGGCACACAATGCCTTAGAATATGATTTAAGATTCGTGTGTGCATTGATAAGATTCAAAGTATAAGAATAAGCACATAAGAAATATAATCACATAATCAAGTATAAACATATAAGGCACATAAAATCCTATCTAAGCATATAAAATACATGAGAGGACTCATGTGTAAGGGTACTTAGTTATAGTCTAGGTCATTCCATTTCTAATAACCCAAATTCCCTATAACCATGGCTCTGATACCAATC
Organism: Flaveria linearis; assembly: GCA_024085815.1. Classification (NCBI taxonomy): domain Eukaryota; kingdom Viridiplantae; phylum Streptophyta; class Magnoliopsida; order Asterales; family Asteraceae; genus Flaveria; species Flaveria linearis. Next base: position 61,370,805 of record CM044013.1, on the reverse strand, counting down.
TGTCAATGGTTATGAATAAAGCAAGTTTATAGATAACATATAGCTACAATCAAACCTTGACCAAGAATAAGTTTACACATTTAACGTATTTGATTCATTAAAATTATTAAAATAATTTAATAATGGAAGTTCAAAATGGGTTCGGGTTTGGGTTTTAACTTGGAAAATGGCGGATGTTACAAGGGAGGTGTTCATGACAAGTATAAAAAAAGAAAGGTCAATTACCACTCACATTAATAATCTGAAAATTGTTTCAATGATGAAACTTAGGCTGTGGTGTTGCTCTTTTTACTACCTGATAGTTGGTATGAGATAGTGACATCTGTTACCAGTTTTGCGTGGGCTAATGGGATGACATTTGATAAGATCCGAGATATTGTGTTGGGTGAAGATACTCGTTTAAAAAGTTCAAATAGAGGATCATTGTATGTGGTGTTGCAGGTTGGTAGGGGAAGGGAAAATAACAGAGGCAATAGGAGTCGGGGGAAGAGTTATACTAGAACTCAAAAAAATATGAAGTGTTAGAACTACAATGAAGATGTCCAATGTTGAGTCGATCTCCAAAACAAAAGCTTGAACATTGCTGCTGAGAATGAGCGTATTGTTGAAGCGTTATTGCTTGAAGCATTATTGCTTGAAGCTGAATAATCAGTCAGAGGTTCGAAAGGAGATTTGATGACCCATTGTTACAAATAGGAGATTTGATGGAGTTTCATCAAACTCTCCTAGATACAGATTTAATGAACCGCTACAAATGATAAATGGCCCTTCTTGTACTTAATGATGAATGACCACTACAAATAGGATATTTGATGGAGTCTTAGCTTGTTTTTGTGAATTGGAGGTTCGAAAGAGTTTAAGTATTACTAGAGTTACAAGATAACTAGATTGCTTTGTGCTTGAATGGCGAGCTAGAGTATTCACAAGGCCTGGAGATCGTTGGTGTATAAAGGCTTTTGGACTCTTAAATTGACATTGGAAGATATGAACGTGGCCCATTAGAGTTTTTTTGGTGCCTAAGCTAGAAATTTTATTTATATCTTTCTAAACATCATGTCATATGTTGTAATTTTTCAATGTATTGAGCTAATAAAGAGAAGCCGTAGTTGTAGCACGTGAACGATTCACATCGAATTTGAACCACGTTAGGATTCTTGTTTTCTTCTTATTGCTTTGATGTGCGTGTGATTGTGTTTCCACTGTGTATAGATATCTAATAGTTGATTTCAATGTTTTCAGAACCGGATCGGACGTCGAACCGGACGCCCTACTGGTTTGGTGGTCGGACCGGTCGGACCGGTCGGACCGGTCGGACCGGTTGGACCTGATTTAACTATATTTTAATTATATTTATATATGTAATTAAATATAAGTAATTTATATATGCTTTATATATGTATTTTATAGTTATATATAAAATTTAAGTATATTTGGGTGTGTGTGAATGTATGTTTAAGATTATATTAAACACTTTGTCCCACATTGGTGTGGGGACAAAGTGATGTTTGGTTTATAAGTAATTTTTTTATCACTCTAGTGTATCCTTATGACATATTTTGCCACAAGTACTACCCGCGCGCAGGGGGGGTGCAAAAATGGGGAAAAAGGTTGGATTTCCAGCGAACTCGTGTGTGCCCGCACGTGTCGCGGACACGAATGCAACTTCAAAAACCCAGGCCCGTGCGAGCCCGTTTTTTGAATTCGGTTTTACTTTTTGATCTAGCACACTAATTTGTAGTTCAACACCCCGTTTTTACTCAAAAAAATTAAAAAAAAAATAAAAAAATTGCGAAACCGGTCCGAACCGGTCCGGTCCGACCACCGACTCGGGTAGAACCGGCCGGTTCGACCCCCACAAAACGAATCGCACACGACCGGACCGGCCACCTAGCCGATCCCCGGTTCGACCGGTCGGACCGGCCGGTCCGATCCGGCCGTGAAAACACTGGTTGATTTCCAAACTTTCTTCAAAAATATGTTTTGTGATATTCTTAAAACTAATATAAAAAGATATACGAAGCATAGGAAAATGTGTCATGATAAGAATTTCTTTTTGTCATGAAAATGTGTCATGATAAGAATTTCTTTTGGTGTCATAACAATTTCTTTGTTAGACTGTTCGCTAAGTTAGCAGTTTGGAAGGTTTTAATCAACAATTAATTTTTAATTTTAGATACGTTAAAAATGGTTTAATCTTACGTTACTTTTGATTTAATTTAATTTTTAATGTATTAATTGTATTAGATTTAAGATAAAAATTGTTTAATGTTAATTTAATTTATAAATAAAATATGTATTTTATATTTTTTGGTAATGAACTTTAAAAAAAATTATTTTTTTAAACCAACCTAGTTTGAACCCGGTTTGGGACTAGACCCCACCCAGGTTCAACCGGGTAGGGTTCTGCACTTCATGGAACTGGGTTGAACCGACCCGAAACTTAGTCAAACCCAGGCTCAGTTCTGTTGACCATTAACCGAACAGGGGTGAAATTTGAACCCGGTTTCTGCACCTCTGTGGTTGAATGTAAATAAACAAAGAAAGTAACAAACCAACCAATCTAGTAAAATTCCACTCATGGTAAAAGCTATAGGTAGAGTCCGCGGAGGGTCAGGACGGAAGCAAACCTTTCTTCTATCCCGAAGGATAAAGCGGCTGCTCCGAATAAGATCCGCGGCTCAAGAATTGCTTTAAGATTGAATCTAAAGAGTGGTAATCAACATAAGAATTGATTTAGGAATTGCTAATGGGTACTTTTCCAGCATTAACATATCAATAGCAAAATAGCATCAGTTGGAACTGAAGGTTTCATCACAAGATTTTCACATATTTACCAACCAAAAATTTGAATCAAAATCTGAACATCAAGTACAAATAAACCCCATAACATTGAATCATGATAATAGATCCTCCCAGCTTATGAAACTGTTCATCTGCACAACTTACTCTCTGCCTGCAAGAACCAACCTCAGACCAAGTCAGCAGCAGTATGAAAAAACAAACAAGAAATCAGCAAAATGCCAAAATTACATAAAGATTCATACCCACTTGATTATATTTGTATGTGAGCAGAAAATCCTGTTGTGCGACGAAAATGTGCAAGATTTATGAAAATAGATGGTCCATAATAAAATCGACCATGAGAAGTTGTATCTTCACTCTATTATATGTAAAAGACGCCTCCTCTTCATGCTATAACTACACATAAGTCGATTTCATTTCAAGAACCAATGATGAAAGAATGAACTTCAGCCCAACTAGAAACTGTATATAAAACGCCTGATAACCCCTTCCAATTAAAACCGCTTCCTTCAACATACTCTTTTTGTTTATTGACTAAAGCATGAAATAGTGGAACAAATGAAACACCAAAATGGCTCGCTATTCTTCTAAGACTTGAACTGGAGCCAATAACTATGCCTATATCAGCTTCAAGAAGGCAAAGCAAGTCACCAACCGAGTCCCCGATGTAAATTGTCAGATAATTGGTTCTTTCACTGTTTTTCAGAATGTCGGTAAAATTTTGAAGCTTGTCAATGGGGGACTCAACCTTTTTAATGATTTCGCCAGTGGATAGAGAGTTTTCATACACAAACTCATTTGCATGTATGTGCATTGTTTGCATACCCCCTGTTTCAATAAAACAAACGACAAAAGAGCCATTAATTGTTTTTGAGTGTGTTACAAGATGACACTTCATAAGAGTTAAATATAAAAACTTTCGATACAAGTAATCTGAGCAGGCAGATTTGGTTATGTAACGGGTCAAAACATAGGGTTTGAGTTGGCCCACCTACACTTTTGTGAGTCTTGTCACCCACATTTTTAATTTAATAATTATACATCAGGGCTATGTTTAACAGCCGACTTGTTAGAAAATAAAAATAGATAATGGGCTATTTAACCATAAATGTTCATACTTGTCAGTGCAGTATTCTTTTTTTTTTCTTTCACATTTTTGCAAGAATGATGGTTTGGTTGCAAGGTAAAAGCACATATAATGGTTAAAAAAGTCACTTAACTCGTATTAAATGTCAAATAACAAGGAAGAATGTCAATGATAAGATAATTTAGTCACAATGATCATACCTGAGGAGAAAGCTGATCTAATCAGATCAGCACACCAGCAATAGGACAGGACATGGACATTCACATTTAAATTTTGGTGGCTGGTGATGGTTTGAAAGAAATGCATGCAACCATCATGGAGAATAAGACGTTCCCCAGCACGTTTGATATCTTCAAGATTCAAACCCTTGAGAACATTTGATTCAATCACTCTCATGTTTGCCCTCCTCTCAAATTCCGATAGTTGTTCAAGTGCTGTTTTCAGTCCCCCATAATTGAAACCCTCAACTGAAAAGCCACCAAATAAAAATACTTAACTCGGTGTCCACTTCTGTTTATGATTATCTGAATGTGTTTGGATTATACAGAACAATCAATTTGATTTAGCCTGCAACTACAGGTGGCATGAAGGGGTGTTTAGACAGGTTGGGTAAATAGTCAAGATGTGTTTGAGGTAAAAAATGGGTCAGGTTGAACTACAAACAATTTTGTCCAATTTTAAAAACAATTATTGTGTTACTTATAATTGCAAAAACAATGTTACTGCGATAATAATCTAAATCTTTGAATAAAAATGTCAGAAGGTTGTGTGCATAGTAAACAGACTCCAAACGACTTTCAACCTATTTGAGCCATCTGACATGTTACCCTTTTAGCTTCTTTTTTTTTTTTTTTTTTTTTTTGTTACTCGACCTGTTTGAGAAAAAACAAAACCCAATTCACCCATTCATATGTAAAAGGGTCTAAATTGCTATCTCTAGAGGTAGAATAAAACTACCAATAATATCTATGAATTCCACAGTCTGATTATGAATGATTAATATCACGTAGCCACTTTAAGAAACATACATCCATGTTAGAAATTAATCTTGATTTTCAAGGGTGTATACGGGTGAACCAAGAAAGATGAGGGTGGAATTAGTTATCATGTAGAATATGTTAGTCAAGGTATATATTAGGAAAGTATTGAATAATTTGGCTGTGAATGGGCTGTCATCCAGCTGTGTTTGAGCTGTGATTTCATAGTTTTTCAGGTTAAAAGTAGTATAAAGGAGGGTCATTGAACAGAGTTTAAGGTGTGGTCTTTTGTTCTTCATATTAATAAAAAGAGTCGTGGTAGTTCCCACAAAATACCGAGTATTATCTTTGTTTTTCTGAGCCAATATTCTAACAATCCAAACACCCCCAAAAAAATGTCAAACAAGTAATTACGATATAAGATGGTACCTTTTTCATTGGCCAGCATACTTTCTGTGCACTGCTCATATTCTTCTGTGTACTGTCTTGAGAGTACCTCCCATGTGTTTCTCAAGTCTGCCGAGGTCATCCTAGAAATCTGACTTTCACTTTCAGGTTGACTTTGATCTGATTTTGGTGCAGTAACTATTGCAATCTCAGCCAAAATGGCAGAAGAATCCACCACCGTGCATGTCAAGTCGAAATCCGAAAACAGCATAAGACCGTTTTCAGTAGGACTTTGATGTTTTAATAATGGAAGAACGGTCTGCTGAACAACAGGCTGGGCTAAAAAGAACTCCGTCTCAAGTTTCAAAGCTTGATGATACAGTTTTTGCATAGTATCAAGCTCTTCACCCGTCAAAGAAACACTTAACTTGTCCAGCAAGTCTTCAGTCTGGAGCATTGCTGCCTATAATTTTTTAGACAATAAAAAGAAAAAGAAATAAGACGTGAGCTACTAGGCTCATCGATTAAAAGAAAAAAATAGGGCATTTATAGGTGGCAGGAGCACATTTGGTACAGGTCAAATGGTTCAAATCTGTCCCCCTCTAACAACATTTCACTATAAAAACTTCGAGTAAATCTATAGCTACCCTAAATATTACCATCAACTTCAAACTGAACAAATATTTACCCGTTCAGACCATTTACACAACCCACCAACCACCTTTAGTTACATCACATGCTTTTTTACATATAAAAAATATAGTGTGTTTGCTGTTTGACCTTTGGAGTCAACAGAAAGTTATATTTCAAACCTGATAAGCTTCAGAGGAGTACTTGTCGATCCATTTCTTGTATGGGTGTTCATCACCATTAACATCCACAAGCGCTTTAAGCTCTTTACCAAGAAAAACATAAAGCCTCATAGAAGGAGCCATTGCACCAAGCGTATAGGCTGCAACCTTTGTTTTTTCAAAAGGTGTGGCCAGTTCTCCGGGACCTTTTACTCCTTCAACTTTCCCTGAGGCAGTTGCTAACAAAAAATTTGTGTATTTTGAGGTTGCAGGGTTTGGTGTTGTTTCTTTTGACAAGTCAAGATCCCACTCCTAAATGACATGGTGCATCAACATAAGCTCTTAATTTTAATGCACATAAAAATCTTACATTATATAAATCAAACAGCAATGCAAAATTCACACTGTAAAAAGGGGATATTCCTCCATACATTTTTGGAGAATGTAGTGTTTAACAGAGCATGCTAAGTTTTGTATGTATAGATGCTAGACTACAGAAAATGTAGACTAGCTTACATTTCCAATTATACCCTCAGGTAATGGTCCAAATGCCAACGACACAAAATCAGAGACCTTAAAATGACGGTGAACTTTCTTATGGGGTACTTAACAGGGGAACTTCTATAGAGGAGGGAAGTTATCTGTTAACGTCCATATATTGACAAGTTTGTAACCAAAGAACAGATTGCTCATTCATACTTCCGATGGCAATGACAACAAAAGAGGAAAAAAAAGTGTTTCCAGGATAAACTTTTCTTTTTCTCCAAAGGGAGAAGTCCTTGGATTATGGTAAAAACAATGTACCAAACTTACCATTTCTTTCTTAAAGATTGAACAAAGTTTCATTTTATTTGACTGTATATACCAAGGGTATAACCGCACAAAAAAGTTGTTTCCAAGATCTTAACATGTACCCTTTTTCAAAAATTGGCTAAAAGTTTCACTAAAGGTTTCAACATGATCCTACTAAAGTTTCTTGACCGCTAGTCATAAGGATCTTTCAATAACACCTTGAATTTTATATCAGCCTACCATCTCTGAGCAGTGCTTTCATTAGCAAATAACAGCCATCAACCACCTTCAGTCAATACATAAACCCACTGAAGTTTGTAAATTCATGTGCTTTTAGCCAAAATTAACAAAGTAAAATGGTTGTTTTGTAATGAAGTGACAAGTTTGATAGTTGAGAGGTAATGAACTGTAAACTACAGGGACCTTTTTACACATACAATAATTGAAAGCTGCATTCACTCCATATAAGGATTTGGCCATAAACATAGATATCTCTACCAATACAGATGGCTAGTTCACAACTTCAACAATCATATCATGTCTGATGCAATTATATGAGGTTCCTATAGACAGCCACAGCACAAATCCATCCCCTAGTTTCTATGGGAAAACTGATGGTACAAAGAATATTGTTCATTAAACCTAAAAGAAAAGAAAATACAAGCAACTACAAGAGGCTTTCCGCATAGAATTTGATTGTTCAATCATGGTGACAGAAACAATAATTGCATAAACAACACACAATCAACAGTAAGGTCTTACTTGCACAAAAGAGTCATGATGTTTGAGCTCTTCAAGAACCCTCTTCCTCAATTCAACAATCGACACTTTAGCATCATCATCATCTGCACAATCCTCCGCTAACTCATAGCTGAAACGAAAAAACACCCAAATCAAACATCCACAATGGGCAACAAAAAAAGCCACTTCAAGAACCAAAATCACTCACGCTTGAGCAAAGCACTTCAGGAAATGAACATCCTGAGCGATGTAATGACCAAATGCATCAATCTTAAGATTCCCAGAAGCCAAAGACACAACAAACGGTGTATAAAGTGTCAAAATCGATTCTTTACTGAACTTATCCCAGAATCGCTTCGCGGTGCCCTCTTCATCATTAGGCTTTGGAGTTGTCGCCATTGATGAAAATCTTCGAAAATTGAATTTGGGGTTTTGATTTTGATTGAGATTCTTTGGGTATGTTCGATTGCTGTTAAGGAAAGCAGATCGAATGGAATTGATTGGGGTACGAAGACAGGGTTTGTTCAAAAAAAGGCGCATCAAGAAGCAAGAAATTGGGGGAATTGTTGGGGAGTTAAAAAGGGGGATTACAAGTGTTGTCGAGCATAAAGAGAGAGAATCAAATCTGGGGCGTAAGAGTACAAATAGATGAATACATACATGTAGAAGTAGGAGAAGAGAGTGTAGCAGTAGAGTCTAATGGGTAGGTGTCAAAGGGAAGAAGTGAAGTTTGGGTGGTGAAATGAAAACTCATCTTCTTCTATTTTGTTTTTGGACTTGGTCTTTGACCAAGGGTTGCCCTTATTGACATGGACATTTTATCACATTTACAAATGTTTTAGTTAACGGTTCTAGTTCTAAGGGGGACGGAGTGGCGATGGGAAGAATCCGGGAAAATCTCGGGAAAACCGGAGCTGGCTAGGAATACCGCATCTACGGTTCCGAGATGCTAAAACCAGGTGAGTTTCCGCTCGGGATTTACCGGTCTACACCCCATAAATTCGATCTTAGAACGTTCATTTGACTATTGCGTTTAAAAAATAATAATTTATAAATCTATAAATGCAATTCAAACTTAAGTTTTTACACATCATCTCTACTTTAAATCACTCTTTAAAAAAACAAATCACTCTCTAAAGAAATCCAGTCTCTAGATTTTTAGTTGGTGATTCATCATCCCGCTCACAGAAAAACAACACAACAATTTTGAAAGTCTCGTAAAAAAAACTAAACCTCACAACCATATTCTCAACAAACTCACATGTTTGACACTCCGACATATTACCCGCAATTCCAACCGTCGTCTTACTATAACTAGCACACACACCCTTTCCTGTGTCACAAGATGCGAACTTTTTGATGTCACAAACGTATTCAAATAATTTTCAAGAATATTGGCATTGAAGCTTTTAATTCTAATGAAGAAACCTTACTTCATCAAGCAAGGGAAAACAGGAAAAGTGGCGCTGGCGAAGGTAAAAAAAAATCAGAATGAAATGCTAGCAAAGATGGACCGACAAAAATGTAGAAAAAAAGTAGGGCAAAAAAGAAAAACAAAATCTAAAAGATAGACCAATTTAGATGAAGTTGCACTAGCAAAGGCATGAATATATTGTTCATAAGATCCCGTTATCGGTAACGATCAAAATTGATATGGCTTTTAGAAGAAGGTTAATTTTTAACCATTTAAAACTCTTGCTTGAATTTATTTCTTCGTATTTGGTTTAATTTCATTTTTGTTTAACGTTTAGATTACTGCGCATTTTCACAAATAAATGAAATGCGGAGAACGAAGTTTATATCAACTTTATTGAAATGGAGAGATCTAAACCATGCAATGAAAAATGGAGGTTTCTTTTTACAAAAAAAACGACGCTCTGTGGTGTTGTACCGATGATAAAGAATACGTGATTCGGAAAGCCACTTTCGACTACAAAGATGTTTTGAAGAAAAAGACCTTCCACATGTGCAGGTGTGGAAGGTTGTTCATTCTCATCCTGCATGGGCCAATATTCCACAATGGGTAATGAAACATAATTGACTAAAAGGGCAAAAACAAATAAATCCGGACACTACACCATATTTTCGAAAGCTCAATTTCCAAACACTGATGTCAACGATGATAAAATACAAAAAATCATCCGCAACATCGACGTCATAGGAAATCCTGTCGAGGAAAAATGAGAAAACAGAAAAACTGGGACAATATCATGTTAAATGATAAAAAACTAAAAAAAGATTAGAAAATCTAATGGGACGCTAGCATTATATGTATTGCTTACATCAAAAAGCCTATTGTTTTTTTGTTTGTTTTTTTTCAAACCTTATTTTATTTATGTGTGTTTACAACCAAAATGCCTATGTTTCTTTTAAATGTTGCTAAAAACTATATCCATAAAATTTACAAGTTTTTGTTAGTGGTTCTCGTGTGCCATTGATTCACATTCCAATATACACATGAATATAGACATGAAATTCCCCGGATGCTTAGAAGCATCGACTACAAGCATTGGATTTGGATAAATTGCCCAACGAGTTTACGATGCTAGTATCACCAAGGTGATTACCAATATCCAACAATCATACCCGAAGCAGTGACTTCACACGATTTATGGCTGTGGCATAGGTACTTAGGTGTTGGCAGTTCAAATAATGACATCAATATTCTCAAGCAATTTCCAATGTTTACTGGCGAGATGCATGTAACAGCTTTGAGATGCCTTTTTCATGTTAACGGTCGACAATATGAGCATGGATACAACCTAGCCGATGAGATATACCTTCGTTGGTCTACTTTTGTTAAATCTTTTCCTTGGATAATCAACCCCGATGAAAAACCTTCAAGAAGATGCAAGAGTCAACAAGATAATGCGTCGCACAAACCTTTGTTTTTTAAAATCTTATTGGGTAATAATTTAATGACCAACACATGTAATACAAATGTGAGAAGATAAGATATGTCATATACACATATATTAGTTTACACAATATGATCCTAAAGAATGATGAGAATGCAACATCATTGGTGTTCGTTCCAAATCCTTCAGCAGATCCACTTGCAAATGAAGACATTGTCTCGAAGTTACGAGATCCAAATACATATTTTCAACAATTATTTGATTGTATGGAAGACATTGCAACTAACTTGAACATCACAGTGTCTGACAACTAGTGAGATAGTGAAACTTATATGTTTTATGTTTAATCTTTATAATTTATTTATATTTTTATTTATAACTTTTAATTGAATGTATTTAGATTCAATCTATTAAATTGTGTTTTTAATTATTTTAAAGAAAATAGCCAGGGTGCTTGAGGGTTAAAATGAGTTGCACTCCTTCATCTAGGATGCTTGAGGATAGTAGAGGGTAAAATGACATGACACTAGTCTATTTATTAGTTGTATGGATACTTTTAGGTAACATACCCTCCACCCTAATTGTAACTTCACAAAATTTAAAATCACCTAATTAGTCAATATCAGCATTAACAATTTTTCTCTAAAGAAGAATTAACACGTGTCTAATTGATTAACTTCTATTATTAGAACATTTGATGAAATTTAAGTGACGTGATTGTAAAAGAAAAGATCTAGTAATTTAACTGGAATAGTAGAAAAACTTGTTTACTATTTTATAAAAGTTTTTCGTTCTTAAAACTAACCATTACTTTGTAAGAGAAACACGATCATGTTTCCTTTTATCTTAAAACCACTTTTCAAAAAATAAACCTCATTTAACAAAAGGTTGCTCTTTACATTACATTAGTTGACCATCGTAGGAGTTGTAAAAGCTCCAAGACTAAAGAAGTTGATAGTAAGGGCGGAGCTGGCTCCGCATCTTTTTTTCACCAGTAGTGTTGATTTTAGGTCCGTTAATGTTAATTTTTGGCTATGTAGTTTAATTTCTTTAGATATACTGAGTTCGATCGTTTAGGAAAATGTATCTCATCCCCCGCCCCACCTATAAACTAGTTTAAGATCCGTCACCGATTGAAGTTTGATGCTTAATTTTGTTTACAACGTGAATGTGTGAGAACAAGCAAAAGAAGTTCCTTGGCTTCTTGTGCTTGAGTTTATCCAAGTATTTGAACCCTACAACGTTTAGAGCCTTTGGAAGGTTGATTCTTAACCCCCATGTGGTTGTTTATATTGGTCTTTTTTTACGCTTTTAATTTTTCGAAACTAACCGTTGTCTTTTGGTAAGAAAAACACTCTCACGTTCAAATTTCCACTTAAAACTAGTGATTTAAAGAACAAATAAGTGATTTAAAGAATAAACTTGCATCTTGGAAATATTTTGACTTGATTTTGGAAGGTTAGTATTCTAGGATAAAAGCAACTAATTAAGACTTGTTTATTATGGGTGGAAAAGCTTAAATTCTCTTCTTTACTCAATACTTCAATCGTCATTAATTTTATCTTTGAATTTCTAGTGTCCAATTTTTTAAATTTAAATTCTCTTAGACTTGTTTAGTTATTGATTGAAAAGCAAATGTAGTTGTCTATTGTTATTATGGGATAACTCGTTAACTTTACGGGATGAATTAGCTGATCCGGTACAAGCAATTTTTTAGGCATTGGTCATCGAAAAAACTAACTTATATTTGTATTTTCTCTCTTATTTAAGCATTGGGTAGGGACGGACTTATATTGTAGGGGTTACCCGTCAACTATCATTCCGATGGACAGAGTCTTTTTATTTTTTATTTTTTACCGTTCTATGTATTGGGATACCCCTAGGTGAAAATTAGGACACCTCTCGACGCTTAATGCTAGCTCGACGTTCGCTCAGAAAATGCTCGATTCGGTTGTAAATGAGCCGATTAGCTCCGTTTGGTTTTAATTAATCTTATACATAATTATATACACACATATACAATTATATTTATATCTTTTACATATCATTCTAGGTGTTGGTTCACTACATGCAAATATACAAATATATTTTTACATACTAAACTAATCAAATTAATAAAAAATTTAACACTAAAACCTAAAGTAGCAAAGCCCTAAAACTCTTAGTGACGGTATTTGACTCCAACAAACAACTCAATGCCTCTTCCTCTTTAGCCATCACTCTAAGTTGATCGTCACCTGCTTTCACTGTCATCGTTCTCTAAGCTCTGCTCATTGTCTTATCAATTGCAGCCTCAGCCTCATCATCTGCCTAAACTTGCCATTGTCTCTCTCTTTGTAAATTTAACACACTAAATAATAAAGTTGCCAAAATTCAAATCGCTCACCGCTCGTCGCTTGTTTGATGTTCACTCAGAAATTTAGTGTTAGGAAAATGTTCGTTCGATTTTTGCTTCGATTATAAACGAGCTAATTAATCAGTTCAGTTCGCTTTATTAACGAGTAAAGGTCCCCTTGGTTTGACTCAGCTCGTGAACAACCCTACTGGGAGCAAAGCAACAAGTAGACAACATCAGCCACACCACTTTAGTCTGCACCTCTTTATCCCTCGGCCTCCGCCCCTTTGCCTGACCGCCGACCAGTCGAGCGCCGCTGCCGCCTACACCTCCTCAACTCCTCTTCACGTGTACAACTTCTCATAGATCTATGATGTATTTATTTAACTTTAGTTATTATCTTTTGTTTTCATTATTGAATGAATGTACCATAAAACCTTTATGAGATACCCCTAAATTCTTGGGCTAGATCCGTCACTGGCATTGGCTTATTATGTCACACCCCCGCTTATAGCGGAAACACGAGGATGTAACGGACGGGATCGTCATAACACCTGGTTAGTTTACAGAGACAAAATAAATGCAAAGATCCACGTGTCATGACGTCACCCGACACAATGGTGACTTGTGTCGTGGTTAGTCAGTTCCACGACTAGCATAGTCTATCGATTTAACAAAACCAAATCCAACATGAAATCCAACAAACAAAAGTTCAACACAGTATTCATAAGCGAAATCAAATGAAAGTCATAACACTAATGCATGACTACTGAAATCCTGAGGGTCTCTGCTAAGGCATTGGCTCTAGCTATCCTCTTTGATTATTATCACCTGAAAAGATATGCTCAAAAGTCAACACATGGTTGGTGAGTTCACAGGTTTAAACATAAATTGAAAACTTGTTGCTGTGCATGAGTTATGGATCATAAGTGTATACAGTTTATCACAAGTAATATCACATGAGCATCACAACCAAACCTATGACGAACCACACAGCAATTGTCGGAACATATTCACCCAGGGGTCGATCATAACCAAGGTCAGTCTCAACTAGTATACTAACATACATGGGTGGGGGTGTCAACCCAATAGTACTATCAATACCTGTCCGTCGGCTCCAACACCGGAGTTAAATAGTTGTGATTTAAAGAACCACACAGAAAACTCATGCATAAGATATAGCTTGCAAACAGTAACACGTTAATCCAAAATAAATTGAGATCACAGCTAGAAAGAGTGAGCATACTTTTCCCCCAAAGATTTATAAAATTGTGATGAAAATGGGGCCGTGAAACTCACCTTGAGTGCGATGAAACAAATAGAACAAACGCTTCAAAGAATGCGAGCGACGAACGGTCACACACCTATAGTTAGTCATAATTAAGTCTTTAAAATATATTTGACGAGAAAGGGATATTCGGTTGGTTCGGGTCGGTTCGGGTGTATCACGCGACTCACTTAAAAGATATATATTTATTAATGTTTATATACACATATATGACAATTTGATTACTCTCATAGTTAGACATGAGTGATATATATATATATATATATATATATATATATATATATATATATATTCATATCAATACACACCATACATCACATTTACATTTATACTTCCCAATACACACACAAATCCAAAATAAGTACTTCGTACCTACGCACATGTTTACATCGTAATATACACATGTACTATATTCCTGCATATATTTTACATATATAGTTAGTAAACAACACACATATTCAATATATGTAAATATATATACTAATACTAATACTAGTTAATTCTACCTACAAGATGCATCAATAATGCCCATATATCCATTAACATAGGCACATATATATTATTATATCTACATATATCTTATTATATTTACATATATCTTAACTTACATACATATATACATTACGTATACATATATGCATTACATACCCAATTATAACATACATACATACATTAGCATACACACTGCATATACCCAAACACACACTGCACACACACACACACTGCACATACACCAACATACGCACGCACACACAACCATGTATACATACATACATACTCGACACATACACTCACGTACATATATATACGTTACATATACACATATACATACGAATACCCATACACAGCAGCCTTCGGCTGCTGTGTTTGTGTTCCATCACCCGCAATCATACACACATCACATATACATACATCAGTAGCACACACACTCACGCATATACAAACATATATATTCACGGTTGCGTACATACACAAATATACGAACACATATATACACCGACACATACATACGCATATACATATGCACACAATAGCTGCGTACAAGGCCACGAAGAAGCCCGATTCAACCGAAACAATCATTCAAACAACCCGAAACGAAACCGAACCAAACCGCGACAATAAACCGAAACGAAACGAAACGAAACAAAGTTTAGGACGATCGGTTACCGGCGAAACAAGTGAACGGCGAGACGACGGCAACCCGCGGCGACTAACGACGGCGAATTTGTGGCTTAAGCGGTGGTGAATCGCGAGAGAAGAGAAACGGCAGAAAGGTTTGCGCGAGAAGGGGGGGGGCGGTTTTGGTTTGGGAATTTATTATTATTTTTTTTCTCAATTTTACACTTTGGACCCTCGTCTTTAGATTAATTATTCCCTTAAGTTTAATTTAATTACAATTTAAACCCTCTACTTTAATTATAATAATAATAATATTAAGTTATAAATAAATATAATAATAATAATATTAATAATAATAATGGTATTAGTTACACTAATTAGTAAATAAACTTTATTAATTATTGTTTATATAATATTTGACAATTTAGGTTATTAATAATATTAGGGTTAACAAGAAACGGGTATACGAAAAGATTCGATTCGAAAGACGAATAAATTACGCAAAATAATAAATGCACAAGAAGAGTTAACGAACTTTTAAGTTAATTAACGGACCTGAAATTGACGAATGTCACAGTATCCCACAGTTGAAAGAATTTCGTCCCGAAATTCAGCTGGAGTTAGGTCCTGAAGTTGTATCCATGAACAAGTGCGGATATTTGGATTTCATCTGGTCCTCCCGTTCCCATGTGAATTCTGGACCTCGCCTTGAGTTCCATCTCACTCTGACAATTGGGATTCTGCTGCGTTTTAATCGTTTGACCTCCCGATCCATTATCTCTATTGGTTCTTCCATAAAATGGAGCTTCTCATCAATCTTGATTTCTTCAATAGGAACGTGGAGGGATCCATCAGCTAAACATTTCTTAAGGTTCGATACGTGGAACGTATCATGTACGCTGCTCAACTCTTGAGGTAATTTTAGACGATACGCCACAGGACCAATTCTTTCGGTGACTTCAAATGGTCCCACATACCTCGGTGCTAACTTTCCTTTTTTGCCGAATCGCACAATACCCTTCCAAGGGGAAACCTTTAGTAACACACGATCACCCACATTGAATTCCAACGGTTTCCGCCTGTTATCAGCGTAGCTTTTCTGGCGGTCTCTCGCTGCTTTAAGTCTGTCTTTAATTTGGAATATTTTATCGGTTGTTTCCTGAACGATCTCAGGTCCTGTCAATTGAATTTCTCCGACCTCGGACCAACAAACAGGCGATCTACATCTTCTCCCGTATAAAGCTTCAAACGGGGCACATCCAATGCTCGAGTGATAGCTGTTGTTGTAAGAGAACTCAACCAACGGTAAATGGGCATCCCAACTACCACCAAAGTCAATTGCACACGCCCTAAGCATGTCTTCTAGAGTCTGAATCGTACGCTCGCTTTGCCCATCTGTTTGAGGATGATAGGCGGTGCTTAGATCCAACCGGGTACCCATTGCCTTCTGAAGCGTCTGCCAGAATCGCGACGTAAACCGACTATCTCGATCTGATATGATGGATACAGGCACGCCATGCCTAGCCACAATCTCACTCACATACAATCTCGCTAACTTCTCCATCTTATAATCCTCACGAATGGGTAAGAAGTGAGCGGACTTCGTCATTCTATCCACTATTACCCAAATTGAATCATGACCACTACTGGTCCTCGGCAATTTGGTAATGAAGTCCATTGCTATATTTTCCCATTTCCACTCGGGAATTTCTGGTTGTTGTAGTAGTCCAGACGGTTTCTGATGTTCAGCCTTAACCTTAGAGCAGGTCAGGCATTCACCCACATACTTAGCAATATCTCTCTTCATACCTGGCCACCAATACAATTCCTTGAGATCGTGGTACATCTTGTCCGCACCAGGATGGACGGAGTACCTTGACTTGTGTGCCTCGTGCAGAACTATTGCTCGTACGTCTCCCCATTTCGGTACCCATATTCGATCCATAAAATAATGCACACCATCCTCCTTACACTCCATCTGTTTATCTAGCCCACGAAATTCTTCATCAGTCATATTTTCTTCCTTTAGTGCCTCACCCTGTGCTGTTAAAATCTGAGTTTTCAAGTTTGATTGAATAATCATTCCCAACGCTCGTGCACGTATGGGTTTAACACGTTCCTTCCTACTCAAGGCGTCGGCCACCACATTGGCCTTTCCCGGATGATATCGAATCTCACAGTCATAATCACTGAGAAGTTCTACCCATCGTCTCTGACGCATGTTCAATTCCTTCTGATCGAATATGTGCTGGAGGCTCTTATGATCAGTGTAAATGACACATTTTGTCCCGTACAGGTAGTGTCTCCAGATCTTAAGTGCAAACACTACCGCACCCAACTCTAGGTCATGAGTCGTGTAGTTTTTCTCGTGGACCTTGAGCTGTCGAGAAGCGTAAGCTATCACCTTGTCTTTCTGCATCAGGACACAACCCAAACCTTGGTGTGATGCGTCACAATACACTACGAAGTCATCAGATCCCTCAGGAAGGGTTAGGATTGGCGCATTACATAATTTGTCTTTTAATGTTTGGAATGCTTCTTCTTGTTTTCGTCCCCATTCGAATCTCTTATCCTTCTGAGTCAACATGGTCAACGGTTGCGCGATCTTTGAGAAATTCGCGATAAACCGTCGATAATACCCGGCCAATCCCAAGAATTGCCGGATTTCAGATGGTGTCTTAGGCGCGTCCCATTCCTTTACTGCTTCGATCTTCCCCGGGTCGACATGAATCCCCTTATCATTAATCACATGCCCCAGAAATTTCACCTCACGTAACCAGAATTCACATTTGGAGAACTTGGCATAAAGCTTTTCTTTCCCCAATAACCTCAGTATTGCCTGTAGATGTTGTTCATGCTCCTCCTTTGACTGTGAGTAAATGAGGATGTCATCAATAAATACAATGACGAATTTGTCTAGATACGGTTTGCAGACCCGATTCATCAAGTCCATAAACACTGCCGGAGCATTTGTCAACCCGAACGGCATCACCAAGAATTCATAATGTCCATAACGAGTCCGAAATGCCGTCTTTGGTATATCTGGTTCGTGAACCCTCAACTGATGATATCCGGACCGAAGATCAATCTTGGAGAAGTATGTTGCTCCTTGCAACTGATCGAAAAGATCGTCGATCCTGGGAAGGGGGTATCGGTTCTTAACAGTCAATTTGTTCAATTCCCGATAGTCAATACACATTCGGAATGATCCATCTTTCTTCTTGACAAACAGTATCGGTGCTCCCCACGGCGAGTGACTTGGTCGGATAAAACCCTTATCCAACAACTCTTGCAGTTGGCTCGACAACTCTTGCATTTCTGATGGTGCCAATCGATAGGGTGTTTTCGCTACGGGCGTCGCTCCGGGAATCAGGTCGATTCGAAACTCCACTTGTCGAGGGGGAGGTAAGCCAGAGAGATCATCAGGAAATACCTCTGGAAATTCTCGTACAATAGGAATATCTTCCAGCTTCCTTTCCTCTGCCTTCTTCTCTACTACGTGTGCTAGAAATGCATAACAATTCTTCTTCAAACACCGCCGAGCTTTCATGCAGGAGATGAGTCTCAGATTTGTCCCTGATCGTTCCCCATGAATCTTAAGCACTTCACTATTAGACATAGGTATTCGCACCACTTTTTCTCGACAGACTATTTCAGCACCATGTTTTGACAACCAATCCATCCCTACTACTACATCGAAACTTCCCAACCCGAATGGTATCAAATCTATATAAAAAGTATGGTATTCTAGCATTAATGTGCAGCCTCTAACGATCTCATTGGTCTCTACAAATTCACCATTAGCCATTTCTACAGAGTAGCTAGTTTCTAGACAACTAGGGTTCACACCAAGTAGCGAAGCAAATTCCGAGGAAATAAAACTATTGTCTGCCCCGGTATCAAATAGTACAGATGCAAAGTGGTTGTTGAGAAGATACGTACCCGTGACAACATTTGGGTCCTGGCGAGCATCATTTGCCCCGATGACAAAAGCACGACCGCGTGCAGCATTTCCTTGATTTACCAGACCTTGATTCCCAGCTATGGCCAGCACTTGGTTTCGGTTATTCCCGTCTTGTCCCGGTGCCCGGTTCAGTCTAGGGCACACATTCCGATAGTGATCAGGGCTTCCACGTTCATAACACACCCTCAAATTTCTTGTTGGATTAACCATGTTCACCGGTGCCACCACATTAGTTGGCGCTCTACAATCCCTCGCAAAGTGTCCCGGGCGCCTGCAATTCAAACATATCCTGCACTGCGTAGCCTGAGGATGGTGATAGTTACACTTATTGCACTTAGGGTGTGGTCCAGTGTAATCTTTCCTTCCGGGATTTACCACCACAAAATTTCTAGTCACTTTGGCTCTCTTATCAAATTTCCCACCTGATTGTCTGCTTGATTCCCCACTATCCTTTCTCTTCTCTCCACCTTTGCCCAGTACTCCAGTCCTCACCATCTCATCAGTTAACGTGCCAGCTTTCAGAATTGCACTTTGAATTGTTGGGGGAGCAGCTGCTGTTACCATAGCTCGGATTTGGGGAACCAGACCCCAAATGTACCTCTCGATCCTTTTAGACTCTGGGGTTACCAAGTGTGGAACGAGCCTTGCCAATTCGTGAAAACGATCTGTGTAAGCTGCGTGTCCAGCTCCCACCATGGCATGATTCCAGAACTCATGCTCTAACTTCTGCATCTCATTAAGCGGGCAGTATTCTTCAGTAATCAGTGCTTTGAACTCATCCCAGGTCATCTGCATTGCTGCTTCTCTTCCCCTTGCCTGGATTTGAGTGTTCCACCAAGTTAACGCCTTTCCTTGCAGTGAACAGGTGGCGAACTTGATTCTCTGACTGTCCAAACACTCGCTGATATCAATCACAGCCTCCATCTTTTCCAACCACCTTGTAAGGACTATAGCTCCGCCTTTACCATCAAACTCCTTTGGTTTACAGGCTGCGAACTCTTTGTAAGTACACCCACGTCTTCTCCCATTAAACCTAGGTCCATTCTCATCTCTTCCTCCATTAGCATTATTGTTTGGTGGACCATTATCATTTCCATTGTCAAAGCCATTGTTGTTCTCATTCCCATCTCCATTATTGTTCCCTCCTCCATTATCACCGTTGTTCTCCCCATCATTCCCATTTGTATTTTCACCTTCGTTTTCTTCGTTATTTTCTCCATTATTCCCATTATTGTTGTCGTCACCACCATTGTTGTGATTCAAAATATTGTCGCTTACTTGAGCCACTATGGTCGGAATCAGGGCGGCCAGCTGCTTTGCAATCATGGCAGCTAAATCAGGGTTTTCGGCACCATTGTTGTTACCAGCCGGTCCTCCCTGATCTCCTCCACCGGGCGCTTCACCACGACCACCAGCACCTCTGCCTCTTCCTCTACCTCTGCCTCTTGGTGCATCACCTCCCTGACCGTCATTACGTGTGGCTCTTCTAGGCGGCATTTTCTAATAAATCATAGATAACATGTAAGCTTCAGTCGTATTAAGGTTCATTATGATGCAATCACATGAGTAAATAGTGCATTATTGTAAGTCTTATACTTCACAAGATAATACCACAACGACAAGGCAAAAATAATAATATATGCTTCATTATCATAAATCATAAGGTCTCAAGCACGTTCAAATACCGAAGTAACACCCCAAATAAGCAAATACTCTTAGTCTAGATGGGTCTAAACATAAAACATGAAATAACTAGAGATGACTATTTTCCAGTCTTTATTTCTCCATCAGTGCTCGCGTGACGTCAGTCCTGGTCGTCATCACTGCAGGAGGAACTAGAGAGGCTCGGGGGCAGGTCGGGATAGTTGTCCCACAAGTTGGTCTCGTCGGCGGGCGGCTGGATCCTAATCCGGTTCGCCGGGAATCCTCTAATTCGAGCCGTCCGCCTCACGGCTCCTCCATTGTTCACTTGTTGGGGCCTTGCCTCGGGGGCGTACCTTGCAATAGCATGTGCAATAGTAGGCGCAACATGAGTGAGCGGATCAAGATCAGCTGGTATGACGGGGTCTGCAGATGTTATGGGAACTACAGGTGCAGCAGGGTTAGGTTCCACAGGATTAATCAGTACAGTGGCGACAGCAGGTAAAGCGAGCACAACAGGGTCTATGGGTTCTTCCTCTTCAAACGAGTCTGGTGCATCAAGTATCACCTCCTCAGGGTTAGATTTTGTATTAGGAGATGTTTGCACTAGATATGCTAAGAGAATCTCTTCAGGCTTCGATTGGTTTTCAGAAGAGGTGAAACGAGCTATAGAAGTAACAGAAGGACTGATAGAAGACATCCTATAAGGAAAAAGTGTAAGAACTTTTCCCCAGATGCAAACAATATATCATGAAAGTAATAAGCAGTCAATCAAATCATGAAGAACATGCATGTAATATCAAATACACACAAGCCCTAGTATGCATCCTACATGAAGGTTCTTAGGTTATAGTCTAGGTCGAATGCTCCACCTAATTCTCTATAACCAAGGCTCTGATACCAATCTGTCACACCCCCGCTTATAGCGGAAACACGAGGATGTAACGGACGGGATCGTCATAACACCTGGTTAGTTTACAGAGACAAAATAAATGCAAAGATCCACGTGTCATGACGTCACCCGACACAATGGTGACTTGTGTCGTGGTTAGTCAGTTCCACGACTAGCATAGTCTATCGATTTAACAAAACCAAATCCAACATGAAATCCAACAAACAAAAGTTCAACACAGTATTCATAAGCGAAATCAAATGAAAGTCATAACACTAATGCATGACTACTGAAATCCTGAGGGTCTCTGCTAAGGCATTGGCTCTAGCTATCCTCTTTGATTATTATCACCTGAAAAGATATGCTCAAAAGTCAACACATGGTTGGTGAGTTCACAGGTTTAAACATAAATTGAAAACTTGTTGCTGTGCATGAGTTATGGATCATAAGTGTATACAGTTTATCACAAGTAATATCACATGAGCATCACAACCAAACCTATGACGAACCACACAGCAATTGTCGGAACATATTCACCCAGGGGTCGATCATAACCAAGGTCAGTCTCAACTAGTATACTAACATACATGGGTGGGGGTGTCAACCCAATAGTACTATCAATACCTGTCCGTCGGCTCCAACACCGGAGTTAAATAGTTGTGATTTAAAGAACCACACAGAAAACTCATGCATAAGATATAGCTTGCAAACAGTAACACGTTAATCCAAAATAAATTGAGATCACAGCTAGAAAGAGTGAGCATACTTTTCCCCCAAAGATTTATAAAATTGTGATGAAAATGGGGCCGTGAAACTCACCTTGAGTGCGATGAAACAAATAGAACAAACGCTTCAAAGAATGCGAGCGACGAACGGTCACACACCTATAGTTAGTCATAATTAAGTCTTTAAAATATATTTGACGAGAAAGGGATATTCGGTTGGTTCGGGTCGGTTCGGGTGTATCACGCGACTCACTTAAAAGATATATATTTATTAATGTTTATATACACATATATGACAATTTGATTACTCTCATAGTTAGACATGAGTGATATATATATATATATATATATATATATATATATATATATATATATATATATTCATATCAATACACACCATACATCACATTTACATTTATACTTCCCAATACACACACAAATCCAAAATAAGTACTTCGTACCTACGCACATGTTTACATCGTAATATACACATGTACTATATTCCTGCATATATTTTACATATATAGTTAGTAAACAACACACATATTCAATATATGTAAATATATATACTAATACTAATACTAGTTAATTCTACCTACAAGATGCATCAATAATGCCCATATATCCATTAACATAGGCACATATATATTATTATATCTACATATATCTTATTATATTTACATATATCTTAACTTACATACATATATACATTACGTATACATATATGCATTACATACCCAATTATAACATACATACATACATTAGCATACACACTGCATATACCCAAACACACACTGCACACACACACACACTGCACATACACCAACATACGCACGCACACACAACCATGTATACATACATACATACTCGACACATACACTCACGTACATATATATACGTTACATATACACATATACATACGAATACCCATACACAGCAGCCTTCGGCTGCTGTGTTTGTGTTCCATCACCCGCAATCATACACACATCACATATACATACATCAGTAGCACACACACTCACGCATATACAAACATATATATTCACGGTTGCGTACATACACAAATATACGAACACATATATACACCGACACATACATACGCATATACATATGCACACAATAGCTGCGTACAAGGCCACGAAGAAGCCCGATTCAACCGAAACAATCATTCAAACAACCCGAAACGAAACCGAACCAAACCGCGACAATAAACCGAAACGAAACGAAACGAAACAAAGTTTAGGACGATCGGTTACCGGCGAAACAAGTGAACGGCGAGACGACGGCAACCCGCGGCGACTAACGACGGCGAATTTGTGGCTTAAGCGGTGGTGAATCGCGAGAGAAGAGAAACGGCAGAAAGGTTTGCGCGAGAAGGGGGGGGCGGTTTTGGTTTGGGAATTTATTATTATTTTTTTTTCAATTTTACACTTTGGACCCTCGTCTTTAGATTAATTATTCCCTTAAGTTTAATTTAATTACAATTTAAACCCTCTACTTTAATTATAATAATAATAATATTAAGTTATAAATAAATATAATAATAATAATATTAATAATAATAATGGTATTAGTTACACTAATTAGTAAATAAACTTTATTAATTATTGTTTATATAATATTTGACAATTTAGGTTATTAATAATATTAGGGTTAACAAGAAACGGGTATACGAAAAGATTCGATTCGAAAGACGAATAAATTACGCAAAATAATAAATGCACAAGAAGAGTTAACGAACTTTTAAGTTAATTAACGGACCTGAAATTGACGAATGTCACATATTATTAGGCGGGAATGGGTGAAACCCGTTGAACTCAAAAGTATCCTATCTATAATCACGTTATTTTAACTAAAAGTATACTAAAATTGTTTTAATGGGAATAATTTTTGAAACCAAAATCACCCACACCGTTGGAAAAATAATCTTAATACAACCTCTATAAAGTAACGTTTTAAAAAAGATTGCATTTGCTAACAAAAAAGTTGCTTTATCTAACAAAAAAGTTGTTTTACCTAAGGAGAATTATATATTTTCTTCTGTAAACTTAATGAATTACATATAGGGTTAGGATCATTACAGAACCACTTTTTATTTTCAGAACTACAGAACCATTGATTTACATAAATGTATATTAAGTCTGGTAATAATTGACCTGTTTTACATATGTGTATATCAGACATGAATAACAAACTATAAAAAACAACTAAATATCACCAGGTTTAACTTACATCTATGTAAATCAATGGTTTATAATTTACATTTACGTAAATCAATGGTTCTTTTGGTTGTGAAAATAAAAAATGGTTCTGTAATGATCCCGATCCTATATAATTACATATATATATCCAACTTAAAATTTTAATTATATATATCCTTTTCTAGTACTTAGTCAATTACATATATACTCAAACTAAAATTTTAATTACATATATCCACTTAATTAAACATAAATATTACTTATTTACCCATTTGATTACTATATTAAAAAAACTTTTATAATTATTAATTTACTCTTTTTTACTAAACTATAAAATTACATAGTTACTCATTGCTTAATTAATTGTTTTTTATTTTTTTACTATCCAAACACATAAATTTACTCAATTTTGCACCACAAGTCATTGATCCGATCTCAAATCTCGCATTTACACTCGTTTTTGGTTCAGAAAATTATCAAACTTGAACCCTCTCGTGAATCTGATAGCTTGAAACAAACAAAGTAATGGTGCTGAAATTAGTTTGTGTGCGTTCTTAGTTAATTTCTAGTAACTTCAAGCTACTTGAATATGTTCTCAAGAAGGTTCGGTTCTGTTAGTTTTTGAATCAAATAAGTGAAAATGTAGGATTTGAGACCAGAGAACTATTCTTGACGCAAAAACAAGAATACATAGATGTTCGGATCATGCTGCATGACGGGATTGGACATGTCTTGTAGATGAATCGAGGAATGCTATCGAAAGGTAAACATAGCAAAAAAATAAATAAAAATAACGTAAGATACGTCAATGTCAAAATGTAAACAAATAATCATAACTTGAAAGTTAGTAAAAAAATGAAAAAAAGCTAGTTAAGAAATGAGTATATACATAATTTCATAGTTTTTAAATTAACCGTAAAATAGTAAATATATAAGTTATTTTTTAATAAATATATTCAAATGGGTAGATATGTAATATATATGTTTAATGAAGGGGATATATATAATTAATATTTTTAGTTTGGGTGTATATATAAATGACTAAGTTTTGAAATGAGATATATCTAATTAAAATTTCAAGTTGGTATATATTTAATTCATTAAGTTTACAAGGGGAATTATCTAATTGTTTCTTAGATCTAATATAACTTCACCTAATATAGTTTTTAATAAAAATATTGCTTTAACCTAATGCAACCTTTTAGGGCCTAATTCAACTTTTTTAATGCCTAATAATGTAACTTATTAAAAGAGTTGCACTAGTTTTATTTTGTTGTAGTGTCTAATATACTTTTAAAATAAAAATTGAATAATATTTAATAAATAAAAACATTAAAATAGGAAAATCATTACTTGAACATACATAAATAACAGAAAAGAATAAGAATGAATGGAAAAAATGATAAACTTTGTTGACTAAATGGATTCTTAGTGGAAGAGTATAATGAAAATACCATAAAAATTATTGAATATTAGTTAATAGTTAATTTATAGTGTAAAATAATTACCACCCGATGCCTGCCGTCCACAGGTAATCCATATTTTCATGGGGTGATTTGAAATTAGTGATATCATAATTTACGGGTTTCTAAATATTTCAATGAGGCAATCTTGTAGCTTAAGGCAAACCTAGAGGAAGTGAGGAACCTTTTTATTTTAACTTTTTTTTTAGAAATCATCAATGTGAATACGATATTTTAATTTATAATAGCGTAAGACTATTCAATTTCAAGAATTAGGGGATGTTCAATTTTCAAAGGATTTCTAACACTAAAACGACTAGAGCACTCCGGAAAGCCGCTTAAATGTTTTTTTAATTAACAGTAAATTCTATTCTACTGCTAAATCACATAAATATACATCATAATTCTATTCAAATAAAGATGTTTTCTTTACTAATAATTATTACTCTCACTTCCTCTATTGTTACCATTAATCTTTAATCATGATGATAGAATATGGTAAGAAAAACACACTCCTCACATTCGATTTAAACTTAAAATAACGCATATTTTGAGAGAAATCTTGTAGCTTTTAATCCTCATTGGTGATTTCCCAATAATGCAACCATAGCTTCTAAAATATCATAATGTTTTGATATAAAGTTGATTTCTGAATATCTGTGGGTCCATTATATTGTACATTTTTGAAAAGCAATGTCGCTGCTATGATTTTGCTATTCTTTGTTTCTAGCAAATATAGCCACATGCTCAATGCACCAGTGCTCGATCCTCCCATTTGCTATTTTTCTTTATCTTGTCACCCCATGTATTTTCCGATCATTAATCTATCTATACTAATAAAATAATATTTTAAAAGCCATAAGACACAATATTAGACCTCCTAAATTTTATTTTTTCGTTTCTTTATTCTAATAAATATCATGATATTATTTAATTCTTTTTCATATCAGTTGTTTTAATTAAAGAGATCTTTTTACAAATACAATTTTTTTAAAAAAATAACCTTTTATAAAATAAGATTTTTTTAAAAAAATATCAAACTTATTAAAAACAAAATATATTTTAAAAGCTATGTTTTCTAAAAAATAAAATTCTTATGAAACAAAAATAATTAAAATTCAAAGTTTAAAGAAATTATAAAAAATGACACTTTTTAAAAGCGGTTTGTTCTGAAGCAGTTTGTTTAAAAACCAATTTTCTTTTAGAAAAAAAAATTAACAAAAGTTTAAAAAATGATATTGTCCTTTTATCTCTTGTACTTAATGTCAATAATATCTTACATTATATTAAAAGATCGTTTTATAATTCTTTGATATTTTATTTTTTCGACCTATGTAATACACGAGGTATTGCCCTAGTTACATATATTTACAAGTAAAAAAAGTAGTTATATATTTTCTCTTTCTAAGACATATATATTATATATTAATCTATTTCCCTAAACTTAACTTATTAGTTGGTGTTTATATTTATTTTTACTAAGATATACTAACATATTTCACTTTTTAAAACCATCAGTTACATATTTTGAGCCTTTCGTGTAAATAAAAATAATAAATTAAATCTGTAAATTCAAAAGTTTAAGACTTTATTTCAAAACAACAATCACCGATAAATAAAGTTACATATCTCTTGAAAACTATGTTATAATTAAAAATTATAAAAAACAATATCTAACAATTTGTCACACCTAATCAATTGTTTATATTAATATTGGCATGATTATAAATATTATAATATTTAAATGAGAAGATTTAAATAAATGAGGGTAATTTAGGTAAAGCCAAAAATTATGTTTCTCTCTCCTCTTTACTAAGTTTTCTCTTTCATATCTTTTAATTACTATAAAAAATTATACGCATTACATATATGTTTAACTTCATAAGCTACGTATACGTAGCAGTAAAAAATAATAGTATCTGAAAATAAATGCCTACATATATGTAACTTTTACTGATACATATACGTAACTCATTAATGAACAAAACCATGAAATACATATACATAACTTATTAGTCAACAAGACGTGAAAGACATGTAAAAAAATACATAACGTGAGATAGATATTTTTACGAAAAGCATAACTTGAAATTGGATACAATCAATCTAAGTACATATGATAATGCCACCAAACATAAGTGAAGATTAAATAAAAAAATAGTATTACGTATACGTAACGTAGATGTTATGTATACGTACATCCGTGTTACGTATACGTAACACAATGTAACATTAGTGTTACTTATATGTACATCAGTGTTATGTATACGTAACAATAGTGTTCATTTTATTCATGGTGTTCTTTTTTCCAAATTAAAGAGATAATAAATTAATTATAGTCAATAAATTAATTGTTTATGGAGATAATTAAAGAATTTGTAACTGTCAAAATTAAAAGGGTTAAATTATATTTCTAGCCTTCTAATTAAAAAAATTAAAAAGGAAAATATATGATTGGTCGCCCTTGGTTTTTATGGTTTCCAAATATAAACATGGTTATCATTTGATCTCTCTCCTATATATATGTGTGTATATATATATGTGACACACACACACACACACACACATATATATATATATATATATATATATATATATATATATATATATATCACATATATATACATATATATACACACACATATATATATATATACATACATATATATACATATATATACATATATACATACATACATATATACATGCATACATACATACATACATACATACATACATACATACATACATACATACATACATACATATATACATACATATACATACACACACATATATACATATATACATACACGTAAACATACACGCATACACACATGCATACACACATACATACACACATACATACACACATACATACACACATACATCTCTATTCCTATATAATACATTTTGATGGGCCAATAAAGTAATTTTACAACATTCGTAAGACGCGCTCTTTCATTTTCCATTGCCTTACTTAACTGCTGGACCTTTCCCCTTCAATTCAACCGCCGACCCCTTCCCATTCCCCTTCCATTAATTGGTTGAACAAATCGGCAATTTGACCGATGGTTGCTTTTAGATGAAGTCGGAAGAACCCTAACTCATAATATCGTGGGGATTAGGGTGGAAGCGGCCATCTGATGTGTTTCATTTATCTTTCTATTATGGTTCAGAGGAGGCACTAGATGATCAGACACGTTCATCTTCACCGCCACCACAGTCATCATCGGGATCATCGTCGCCATCGCAACACAACAATAACAACAATCCAAAACTGGGGCTTCGGATCGATCTGGAATGGAACGCCGGAGTCGACGAAGATCAGGTTACTTTGAGGCTTCAGTCTCCAGGGACGTTTTATGTCAATAAGCTGAAACTGGCTTTGAAAACCCTTGAAGCGAGTGAAGGTTTTTGGTTCCTGAATCAATGGCGTTTTGTCTGATGAAATCACTGATTCGTGAATATTCAAACTCACTATCGGCAGCATTACGGTTGACATCACCGGAGGTCATCGGAGCAAAAAGTTATCTATGTGTTCAAAGTCTACTGTATTCTACCAAGAGAGCGAAAAAAGAAGAAACAATCGTCGCCGATGAGATAACACCTCATCCTCCGCCTCCACATGACTACGATGCTCCGACGTCGGCGATAAGCCGTCCGATATCGGATATTTTGAAGGAACTGAACAAGAAGGTTCCGGAATCCCTCATCAGAGTTCGAACAGAAGCCAATGGCTTCGCAATAAAACACGTTCCATGGTCTCTATATCTCTCTTTATAGTTTCGATTTTGCTGTTCTACGTATTTCGTATTTGATATGGGGGAGAATTGTTACATTGACTTGTGATTGATGTGATTTGGGCAAAATAGAGATTATGTTTCTCTGGTCGGTTAACTTGTGGAAATTTGGTTTGCCTATAAATTGTTAACCTAATTTGTTTCATAGCTATTTGACATGCTAATATGCTATAGAGGATTAGAGGGACTTGGTGAGTTTAAGTGAAGGTTTTAGGGGGTGTTTGGATATCAACATATGTGTTCTTCACTGATTATTTGGTTATTTCTATTTATGCATTGTGATGATCTATTTATTTAGGGTAATCAGTTCCATAATGCTAAGATAAAAGTTACCTATTTACTAACTTGAAACCTAACTAGAAACTTTTTTTTCAGGTTTACATGATTTCTTGGTGTTTTTTTTTTCACTAAATGTCTTTTTGTTTTTCATTTATTAGTTACTTAACTGATCATAATTTACGTATTTTTAACTTAGTTTAGCAGAAGCATATTTTCAGGCATAATCTCAAACAGTCTTTTTATAACACCTCCTTGAAAGGACAAGTAAAGAACATCATGATCCAAATAAAAGTTGGAAATCGTCAAGGTTTTGGAGGTGCTTTCTACTTAATTGGTTGTGAATTAATTTTTTTATGCATTTTAATGTGAATAATCAATTTTCTTCATTTCTTCAGGATCTTCAATCAAGAATGTTGGTAGCACAAACATGTTTAATAATAGGATATCTGCTACTAAAGCTTTTGATGGTAGAAGTGGAACAGTGATGCCTGGCAGTCTTTTGCGTTCTGTTGCTCATCCATCAGCTCAAAACATCCATCAACGGAAACCTTTTCAACAGAATTCATATAATATGGGCTTTCCAATTGCAGCAAATGATGTGCAATCCAATTTTCAGAACAATCCTGAGGCTACTCACCTTTTGGGCACCAAATCTAACACTCAAACATCAAATCGTAGGGCGTTTTTGAAACCACAGGTTCATATGGCCCAACCCCCACTACCTGGTCGGTGGGTGCGCCAAATTCCAGCATGGGAACATTCAAATGGGTTTAAGATTCCACGGATTAATTCATGGGAATCAGTACAGGGTGGTCGACCACTTGTTGCTGAAGCAAGTTCAGGTCACAACTGTAATGGTTTGAATTGCAACATGTGTGGTCATGCTGCTTCGGGCATAACATTTGGAAAAAGAAAATATCACTTTGCGCCCCCCTGTAATGAATCTTGGAGTGGTGGTGGTGCTCTCATGGAATCTAGAAAACAAAATTATTACTTCGAGACCTCTAATAATGAATCTTGGGTTAGCAACAGTACTGATCAAATGGAATCTAAAAGACAAAGATGTCACTTGGAGCCACTAAGTAATTATGAATCTTGTGTTAGCAGTGGTACTCTAATGGATGTACTAACTAAAAGTTATCTGCCTTTAGACTTGCCACCTTTGGAATAATGGCCCAATAGTAATGAGGATGCCTCATGCCTGGATGCTAACAATAAAAATGCAGTAGATGCTGTGCGAAATGGGCCTGAAGGAAAAGAGGAATAAAGTCAACTGGGCCCTAATGTAACCTCTATGTTTGCTCTCATTTGAGAGTCTTAACGTATCAAATGAACTATATTTAAATGCTTCTAAATTAATTCCAAAATCTGTCAATATTAATTTGTTTTAGTTCATTTTGCAGACCCAATTAGAAGATCTACATGAAGCTGAGCTTTATGAGGTATCCCTTTCTCCGCATAATTGTCATTTTTTTAATTTGTTTTCTAAATTTAATGGGTTGATACTTGGAAAACTATGATTATACTAATTAGTTAACTATGATTCATATACTGATTAATTATTCAGAGTTCAGAAAACCAAGCTTCCATGATATTCCTTTCTACACATAATTGGTTAACTAATGATGCACACACGTTTGCTTGATTCTACCTGTCATTATGTTTTGGTGGTTTGATGTGGTTTTTCTTCTTTGGGATTATTATGACATATATCTTTGTTTGTAGCTTTGTTCCTGGAGTTTTTGCTGGGTTTCAACATGTTGTCATCGTTCAACATTTAACTAATCTACAATTAAAGGTAACATTTATGCTCTTAAAGTTATTAAGAAATCATCATGTTGTTAGTTCCATTCATTAACTAGGTTGGGACCTATTACATAAAGACCCTCAAAATGCATTAGTCCATCACCCACATCTCAATTATGAAATTCAAATGAATTTTAATCATATTGAAGGTTGCTTCTATTATGAGTGTGTGGTTTTATTTTTTGTTTATTTTAAGTAGTTATTATCTGATTAAATTGCACTGAATTCTGATTTTTCTACACCATGCCTAAGTTGAGTCAAAAGAAAAGTGTTCTGTAATTCATGCTCTTGGAGTACATTCAATGTATGCATAAAATATTTACACATTCTGATGTAAGAAGCATTATTTTGGAACAGGGTCACACCAAATTTATTTTAACTTCAAAGTATAATCTTTACAACACTTTTATATAGTCTCCTAATGTCTTACATGTTGAAGCATAATTTATATGCTTCAAGAATACACCCGTAAGGTTGCTTTTTGTTTAACAAATTAATTGTAATGCGAATTTAGTTAAAAAAATCATTATTTAATATCCGTTTGAATATCTTTTTCCATGCCATATGACTAAACAGTATCCCTTGCTATTTACTTTAAGATTTATTTTTTAACATCATTACATGGCAATTTTGGTGACATGGTATGGTTGTTGCAATAATCTTGGGAATGATATTGGAAAGTGGCTCTAAATATGAAAATAACTGGGATATGCTACCTTTTATATGAAACATGTTTTAAAACCTTGTCATTTAAAAACCAATTTCAAACTATGATGACTTTTTCCCAATTTTAACTGGTAAATTTAGTTTATTCATTTCTACAGATCCCATTTTTTTGAATAGATCCGTTTTTATTTGTAATTTTACATTTACTATTTATGTCTTCTAACTTCAGTCTAAAAGAGAATGTCCTTGGGTGCTTTCTTTAAAAGTTTTATAAAGCCGCTACGAGAGTGTGATGGTATTTTATTCTGTTTTTAGTAATGAAACATCCGTTGTTCTATGAGTCCAGTTGATATTATATCATCCTTATTATACACACTTGAATGTCAAGGAAATTGATGCTTCTGGTATGTGTTCTTAAATCCTTAAATGGTTAAATAAAAGATTGCATAATATGATTTTAGGGTTGGTAATGGTATTTTTTTTTGGAAATGAAACTATTTGATAAATACTTAGCTATGTTTGTAAAGACATATCTAATATGGCTTGAACCTGCATAGTAAATGCATTTTATCTTGTATGTACATGACAACATTGAGTAAATTGACAGTATATAAAAGGGACATTTATATGTGTAACATGTATCAAGCAGAAAGGTAGTTAGCAAATTTTACAGCACATGCTATTTTTTATTGTCATTTTTGTTGTTTCTACTCTCTCTATTATTATGTTGCATGACAATGAGAAGAGCAAACCAGTGAAGCAATCATCCAAAACATTGTGAGAGCATCAATTGGAGTTACGAGGATGGCTGCATGAATCCTGTAAATCCACTCTTTGTTCAATTAGACGTCTTCATCATGTAAAAACCTATATGATGTTCTTTGGGTAACGGGTGTTCATGTCAAAACATGTTGTATCTTTTTACGAGTTGAAATGGGCTAGATTGGGTTGACCCAAAGCATTATTTGCTCTGGAAGCAACCACGAGTTTGATGGTAACCATGTTCACTCTCTTTTTACATATTAATGCATTATATATTCACTTTTTACTTGATAAATTATAATTATATATCATTTTTATTGGTCTGTATACCGTTTTTTAACCAACTAGCGAGTAAGCTTGTTTCCTATTCTACTCATTGTTTTTTAACCCACTGCCAAGTGAATAAGCTTGTTTCCTATTCTGCTTAACCGATTATGGTGTATGGAGAACCTATAGGCGATGACGTTGACCATTTTCATGTGAATGAATCGTCTGGGTCAAACAAACGCACCCGCCGCAACGCGCGGTCATTCCCGCTATACACACATACATACACACATACATACACACACATGCACGCACATGCACGTACACGCACGCGCACACATACACGTACACGCACGCGCACACATACACACACATAGATATATATATGTGTATATATATATAATATTATTTAAACAAAAAAATAAGGATATTCATTTATATTGATGGGTTTACGCAAGTTCTCGCAATAAAAGAGGGTTCTCGCTTGAATTTTTTTCTATATATATATATGTATGTATATATATATATATATACATGTTTTATAAAGAAGAAATATGTAATTGATTTTATAGCTTGAATTAGTGGTGTGGAGTAATATGTAAAACTCCTTTTTTAAATGATTTTATATATGCCACGTGCTCGATGGTAGGCTTCAATTGTATGGTTTTTTCATTTACTAGAAGGGTGCCCGCGCAATGCAGCGGGACGACATTTTACATTTAACACGTGCATTTAATATTTTGTTATTCTTGTAGTAGTTTTATAAAAGTTTATTATGTTTTTTTAAGCTAAAATTTAAAACAACAGATAAATGAGTTCTGCATGACGACTTGTATATACGTATTAACTTATTATACCTCATAAAATACAGATCGTTTCAGCAAAAAGTTTACACCAAAATATTTAAAAAGAACAGGTTAAGTTGTAATCTCAAAACATTTTTTAATGTGATAGATTAAAATATAGAGCTGTAATCTTAAAACATATTAAGTTTTTTTTGGTGTATGGGTAGATAATATAATATTTTATGCAAATATTAGTAAGTGTAAGGTTATTGTGTAACTAATTATAAGGGGTAATGTGTAAATAATGTTATAAATACTATTTTACCCTTAAAATTGGTTGTATTTTATGCATTAAATATAGTTAGTGTTCTTAATTTTTTGGTATCTTAAAATACCCCTATCATATGTGTGTATATATATATGTGACACACACACACACACATATATATATATATATATCACATATATATATTCATATATATACACACACATATATATACATACATATATATATACATATATATATATACATATATACATACATACATATATACATGCATACATACATACATACATACATATATACATACATATACATACACACACATATATACATATATACATACATGCAAACATACACGCATACACACATACATACACACATACATACACATACATACACACATACATACACACATACATACACACATACATACTGTAACGCCCCGAAATGTCCCGAAACGAGCCATTTAATAATAATGGGCTTTTAAGGGTTAATTTAAGAAATAAATGGGTAAATTAGTGGGCTATGGATCAAATTAACCTTAATGGGCTAGGCTTAATGGGTTTAAGGGCCCTAATCAGCCCTTAAACATGCATGAACAGCTCCATCATCACCATTTCAAACCCTAGCCACCAAATTCGTAGAGAGAGAAAGTAGAGAGAGAAAGTGAAGAAATTCAAGATTTGGAGCTTGAAGGTTTGAAGGATTGAAGTTCTAGTGGATTGGAGCATCAAAACACAAGAAAAGAGCAACAAAACGAGGTAAGAATCAGCCTCTAAGGCCTTCTGTAGATCAAACCCGGATTCTAGGGTTTTGGGGTTTTGAAAAGTTTAAAGAAACACATAAAGGTCGAATTTTTACGTATGAAAACGTGTAAAAAGCTTAGATTTGGTTTCATGGAAGGTAAGCTAAGGATTTGGACGTAAAAAGTTAAGATTTTGGGTTAAAAATGGGCTGGATCTGAGTTTCTGTTCATCCAGCGAAACTGGGCCCCGATCCAGCGAATTTAAGCATTTAACCAGCGAAACTGCACATTAGTTCAGCGAGACTAGGAGAAGTTCCAGCGAAACTACAGTTTCGCTGTGGCGAAACTATAGTTTCGCCGGTAATCTCGCTAAGACCCAGACTGACCTATAGACCTTGCGAGAATAGGGAATTCCAACGAAAGTTGGGCGCTCAAGGTAGCGAATCTGTCTAGCGAAACTAGCAGAAGTGCTGCCCAGCGAAACTGCAGGCGAAACTGTAGTTTCGCTGTAGCGAAACTATGGGCGAAACTATGAAGAAAATGACGTTTTTGCATGTTAACTTTCGTACAGCTAGAGTATTCAGGCTATAGCCTAAGTGACTTAGAATTTAAGCTACTTGGACGAGTTCAGGTGAGTTCTAGACCCCTCCTTTACCTGTTTTCAATGTTTTGGGGTGATATGCATACTAAATTACATACTTTTATGACGACGGTCTTTAAGACCATTTTATCAAGAAAATAAATTTTCCTAAAGAAAAATGTGCCCTTTAAATAGTTCAAAATAATTTTCAGGCGCGCTGACCTGGCAGCCCGGCCCCAGCCAGGGGCGTTGCCCCTTGGACCCCACTAGGGGCCGCCGCCCCTAGAACCCCGCTATCAGGGGCTGGCGCCCCCGAACCCCCGCTGTCCCGCGGAGGGTCAGTTATCTGGTTTATCTCTCATGATTGATGAAATGTGAATGCCTAGACTAAGAGTTTGCTTCTTATTATGTATTGTGTTGTGTTATGTTATGTATAACTTAAACATGACAGTGAAACATAAAGAAAGGTTATGAGGCCCATAACATGTACCTTGATAAAGTGATAAAGTAAAGCCTTGCAAGCAATTGATAAAGGAGGGTTGCATTCGTTGTACCCTCACCAGTGATAAAGTAATAAAGTATGCTCGAACAGGCAGGTCAGTAAGTCCTAAATTGGCATGACAATAATGGCCTGATCGGGTACGGCAGTAAGTCCTTAATTGGCATGTCGGTAAAGTCCTAGGCGAGCCTAGGCACCGATAGTGACAGAGAATTGACGGATAAAGAAGAGTAATTAATAACAATAAATGATAAAGTAATGATAAAGTGATAGCCTGTGTGTATTTATATTTTGATAGACAATGATTATTTTCAACTGATAAAGCTAATGTCTCTTACGAAAGTTATTTAGCAAAGTAAACCTAGAATTCACTCAGCGAAGCTGACTTTTGTATGCATATCAGTTGACAGGTAAGAGTTAGAGCTTATGGGACGTGAGCATGGAATGGAAGCTTCTTGGCACTCAAAGACTGGCATCCCCGATAAAGAAAAGCTTAAAAGGACTTTTAAATAGCTTTGATGTTTAAAGACAATGTTTATATTTTATTTGTAATGAATTGAAATTACAGTATTTTCCGCTGCAATATATATAGATATCTATTATATATGAGTAAATGATTTCTTTAAATCAATGTTATGCTGTGAATGACCAACTGTGAGGTCCCCCTGAGAAAGGTGGGCCTTACAAGTTGGTATCAGAGCCAATGTTTAAGGGATTTGGGAAAAACCATTTTATAAACCTAAACTTAAACAGATAATGGGACCAAGTGTCAAGGATGCCAGTCCAAGAAGCTCCATGCCCAGAGGTAACAAATATGCTATAGGTATTATTCTAGTGGATAGTGCCTTCTTAGTTAAGTTAGAGCCGAGGTAGAGTATGATAATGTTATCTGTGATGCCTATCTGAACTTATGTGACTTATACGTGTATAGACTAGGTATAGCAGGTTCTAGTGTTAGTGTGGTTCAGGATAGGAAAGTTTATGGCACGGGAAGTTCTGTAAGTAGTTAATCACAACTGGCCACTGTTATTAAAAATTTACAAAACTTGTCGTGAACTGAACTTGCCTTGAAAGACCATATTAACATTCTGAATCTTATAGGAAGTAGAATGAATGGCACCTAAGAAAGAAGTTCCAACCATGGTCACCCGGAGAAGCACTAGGGGAAGGCCCCCGACTAAGGCAAAGGAAACTGCAAGTGCAACTGTGAAGCCAACAAAAAGGTCAACCAGAAAGCCGGTTGAGGAACCGATTAAGGAGGAGGAGGTTGAGTTAGGAACGGGAGCCGAGGGGTCTACCCCTGATTAGGCCAAACTGAAAGAGACAGTAAAGGAAGCTATTGCCCAAGAGGTGCATCAGGTCCTGTCTGGAGTGATGCCCGCTCTGCTTGCGGAATTTGTGGAGCAGGTTAAGGGCGACAGTAAGAAGAGTACGGCTTCAGAAAAAGTTGATAAGAAAGGGGCAGTCAAGACTGAGGAGTTGAGCGACGAGGGAGATCGTCTGGGTAACCATGATG
The DNA here is from genome assembly GCA_024085815.1 of Flaveria linearis. NCBI lineage: Eukaryota > Viridiplantae > Streptophyta > Magnoliopsida > Asterales > Asteraceae > Flaveria > Flaveria linearis. The sequence continues at coordinate 61,332,751 of CM044013.1, read as the reverse complement.
GCCCTGAAGTGGAAGAGAGGGCGAAGGGGTGCAGCTACGGGGATTTTCAGAGGTGTAAGCCCCCAACGTTTGATGGTACTGGTAACGCTGCCACTGCTCAGCGTTGGATTAGGGAAATGGAGGCTGTACTGAATATCAGTGAGTGCCGTGAAAACCAAAAGGTGAAGTTTGCTTCCCATTCCCTTTTGGATCCAGCACTGTGTTGGTGGGATAACATTGCTGAGTCTTACGGAGAGGAGGCCATTGAGAGGATGAAATGGCCGGAGATGAAGAGGTTGGTGATAGAGGAGTACTGCCCGGAAAGAGAGCTTGACAAGGTCGAGCAAGAGTTTGTGAGTTTGGAGGCTGGAAATATGACTCACCAGGAGTACACTACAAAATTCAATGAAATGGCACGTCTGGTGCCTGATTTGGTAACTCCTGAAGCCAAAAGGATCAAGAGGTACATACAAGGGTTGCCTCTGAACATTCGTAGGGACATGGTCACTGCTCGACCTAGTACTTTTAGGTCAGCAGTGGACCTCAGTGGGAGGTTGTACGATCATCGCAGGCCGGTGGCAGTGGGTGAGACGAGGAAAGTTTGGAACAATAATGGGAAGAGGTATGGAAGTGGTAACTACCAACCGGGAAACAAGAAAACGAGAGTGGATGCAAAACAAGCGATCATGAAGGGGGTAGAAGAAATCAAGGAATGTGGGAAGTGCGGGAGGAGGCATCCTGGAGAATGCCGGATGGGTAGCCCTGGGTGCTACCGGTGTGGAAGACTGGTCACTTGGCGAGAGAGTGCCCGAAAGTGGACAAGTGCTTCAACTGCCACGAGTCGGGGCACCGCAGCAATGATTGCAAGAAAGCTAAGGCGAGAGGCTCGGGAACGAGCGGGGATGAGGACAAGGGAGATGATGGAAAGCCCAAGGTCAGGGCAAGGGCTTTTACCATGAACAAGAAAGAGGCAAGGAAAGACCCAGACGTAGTGTCAGGTACGTTCCTTGTCAATGATGTCTGTGCCTCCATATTATTTGATAGTGGTGCCAGTAAGTGTTTTGTATCTGTATCCTTCTGTGCTACACTAGATGCCCAAACTAAGGAAATAGATGATGCCTTCGAAGTAGAAACAGCCGATGGTAAGTCCATTAGAATAGTCAGAGTGATAGAGGATTGCCACATTAAACTAGGAGGTCATTACTTTCCCGCACAATTGTTTGCCATGCCCTTAGGAGGTTTCGATGTCGTACTAGGGATGGATTGGTTAGCTGCCCACGATGCTAACATAGTATGTCAACAAAAGATGATTCGATTAACGGCTCCAGATGGTAGTCCGGTTACGATCTACGGTGATAATGATTGTAAGGTTCCAAGGATCATTTCCATGATCAAGGCGGGGAAATGTATGAGGCGAGGGTGCAGAGCTTATCTAGCGTATGTCAAGGATGTTAAAGATAAGGCGAAAGAGATGTCCGATGTACCAGTGGTGCGGGACTTTCCTGACGTATTCCTGGAGGATCTGCCTGGAGTACCACCAGATAGAGAGATAGAGTTTCAGATTGACTTACTGTCAGGAGCCCAACCCATTGCCAAAGCACCCTACCGCCTAGCTCCGTCCGAGATGAAGGAGCTCATGTCACAACTGCAGGAACTCCTTGATAAGGGATTTATTAGGCCCAGCATTTCTCCATGGGGCGCTCCAGTGCTGTTTGTGAAGAAGAAGGATGGCAGCATGAGGATGTGTATAGATTACAGGGAGTTGAATAAGCTGACCGTGAAGAATCGATACCCTCTACCCCGGATAGACGATCTGTTTGATCAGTTGCAAGGGGCAAGCTGGTTCTCCCGGATAGATCTTCAATCCGGATATCACCAACTGAAGGTAAGGGAGCAAGATATCCCAAAGACGGCTTTCCGAACGCGTTATGGCCACTATGAGTTTCTGGTCATGTCTTTCGGGCTAACCAATGCTCCTGCGGCATTCATGGACTTAATGAATCGCGTGTGTCGCCCGATGTTGGACCGATCAGTGATAGTCTTCATTGACGATATTTTGATATACTCAAAGAATGAAGGAGACCACACTTGTCATATTAAGGAGGTGTTAGAGACTTTACGAAAGGAGAAACTGTATGCGAAGTTCTCTAAATGTGCCTTCTGGCTACGGGAGGTGCAGTTTTTAGGGCACATTATAAATTCCGAAGGAGTCATGGTTGATCCAGCAAAGGTGGAGGCAGTTACGCAATGGAATTCCCCAAAGACGCCATCCGAAATCCGTAGTTTCTTGGGATTGGCTGGCTATTATAGAAGGTTTATCAAAGATTTCTCGAAGATAGCTTCCCCATTAACAAGGTTAACGAGGAAGAACATGGTGTTCGACTGGGGAAAAGAACAGGAAGAAGCGTTTCTGGAATTGAAGGATAGACTGACCAAAGCTCCTGTGCTAACCCTGCCAGAGGGAGATGAAGACCTAACGGTATACTCCGACGCTTCTTACTGCGGGCTAGGCTGTGTGTTGATGCAAAGAGGAAAAGTTATAGCTTACGCATCCAGACAGCTAAAGGACACGGAGGTTAATTACCCGGTTCACGACTTGGAACATGCCGCAGTAGTGTTCGCATTGAAGATCTGGACACTATTTGTATGGAACTAAGTGCGCCATATTTACCGACCACAAAAGTCTGAAATATTTCTTTGAGCAGAAGGACCTAAATATGAGACAAAGGAGGTGGTTGGAGTTGATAAAGGATTACGACTGTGAAATCCATTATCACCCGGGTAAGGCGAACGTGGTAGCCGATGCCCTGAGCCGAAAGGAAGGATATGAACCGATCCGGGTGAAGGCGTGCCAACTAGTAGTGACCCCAGATGTTATGAGGATGATAAGCAAAGCTCAAATAGACGCTTTAAAAGAGCAGCAAATCAATAAGGAAAGGATGGTGGGAAAATTGGATGAATTGGTAGAGAACACCTTGGGTGTTAAGACCTTCCATGGCAGGATATGGGTTCCGAAGCATGGTGACTTGCGGGAAAAGATTATGGACGAAGCGCACAAGACCCGCTACTCAATTCACCCAGGCGCAAATAAGATGTACCACGATTTGAAGAAAGATTATTGGTGGCCCGGGATGAAGAGAGATGTGGTTGCGAATGTAAATAAATGTCTCACGTGCCTACAGGTGAAGGCTGAGCACCAAAGACCTTATGGTTATGTTCAGCCATTAGAAGTACCAGAATGGAAGTGGGAACATGTTACCATGGACTTCATCACCAAGCTACCCCGCACGGCAAAAGGCCACGACGCGATATGGGTGATAGTTGACAGACTAACTAAGAGTGCGCATTTCCTTCCAATCAAGGAAGCAATTAGTTCAGAAAAGCTTGCTGAACTGTTTATCCGAGAAATCATGGCGCGACATGGTATGCCCGTATCGATTGTTTCAGATAGAGATACGCGGTTCACCTCGAAGTTCTAGAAAAGGTTCAATGAAGAAATGGGCGCGAGGTTGCATGTTAGTACCGCATACCACCCACAGACCGATGGGCAATCGGAAAGAACGATCCAGACACTAGAAGATATGCTTCGGGCATGCATTATCAAATTTGGCGGTAATTGGGATGATCATCTGCCACTAGCAGAGTTCTCCTATAACAACAGCTACCACGCCAGTATTAAGATGCCCCCATATGAGTTATTGTACGGTCGACGGTGTAGAACTCCTATTTGTTGGGGTGATGTCGGACAGAAGGAGCTAGGAAGCTTAGAAGTTGTGGAAGCCATAACGGAAAAGTTGGAGAAAATCAAGGCGTATATGAAGGCTGCCAAGGATAGACAAAAGTCATACGCCGACAAAAGAAGGAGACCAATAGAGTTCAGCGTGGGTGATAGGGTAATGCTAAAAGTGTCACCATGGAAGGGAATCATCCGATTTAGGAAGAGGGGGAAACTGAGTCCCAGGTTCATCGGACCATTCGAGGTACTAGCACGAGTTAGGGACGTAGCTTACAGGCTAGACCTTCCAGAAGAATTAAGTGGGATTCACCCTACCTTTCATGTGTCGCACTTAAGAAAATGTTTAGCACCAAATGAGGCAGTCGTACCTCTAGATGATATCGAGGTGGACGAGAAGCTGAACTATGTAGAGCAACCAGTGGCTATACTGGATCGGAAAGAGAAACAATTGAGAAATAAAGTAGTCAAGCAAGTCAAGGTGCAATGGAAACACCGAAAAGGGTCGGATGCCACCTGGGAATCCGAGGAGGAAATGAGACGCCAATACCCCAATCTGTTTAATGACGAGTCAGGTTTCGAGGACGAAACCTAAATAAGGGGGGGAGACTTGTAACGCCCCGAAATGTCCCGAAACGAGCCATTTAATAATAATGGGCTTTTAAGAGTTAATTTAAGAAATAAAGGGGTAAATTAGTGGGCTATGGATCAAATTAACCTTAATGGGCTAGGCTTAATGGGTTTAAGGGCCCTAATCAGCCCTTAAACATGCATGAACAGCTCCATCATCACCATTTCAAACCCTAGCCACCAAATTCATAGAGAGAGAAAGTAGAGAGAGAAAGTGAAGAAATTCAAGATTTGGAGCTTGAAGGTTTGAAGGATTGAATTTCTAGTGGATTGGAGCATCAAAACACAAGAAAAGAGCAACAAAACGAGGTAAGAATCAGCCTCTAAGGCCTTCTGTAGATCAAACCCGGATTCTAGGGTTTTGGGGTTTTGAAAAGTTTAAAGAAACACATAAAGGTCGAATTTTTACGTATGAAAACGTGTAAAAAGCTTAGATTTGGTTTCATGGAAGGTAAGCTAAGGATTTGGACGTAAAAAGTTAAGATTTTGGGTTAAAAATGGGCTGGATCTGAGTTTCTGTTCATCCAGCGAAACTGGGCCCCGATCCAGCGAATTTAAGCATTTAACCAGCGAAACTGCACATTAGTTCAGCGAGACTAGGAGAAGTTCCAGCGAAACTACAGTTTCGCTGTGGCGAAACTATAGTTTCGCCGGTAATCTCGCTAAGACCCAGACTGACCTATAGACCTTGCGAGAATAGGGAATTCCAACGAAAGTTGGGCGCTCAAGGTAGCGAATCTGTCTAGCGAAACTAGCAGAAGTGCTGCCCAGCGAAACTGCAGGCGAAACTGTAGTTTCGCTGTAGCGAAACTATGGGCGAAACTATGAAGAAAATGACGTTTTTGCATGTTAACTTTCGTGCAGCTAGAGTATTCAGGCTATAGCCTAAGTGACTTAGAATTTAAGCTACTTGGACGAGTTCAGGTGAGTTCTAGACCCCTCCTTTACCCGTTTTCAATGTTTTGGGGTGATATGCATACTAAATTACATACTTTTATGACGACGGTCTTTAAGACCATTTTATCAAGAAAATAAATTTTCCTAAAGAAAAATGTGCCATTTAAATAGTTTAAAATAATTTTCGGGCGCGCTGACCTTGCAGCCCGGCCCCAGCCAGGGGCGTTGCCCCTTGGACCCCATTAGGGGCTGCCGCCCCTAGAACCCCGCTATCAGGGGCTGCCGCCCCCGAACCCCCGCTGTCCCGCGGAGGGTCAGTTATCTGGTTTATCTCTCATGATTGATGAAATGTGAATGCCTAGACTAAGAGTTTGCTTCTTATTATGTATTGTGTTGTGTTATGTTATGTATAACTTAAACATGACAGTGAAACATAAAGAAAGGTTATGAGGCCTATAACATGTACCTTGATAAAGTGATAAAGTAAAGCCTTGCAAGCAATTGATAAAGGAGGGTTGCATTCGTTGTACCCTCACCAGTGATAAAGTGATAAAGTATGCTCGAACAGGCAGGTCAGTAAGTCCTAAATTGGCATGACAATAATGGCCTGATCGGGTACGGCAGTAAGTCCTTAATTGGCATGTCGGTAAAGTCCTAGGCGAGCCTAGGCACCGATAGTGACAGAGAATTGACGGATAAAGAAGAGTAATTAATAACAATAAATGATAAAGTAATGATAAAGTGATAGCCTGTGTGTATTTATATTTTGATAGACAATGATTATTTTCAACTGATAAAGCTAATGTCTCTTACGAAAGTTATTTAGCAAAGTAAACCTAGAATTCACTCAGCGAAGCTGACTTTTGTATGCATATCAGTTGACAGGTAAGAGTTAGAGCTTATGGGATGTGAGCATGGAATGGAAGCTTCTTGGCACTCAAAGACTGGCATCCCCGATAAAGAAAAGCTTAAAAGGACTTTTAAATAGCTTTGATGTTTAAAGACAATGTTTATATTTTATTTGTAATGAATTGAAATTACAGTATTTTCCGCTGCAATATATATAGATATCTATTATATATGAGTAAATGATTTCTTTAAATCAATGTTATGCTGTGAATGACCAACTGTGAGGTCCCCCTGAGAAAGGTGGGCCTTACACATACACACATACATACACACATACATACACACACATGCACGCACATGCACGTACACGCACACGCACACATACACACACATAGATATATATATATATATGTGTGTCTATATATAATATTATTTAAACAAAAAATAAGGATATTCATTTATATTGATGGGTTTACGCAAGTTCTCGCAATAAAAGAGGGTTCTCGCTTGAATCTTTTCCTATATATATATATATATATATATATATGTATATATATATACATGTTTTATAAAGAAGAAATATGTAATTGATTTTATAGCTTGAATTAGTGGTGTGGAGTAATATGTAAAACTCCTTTTTTAAATGATTTTATATATGCCACGTGTTCGATGGTAGGCTTCAATTGTATGGTTTTTTCATTTACTAGAAGGGTGCCCGCGCAATACAGCGGGATGACATTTTACATTTAACACGTGCATTTAATATTTTATTATTCTTGTAGTAGTTTTATAAAAGTTTATTATGTTTTTTTCTAAGCTAAAGTTTAAAACAACAGATAAATGAGTTCTGCATGACGACTTGTATATACGCATTAACTTATTATACCTCATAAAATACAGATCGTTTCAGCAAAAAGTTTACACCAAAATATTTAAAAAAAACAGGTTAAGTTGTAATCTCAAAACGTTTTTTAATGTGATAGATTAAAAGATAGAACTGTAATCTTAAAACATATTAAGTTTTTTTGGTGTATGGGCAGATAATATAATATTTTATGCAAATATTAGTAAGTGTAAGGTTATTGTGTAACTAATTATAAGAGGTAATGTGTAAATAATGTTATAAATACTATTTAACCCTTATAATTGGTTGTATTTTATGCATTAAATATAGTAAGTGTTCTTAATTTTTTGGTATCTTAAAATACCCCTATCATATGTTTTATATATAGTATAGATATATTTTGATTATTTTTATGTTACTACTAATACTAAATAAATTTTATTTTTTCTATTATAATTTTTAAAATGTAATGTTTATAAATTTTAAAAATATCAGAATATTACTAATAAAAATAACAAAGCTAATAGTAATAGTAATGCATAAATCCTTAAACTTTTTTAAGTACTAGTCAAAATTAAGATATTTTTTGGTGAAATTATAAAATAAATTTAATTTATATATATGATATAAAAAACGATTTGGGTCAAATATAACACTTTCGTTTTTAAATTCGTTTTTCATCCACATCACTTCTTATTAAAACAACGTAACAGTTTCTTAATTTTAGAATATATTGTTGGAGTTTGAACGTTGTGATCATTCTAAACAATGAACTAGATAATTTTTTTAATATACGTTTTCTTCATGGCATCGCACGGATGAGAAAAAAATGCTATTTTCTACTAAGTTTAGTTATATCATAATTTACGGGTTACTCAATTTCCCAATGATGCAATCTTGTAGCTTAAGGCAAGCCTAGAAGAACCTTTTTTTATATTTTACACATCATCAATGTGAATATGATATTTTAATTTGTAAAAATTGTATGGTTTTTGTTATTATCATTCAAGATATAGGACGAAAATAAATAAACATTATAAACTAAGGAATATAACAACTACATTAAACCAACAAATATCACAACTAAAAAAGTGAAAATTTATAAACTAGATTGAATAAAATTCATAAACTAATATGTCAACATGATTAAACTATCAATACTTATAACTTACCTATAAAATTTAAAAGAAGTTTAATTAAAGAATTTTTTTTAACGGATTGGGTGGTGGAGACGGGTCCTAGTGCCAAATATAAAATCTATTTTCTCTAATAGCAATTTCTTGAGATAATGTCATATATGACTCTAAATCTTAATTTGCATATACCAATAGATAGCCGGTTTTATCGAAAAATTGCACGCAACGTCAGATAATAGATATTAGACAATATTATTATTAGGGTTTGGTAAAAATTATTATTAAGGTAAAGCCCACGAGCCCGTTTAGGTTTTTAGGGTTTCATTGTAAACTCTATATAATGTAACCTAACCTATCAATAATAATTCATTCAGTATTTTACCATCTTACATGGTATCAGAGCCTTAGGGTTCTGGTTACCTTCTTCTCCGCTGCACCACTACAAAAACATACAAACCCTAGCCGTCGCCACCGGGTTCAAACCTTAGACAGGGCGGTGTGCCGCCGCCGCCCTGTCCCACCTTTATTTTTCTGTTTCGTTTCTTATTTATTTTCTAGTTTATGTTGAATAAAACTTTGTTATCGGTTGAGGATTCGAACCTATTACCCATATCCATTCTCTTGGTTTGTTCAAATTCATTCTTTTGGTTTGTTTCTGGATTATGGCTTTCAATTTGCAGCGGTCACTATATTTTCTTTATTCTTTTTATTTTTTTCGTTTATCGGTGTTTTAGCCGCATCAAGGACCACGGCCCATGGCTACCCGATCTCAAACTACGGTTTGATTAAATATTCTATTCTTTTTAGATCTACGGATCTTATCTCTTGATCTACGTATCCAAGACACCGCCACCTGACTACGATCACAGTCTTGCTTTCTTTTTTTTTTCCTTTTTTTTTCCTTTTTTTATCTACTTATGTCATCTCTTGATCTACGGATCCTATAGAGTGCCGCTTGTTAGCCTTGCGACATCACCAACGACTACAGTCGCTAATTAAATCTCAACATATTATTCCAAGAATCAATAACCATGAAGTATCAAGCAAACTATGGATAGCATAATCAACCAAAATATGGATGACAACATCAAGCACAATATTATTTGTTGGCAATAGTTTGGATAGTCAAGTCGATCGAAGCATGTTTATCTTATTATTATTGTTTTATGTTTTTTTGTTTCCCAGTCATAGCGTCAGGTTACTTTCGCTACGACTGCGGGGGAGTATTAGACAATATTATTATTAGGGTTTGGTAAAAATTATTATTAGGGTAAAGCCCACGGGCCCGTTTAGGTTTTTAGGATTTCATTGTAAACTCTATATAATGTAACCTAACCTATCAATAATAATTCATTCAGTATTTTACCATCTTACAATAGAGACATAATCCTTTGTAATTCGCTAGTAGTAGATACTACAACTCAAAATTCAGCTTCTGTGGAGGAATGAGCCAGGGTGGGTTTCCGTTTAGAACTACAAGCTATCGGATCTAAGCCAAGATAGATGAGTACTTCGGTACATTTCTTAGTCACCTATCCAATTAGCACCAGTAAAAGCATGTAGGTTTATTGGAAAATTACGACGAATAAATAAAGCATGGTGAAGTGTTCCATGTAGGTATCGTAGTAGTCTCTTAAGAGCAGCCTAATCAATGTCGGTTGGACAACGCATAAATTGTGAAAGCTTGTTCACAACAAAAGTGGCATATGGGCGCCTTAATGACAAGTATTGCAATGCACCAACAAAGGAATTATAAGTAGTTGTGTTTGTTAGAGGCGTGCCATTGGTTAAGAAAAGATGGTCTGAAGTTGTCATAAAGGTGGGTTTGGTTTGAGAAAGAAACAAACCAATAGGACAAGGGAGGACTTCGACTCCAAGAAAATAAAAGAGATTATTGAGATCATTAGGAGAGAATTAGTTGGCTAACTAAAGGGCTGTTTGGTAACTTCTTAATGAAACCATTAACATGCTATCTCTGAATCGATAAGAGGTGAGGGTGTTTGTATAAGAAAAATATAGGCTCATAATGAAACCACTCAGCATTGAATGGTTAAGCTATAAGGGAATGCTGAATGAAAAATCCAATTTACCCCTAATAATTTAAAGCTCCCACCCACACCCATCGACCCCAACTCCCATACCCATATACGACATGTTGCTTACCATTGGGTTTTGCAGTCGCCATGGCCCTACCAACCTCCATCCGTCGACTTCAATCGCACCAACGACCTCCCTTTCTCTCCCCATCATTGACAATCTATCTCATTTCTTAAATAGTGACCTACACCTAGCCGATTTCAACAGCCACCTCTACCCCCAGCTTCAATCACGACCTGCACCCATGTTTCTTCAACTAGTGACCTGCATCCAATAAGTAATTATATGCTAATCTTCTCAATTACTTGATTTAGACCATCTAATTCGAGCTCATTAATCAAATGGTGTATGTTTTTGAATTTTGATTAATCATTTTTGTTTGTAACTTTATATTTTAGCAAAAAATAGTTAGTGTTTCAACAAACTTTAAAGGGTTTTTGTTTGTATTGTAGCAAAACTTGAGTTTTTGCTTGAAAAGAAAAACATGTTCGAGTTGAAACAGGTTGAAATTAGGCTAGACAAACTGTTTTGACGCCCATACACTTTTTTATCATTTCAGAGGGATTAAATAGTCATTCTACACAGGTATTTAGAGATTCAACAAAACAATAGTTACTGGTTTAACACTTATTGGTTCAGAGTCTCTTATCCAGTCATACATCTTACTAGTTTAACACTTACTAGTTCATATCTTTTCAAACAACTCCTAAGTAATAAATGAAGAGACAAAGGAAGAGTTGGGTCCGATGATGATAATATTATCAACGTACACTAGAATATACATAGGAGATGTTGTGGGTCGATGAACAAAAATAGAAGGATCGTAAATTGTAGGTTTGAAACGAGCCAATAATAAAAAAGATTCGAGTTTGTCATACCAAGCACGAGAGGCTTGGTGAAGACATAGATAGCCTTATGTAGTTTACAAACGTGATGCGGAAAAGATGGATCAACAAACCCAAGGTGGATTCAGTGAGGGTGCTTTGTAAGAATGCATTACTGATATCTAATTTATACATACACCAATTTTAAGATGTAGCTAAGAAGAGAATAAGACGAAGAGGGGCAGGTTTGACAACAAGACTGAAAGTCTTAATGTAATCAAGTCCAGGTCATTAGGGAAAGCCTTTGGCAATGAGATGTGCTTTTAGGTTATCAACAGACTTGTCAGGTTTGAATTTAGTTTGAAAACCCCATTTAAAACCAACTAAATTAGAGGTTGAATTAGGAGGTATAAGAGACCAAGTTTGATTTGAAGTAGGGTGTCATGTTCATATTGCATGGCTTTTTGCCACTAAGGTTGTTTGATGGATTGGGTAATGGTAGTAGGTTCTAGAAAAGGCTAAGATATAGAGTAGCAAAAAACAAAATCATTGTTATGGTACTTTAGATTAGGTTTCTTTGGTCTGCTTTGTTATGAGGAAATAAGAACATGTCATTTGAGTTAGGAGTGACATGGATGGTAGGGTAGGAAGTGAGAGTAAGTTGAGTATGGGAAGTGGAGAGTTGGGTTGTTAAGTGTTATATAGTAAGGAAACTACAATGGTTTTATGGTGGCATGAATAAGTAATGATTGGAGGAGTGAGTGAACTAATAGATGATGTTGGGGATGAAAGTTTGGTGGCGGGTTGGTGAGGTAAAAGGTTATCAAGGTGGTGGCTGGGTGGCGGGTTAAGGTGAAATAAGAGTGGTGAGGGATGGAGGTTGAAAGATAAGAAGAAGAGTGATATTAAGCCAAGTGTTAGGATTAGGAGATATTTATAGAATAGTTTTAGTTAAGGAGGGGTAGGGGAAGGTTGTTTCAACAAAATAAACATGAAGAGAAGTGTATAATTTGTTAGTGACAAAATCAAGTAGATGATATGCACTTTGATAAGAGGAGTAGCTAACAAAGATGCATAGTGCAAAAAGGGATTAAAGTTGTGGGTGGAGTAAGGGCGTAGCCAAGGATAAGAAAGACAACCAAAACTTCTTATTTTTGATAATTAGGAAGAGTGAAAACTTCGAATATATGGAGAGTCATTTTGAAGTGTAATAGTGGGAAGCTGGTTTTAGTGATATGTTCGCACGGGAAAGTAAAAGATACCCGTTTCAACGATCTAACGATGTCAGCTTTTAGCATAGCCATGCTTGGGTGTGTGAGGATGGGATGTGAGATATGTTATTCTACAAGAAGCTAGGCGTGGAGCAAGTCTAATGTATTATCGTTTACGTCGAAGAATAGTTGTTTGATCTTGGTTAGAAATTTTTTTCTATTAGATGTTGAAAATGAAAGAAGGTGGTATGAGAGTTGGATTTTTGTTTTAATGTGTAAAGCTAAATATATTTTGAAAAATAATCTAAGAATATTATGTAATATCTAAACCCGTCAAAGTATGTAAGGGGAGATGACCACACATTAGAAGACATTAATTGCAACAACGAATTAGTAGTAAGTGTTGAAGCATGAACGGAAGCTTATGATTTTTATTTATGTACAAGAATTATAATTATATGTCACAAATCGAATAATCTCAACACAGCAAACCAAAAACACCAACAGATTGAATATAAAGACAATAACTACAAAATACAACCAGAGAATCTTTGAGAAAACAATCTGTACAAATGAATACAAGAACACAATACAGATCACTAATGTAGTGATCTGATCTTGCTAAGATCTGATGAAGAACTAACAGGGTTCACGATATGAGAAACCCTAATCGAAGAATCAGAGAGAGAGAATGTGAAGCGTTCGTTTGAGAGGTGTGTCAAGTGTGTGTGAAATGAAACACACGCTTGACTATATAAACCACATCCGAAGCAGAGCCCAGCAGCGAGAAGCCCATCAGCAGCAGCCCATCAGCAGCAGCTGTAACACCCGTATATTTCTTTTAAAGAAATAAAAGAATAAAAGAGGAAGAAAATGGGGGAAAAGAAAGACAACCCCAAAGTTGAGGGACCAAAAGTGGTAAAAAAATGATAAAAATCTTAAAAGTTGGTGTAAAAGGCGGTATGGTCGCCCATACCCACTGCACAACCTTTTCTTGATTCGGATTTTAGAGAGAGAAAGCAGAGAAACTCTCGGATACTTGAAGAACAAGAAGAAGAATTCGAGATTTAGGTAAGGTTTAGTGTTTTCGAGTTGTTCTTGGCTAACCTTAGCCTCGGTTAAATGCTTATGTGTGTTTCTATGTGTTCAAATGTGTGTTTAGAAGGTATCCAGGTGTTAGAATCGTTTAAAGGAGCTCGGGTGAAGAGTCTTAAGGTTTGAAACAGCAAAGGTGAGTTCTAGACCCCGTATTTCACATGTTTTACAAACTTTTGGGGCTGGAAATACATGCAAAAATGTTTTATACTTATTATGAATGTTGCCCGTATGTGCATGCGTATGTATGTTAGGGGCTGTTTGGTAGCCTCTTAATGGTTTCATTAAGAGGCTACCTCTTAACCGTTAAGAGGTTGGAGTGTTTGTTTCGAAAATAAGGGGCCTCTTAACTGAACCATTCAGTGCTGAATGGTTCAGATATAAGATGTCGCTGAATGGAGTTGTAGACAAGATTACCCTCAAAACTCACAAGCAATCATCTTCATCTTCATCTGCGATCTTCATCTTCCTTCGATCTTCATCTTCGATCTTCATCTTCAGCGGCCTTCCCTCCCCCGATCTTCCGCCGGCCGGCCGTCATCTTCGATCTTCAGCCGGCCTTCCCTCCCCCGACGCCGATAACCTCCCGAGGACTCCCTCCCCCGACGCCGACAACCTGCCGAGGACTCCAAACATTGAACCCAAACAGATCAAAGTTTGGTTCCAAAATCGAAGGTATGCATTAAAAGTTTATAAAATTATAGGGTTCTTGTTTCTTGAAGTGATTATAATGTGACAATCTGTGATATGAGTTGTGGGTTTTGAGTTTTGATTATGGTTCCTTGTTAGTTCTTGATTTTTGTTCAATTGCTCAAAAATGCTTCTGAAATCTGGCGTTCTATTGCTTAATCGAATCCCTATTATTTCGTCTTCTTCCAGAAGAGGGTATACTCTGATTCATGCTTTTAATTCTACTCATTTTGTTGCAAAAATGGAGATTAATGTTATTATTTGCTCCTGGTTCATGATTTCATATTATCATTACTTGATATGAATTTGAATGTTTAGTTTTGGTTCTCATAGAATAGGGCTTTTCATGAATGTTTGTTATTTTAGGTAAATCTGTAGTGTGTTGTGTGAATTAAGCACAAGTGCAGCTTGTTCATGTGAATTGAAGTGTTGTTTTTGTGTAGTAAGATTTGTATGAGGAGGATGACTGGTACGACTACAGCTACACCGGTTTACCCTAAATTTGTTCCTGTGGAGCAGAAGGAGATCACTTCAGTTAGCGAGTCTGACGGTATATGCACAATCATCAGCTTGTTGATTATTTATTATTAGTTAGTGATTTGTTTCTGGAAAGGCAGAATCAAGCATTATAGTTTCCTAGATTTAACATTTGTCTGAATGTTTCATGTTACTGAATGCTATCATTTTGAATCTGAATGAGCTAAATTGTAATTGCAGGCTTCAGATTCCGACTGGTTTCATATAATATTCTGGCTCAGGTATGTGTAGAGGTTCATAAGTTGCATATTAGTTGTTGGTTTTGTAGATTTGGATTTCCTGCATTAGTTTTTTTAATCGTGTACAAATCACCTTCTGCTTTTTTTGGTGGTATTTTAAACTCTTTAATGCCATAAGACAAAAGAAGACAGAACAATTATGAAGTTCTGTTGTAAAATCTGTACTAGAATTCGTATGAAGTTCTGTTGAAATCTGTACTATAATTCGTATGTATTTGATTGTATTTGAAATATTTTGAGTTTGAATTTTAATATGTTGTATTTTGTTAACCTATTGATCATTCATGTACAGTCATTCAGTCATCTAACCAAACAGATACAATTTATTCAGCCCAAAATAATTCAGAGGGGTAAAATTGTCATTTTGTACAGTCATTCAGAGATTCAACCAAACAGCACATTTTGGTTCAGCACTTACTGGTTCAGAGCCTCTTAACCATTCAGACCTCTTAACCATTCAGCACTTAATGATTCAGATCTAACCAAACAGCCCCTTAGTGATTTATGTTATGATTCATGCTTAGTATTGTATGTACATGTTTAGAACTAAGTATTATGATGTTTGGGGACTGGGATATGAATTAGATACATGATTAGGCTGCTAATACGACTAATATGACCAAATAGTGGTCATATGTCTGAAACCTTGACTTAGAAAACTAAGTATGGGGTTATATGACTGAACAGTGGTCGTATGACCATTAAAAATTTTCTAAGTATAGGATTATATGACTGAACAGTGGTCGTATGACCATTAAAAATTTTCTAAGTATAGGATTATATGACTGAACAGTGGTCGTATGACCATTAGAAATTTTCTAAGTATAGGATTATATGACTGAACAGTGGTCGTATGACCATTAGAAATTTCCTAAGTATGGGGTTATATGTCTGAACAGTGGTCGTATGACCAGTAGAAATTTTCTAACTATGGGGGTTAAACGACTGAACAGTGGTCGTATGACCAGTAGAAATTTCCTAAGTCTGGGGAATGAAACGACTGAGCAGGGCTCAAACGACTGAGCAGGGCTCAAACGACTGAGCAGGGCTCATACGACTGAGCAGGGCTCATACGACTGAACAGGGCTCATACGCCCAAACACTTAGAATTTTTAACAGAATTTTCTTGGAGTTTGTGCAGTAGGGTTTCGCATGATTAATGACTAGGGTTAATTAATAATGATGTTTTATGCATGTAATGATGATAAATGATTAACCCTTATTATTATTACTGATACTATTATCAGTATTTTATTATTGTTAACAATATTATTATTTAAATATTGTTATGTATGGAATGACATGATGAAGAATGTTTAGAACCTTACGAAGAAGTATTATCATTAATAAAGTGAAAGATTAATGATAAAGAGAAGTGGAACGTAAATGAATGAACGAAAGTCTTGCATGGTCTAAGGGGCACGAGATGGAATTGACGGTTAAGAAGTCTTGGAAATGGTGCTTGGTTCTAGTAACTAGGCCTATTACGAGCCTTATGGTAGATTATGGACAGTGAGCCATAGTTGCCTTAAGAACAACGGGGCAGTGTCTTTGTGACCTGTCACGGGATAGTTGTTACAGCAGGAGTGGTGACGATCACTGGCAGGGTTAACGTGACCCCGGATGAGACGTTGTCGGTCTATGGACAGAGAGCCATAGGGGCAACGAGGTTGTCGGTCTATGGACAGAGAGCCATAGGGGCAACGAGGTTGTCGGTCTATGGACAGAGAGCCATAGGGGCAACCAGGTGTCGGTCTATGGACTGAGAGCCATAGGGGCACCAGGTGTCGGTCTATGGACTGAGAGCCATAGGGGCACCAGACGGATACGATATGCTCTGTTGGCTCATGGGTTGGAACCATGAGGGCAGAGAAGAGAGGTGACCCTTAGGGATTTGCATGCTTGACGAATGAAAGTTAAAGAACGAATGATGAAGATAATAATGAAATTACCTACGTGTACGTACGATGTGTGATCACATATGCATAACGAACGTTTTGGAATGAGAAGTAAAGTATTTTAATTACCAAACTAGAACTCACTCAGCAACGCTGACTTTTATGTATTTTCCAGTTGGCAGGTAACAGGTTGCTGAGGATGGCACACGGGGATGGCTACTTGGCGGGCAAGACTGACACCCATTTATGTTTTGATAACACTGTGGTTTTGTAATTTATGCAACTAATTATTTTGTGAATTCCTAAACTAGAATGTATTACTTAGCAACAGTGTTTAAAATGAATGAATGGATTTTTGTTAAAATTAATTCCGCTGCTTTAATTTATAATATATGAATGTTTTATGCTGTGAATGACCAACTGTGAGGTGCCCGGGAAGGGGGCCTTACAAGTTGGTATCAGAGCTAAAGTTTAAGTGAAACGGGTAAATTTTCAAAAAAATAAACCTTAACTTAAACTGAGAATGGGACGGAAAGAGGGATGTCAGCCCGAGTAGCCATGTGCCATCAGGTATTGTTTTTCTTAAAAGTTAATCAGTGTTATGTGCGTGTGCTATGTGATTTATGTGTTCTTAGTAGATTTAGATGCTGATGTAGTCAGGATAGGAAGTGCTTGGGGTGTGAAGAGTAAAGTAAGTGGCTAATCACAACTGGCCACTGTAATTAGGGACTTACTATACTTGACATAAACTGAGCTGTTCCTTGAATGACTGTTTTAGTGTTTGAATCTTATAGTACATAGGAAATGACTGGGAAGAAACATTCTAAGGTTGCTCGAGGTGGAGGTCGTGGTGGACGTGGCACTAGGTCGCGTGTTACGAGGGGCACGATGGTGAATGCTGAAACATTGCCTGAAAGGCTCGGGCTTCATCACCATGTAGGTGGGGATGGAAGCCCTAATCTGACAACCTTAGTGAAGGAGGCCATAGCTGAGGGGGTGCAACAGGTCATGCACACGATACTGCCGGCGGTGGTGACTGGGGTCATGAGAGCCGTAAGGGAAGATGAAAGTATAGGGGCAACTTGAGTAAGAAACGTTCTGGTACTGATGGTTTTACTCCCAAGGACAAAAGGACGAAGGTCGAGAGTCATAAGATGGCCATTACTGAGGGAATGACAAAGATATGTAGCAGGTGTGGAAGGAACCATGCGGGAGAATGTAGGTGGGGGTCGAACGTCTGCTTCAAATGTAGAAGGAAGGGCCACATGGCAAGGGATTTTTGTGTGGTGAAGTGTTATGCCTGTGGTAAGAAGGGGCATATGAGGAGGGACTGCAAGGAACTAGGGATGGAGAGCTCCAGGGTGAAGGATGGAATCGAGCAGGAGAAAGAGAAGACTAGGGCAGATCTCGATGTCATGACAGGTATATTCCTAGTAGAATAGAGATGTATCTTTGTATTATTTGATTTCGGTGCTAGTAGGAGTTTCATTTCTGCTACTTTCTATGCAAAAATTGCCTGTTATTAGTAAATGCATTGATGAGCCCTTTGAAGTAGAAACCGCTATTGGTAAGTCCACTAGAGTTACTGACATGATAGAGGACTGTGCCATAGAGTTAGAAGGCTATAGGTTTGCTGCTAGATTACATGTGATGCCCCTAGGTGGATTTGATGTGGTGTTAGGAATGGATTGGTTGGCAACCTACGAAGCGAATATCGTATGTCGAAAGAAGATGATTAGACTGAAGGCGTCTGACGGAAGCCTGGTAACGATATACGATGATCGAGTAACGATGATTCCGAAGGTGATTTCGATGGCGGTGGAGGGGAAGTGCATGAGGCGTGGGTGCAACGCCTACCTATGTTATGTGAAGGATGTGGGAACGCCAACACCACAACTATCCGACGTTCCGGTTATGTGTGAGTTTCCTGACGTGTTCCCGGGAGACTTATCGGGATTGCCACCTGACCGCGAAATCGAATCCCAAATTAACCCGATACCCGGTGCCCAACCTGTCGCCAAGGCACCGTACCGATTAGCTCCGACTGAGATAAAGGAGTTAATGGAGCAACTGCAAGAATTACTCGATAAGGATTTCATCAGACCGAGTATCTCTCATTGGGGTGCTCCGGTCTTATTCGTAAAAAAAAAAGGACGGTAGCATGAGAATGTGTATCGACTACCGTGAGTTGAATAAGTTGACAATAAAGAATCGGTATCCGTTACCGAGGATCGACGACTTGTTCGACCAGCTCCAGGGTGCCAGATGGTTCCCGAGGATAGATCTTCGATCTGGCTACCATCAGTTGAAGGTGAAGGAGCAGGACATTCCTAAAACAGCTTTTCGGACGCACTACGGTCACTACGAGTTCCTCGTCATGTCTTTTGGGTTGACCAATGCGCCAGCTGCTTTTATGGATTTGATGAACCGAGTGTGTCGGCCAATGTTAGATAAATCAGTGATTGTGTTCATCGATGATATCCTGATTTATTCGAGGAGCGAAGAAGAGCATGCCGGCCACATTCGGGAAGTGTTGGAGACTTTGAGAAGGGAGAAGCTGTATGCTAAGTTCTCCAAATGTGCTTTTTGGCTACGCGAGGTGCAATTTCTGGGTCACGTGGTAAATGCAGAGGGAATCATGGTGGACCCAGCAAAGGTTGAGGCTGTGATGCAATGGAAATCACCAAAGACGCCATCCGAGATTCGTAGCTTCCTGGGATTGGCGGGCTACTACAGGAGATTCATTCAAGACTTCTCCAAGATAGCCTCACCATTGACAAAATTGACCCGCAAGGACGTAAAATTCGTGTGGGGTCGAGAGCAGGAGACGACCTTTGAGGATTTGAAGATGAGACTAACACAAGCCCCTGTCTTGACATTGCCCGAGGGAAATGAAGACTTAGTGGTCTATTCGGATGCATCTTATTCTGGGCTAGGTTGCGTATTAATGCAACGTGGAAGGGTGATAGCCTATGCATCTCGACAGCTGAAGACCCACGAGGTCATCTACCCCACACACGATCTGGAATTAGCTGCGGTGGTCTTCGCGTTGAAGATTTGGCGGCACTATCTATACGGAACGAAGTGCACAATCTTCACCGACCACAAAAGCTTGAAGTACTTCTTCGAGCGGAAAGATCTGAACATGAGGCAGAGGCGATGGTTGGAACTAATGAAGGATTATGATTGCGAAATCCATTACCATCCGGGCAAAGCCAACGTGGTGGCAGACGCCCTTAGCCGAAAGGAAAGGCCCGAGCCGATTCGGGTAAAGGCTTATCAATTAATTATGACCTCTGATGTGATGACTCAGGTTAAGGAGTTTCAAGACGAGGCTTTGAAAGAAGATCGTCTTAACTCCGAAAGGATGAGAGGTCTAGTCACGGAATTGGGCGAGAACACTCTTGGTGTTAAGACCCGATTCGAGCGGATGTGGATTCCTCGATATGGGGATCTACGTGAAAAGATCATGGATGAGGCCCATAAAACTCGATACTCCATTCACCCCGGTGCTACCAAAATGTACCACGATATGAAGAAGGATTACTGGTGGCCGGGTATGAAACGTGACGTAGTGGAGTACGTGAGTAAATGCCTAACTTGCTTACAAGTAAAGGCAGAACACAAGAAGCCATACGGGAAGATCCAACCGTTGGATATACCCGAATGGAAGTGGGAGCACATCACCATGGACTTCATCATGAAGTTACCACGTACCCCTAAAGGGTATGATGCTATATGGGTGATAGCTGACCGCCTGACGAAGAGCGCCCACTTCCTACCGATCCGTGAAACGTACTCATCTGAAAGATTGGCGGATCTGTTCATCAAGGAAATTGTAGCTCGTCATGGTGTACCGGTGTCTATTGTGTCTGATCGTGACACCCGGTTTACCTCCAAGTTTTGGAAGAGATTTCATGATGCAATGGGGACGAGGCTACACATTAGTACAACATATCACCCTTAGACAGACGGTCAGTCTGAGAGGACGATCCAAACACTCGAAGACATGCTTCGGGCGTGCGTGATCGATTTTAGAGGAAGTTGGGATGACCACCTGCCGTTAGCAGAATTCTTGTACAACAACAGTTATCATGCCAGCATTGACATGCCACCCTACGAGATGCTATACGGTAGGAGATGTAGGACGCCCGTATGTTGGGGAGACATTGGGCAAAAGGAGCTGGGAGGTGTTGAGGTGATTGAAGCTACGACTGAGAAGTTAGAAAAGATCAAAGCCTTCATGAAGGCGGCGAAAGATAGGCAAACGTCGTATGCTGACAAGCGGCGAAGACCGATAGAGTTCAAGGTTGGTGACCAAGTCATGTTGAAGGTCTCGCCCTGGAAGGGAATCATTAGATTCAGGAAACGAGGTAAGCTAAGCCCGAGATACATAGGACCTTTCCGAATTGTTGCACGAGTAGGAGAGGTGGCCTATCGACTTGAGCTGCCAGATGAGTTAAGTGGAATTCATCCCACATTCCATGTATCTCATCTGAGGAAGTGCTTAGCTGATGAAGATATGATTGTTCCACTGGAGGATATTGAAGTAGACGAAAGGCTCAATTACGTGGAGCAACCAGTGGCAATCATTGATCGTAAAGAAAAGAGGTTGAGGAATAAAGTGGTTCCTCTTGTGCGTGTACAGTGGAAGCACAGGAAGGGATCCGAGTCCACGTGGGAGACTGAAGAGGAGATGAGACAACATTACCCACATCTGTTTGAGGAATAACAGGTTTCGGGGACGAAACCTATATAAGGGGGGTGGACTTGTAACACCCGTATATTTCTTTTAAAGAAATAAAAGAATAAAAGAGGAAGAAAATGGGGGAAAAGAAAGACAACCCCAAAGTTGAGGGACCAAAAGTGGTAAAAAAATTATAAAAATCTTAAAAGTTGGTGTAAAAGGCGGTATGGTCGCCCATACCCACTGCACAACCTTTTCTTGATTCGGATTTTAGAGAGAGAAAGCAGAGAAACTCTCGGATACTTGAAGAACAAGAAGAAGAATTCGAGATTTAGGTAAGGTTTAGTGTTTTCGAGTTGTTCTTGGCTAACCATAGCCTCGGTTAAATGCTTATGTGTGTTTCAATGTGTTCAAATGTGTGTTTAGAAGGTATCCAGGTTTAGAATCGTTTAAAGGAGCTCGGGTGAAGAGTCTTAAGGTTTGAAACAGCAAAGGTGAGTTCTAGACCCCGTATTTCACATGTTTTACAAACTTTTGGGGCTGGAAATACATGCAAAAATGTTTTATACTTATTATGAATGTTGCCCGTATGTGCATGCGTATGTATGTTAGTGATTTATGTTATGATTCATGCTTAGTATTGTATGTACATGTTTAGAACTAAGTATTATGATGTTTGGGGACTGGGATATGAATTAGATACATGATTAGGCTGCTAATACGACTAATATGACCAAATAGTGGTCATATGTCTGAAACCTTGACTTAGAAAACTAAGTATGGGGTTATATGACTGAACAGTGGTCGTATGACCATTAAAAATTTTCTAAGTATAGGATTATATGACTAAACAGTGGTCGTATGACCATTAAAAATTTTCTAAGTATAGGATTATATGACTGAACAGTGGTCGTATGACCATTAGAAATTTTCTAAGTATAGGATTATATGACTGAACAGTGGTCGTATGACCATTAGAAATTTCCTAAGTATGGGGTTATATGTCTGAACAGTGGTCGTATGACCAGTAGAAATTTTCTAACTATGGGGGTTAAACGACTGAACAGTGGTCGTATGACCAGTAGAAATTTCCTAAGTCTGGGGAATGAAACGACTGAGCAGGGCTCAAACGACTGAGCAGGGCTCATACGACTGAGCAGGGCTCATACGACTGAACAGGGCTCATACGCCCAAACACTTAGAATTTTTAACAGAATTTTCTTGGATTTTGTGCAGTAGGGTTTCGCATGATTAATGACTAGGGTTAATTAATAATGATGTTTTATGCATGTAATGATGATAAATGATTAACCCTTATTATTATTACTGATACTATTATTAGTATTTTATTATTGTTAACAATATTATTATTTAAATATTGTTATGTATGGAATGACATGATGAAGAATGTTTAGAACCTTACGAAGAAGTATTATCATTAATAAAGTGAAAGATTAATGATAAAGAGAAGTGGAACGTAAATGAATGAACGAAAGTCTTGCATGGTCTAAGGGGCACGAGATGGAATTGACGGTTAAGAAGTCTTGGAAATGGTGCTTGGTTCTAGTAACTAGGCCTATTACGAGCCTTATGGTAGATTATGGACAGTGAGCCATAGTTGCCTTAAGAACAACGGGGCAGTGTCTTTGTGACCTGTCACGGGATAGTTGTTACAGCAGGAGTGGTGACGATCACTCGCGGGGTTAACGTGACCCCGGATGAGACGTTGTCGGTCTATGGACAGAGAGCCATAGGGGCAACGAGGTTGTCGGTCTATGGACAGAGAGCCATAGGGGCAACGAGGTTGTCGGTCTATGGACAGAGAGCCATAGGGGCAACCAGGTGTCGGTCTATGGACTGAGAGCCATAGGGGCACCAGGTGTCGGTCTATGGACTGAGAGCCATAGGGGCACCAGACGGATACGATATGCTCTGTCGGCTCATGGGTTGGAACCATGAGGGCAGAGAAGAGAGGTGACCCTTAGAGATTTGCATGCTTGACGAATGAAAGTTAAAGAACAAATGATGAAGATAATAATGAAATTACCTACGTGTACGTACGATGTGTGATCACATATGCATAACGAACGTTTTGGAATGAGAAGTAAAGTATTTTAATTACCAAACTAGAACTCACTCAGCAACGCTGACTTTTATGTATTTTCCAGTTGGCAGGTAACAGGTTGCTGAGGATGGCACACGGGGATGGCTACTTGGCGGGTAAGACTGACACCCATTTATGTTTTGATAACACTGTGGTTTTGTAATTTATGCAACTAATTATTTTGTGAATTCCTAAACTAGAATGTATTACTTAGCAACAATGTTTAAAATGAATGAATGGATTTTTGTTAAAATTAATTCCGCTGCTTTAATTTATAATATATGAATGTTTTATGCTGTGAATGACCAACTGTGAGATGCCCGGGAAGGGGGCCTTACAGCAGCCCATCACATAAGGGCCTGCAAAAATAACAAACAGAAAAAATAATATAAAGTAATTTGAGAATTGGAATTGAGAAAAGAATAAAGTAGTAATATTCTCAACACCCCCCTCAGTTCCATTACCAAACATATCAAACATATGCAACAATCTACATATATCAGTATGTTGAGAGTAAGGCAGGCCCTTAGTGAAGATATCAGCCAACTGAGCAGAAGAACCAATCGAAACAGTTTTAAGCAAGCCTGCTGCGATCTTTTCCCGAAGAAAGAACAGATCAATCTCAAAATGTTTGGTCCGGTCATGAAAAACCGGGTTAGCAGCTATGGACCTAGCTGCAGAATTATCACAATATAGAGGTACTGGGAGAGATACATGCACCAGCAACTCCTTGAGAACATTCTGAATCCACAGAAGTTCACAAGTGGCGGCACACATGGCCCTGTATTCAGCCTCAGCCGAGAACCAAGAGACAGTCCCCTGCTTCTTGCTTTTCCAGGACACAAGAGACTCACCCAGCACAATACAATAACCAGTAACCGAGCGCCTTGAGTGTAGACACTTTCCCCAATCAGAATCAGCATAAGCCTGTAAAGTGAGAGACGACCCTTTCTTGAAGGACAGCCCTTTACTAGGAGCACTTTTAAGATATCGAAGCACCCTAAGTGCTAATTGTAAATGTGCCTTAGTTGGTTTGTGCATAAACTGACTAAGGAACTGAACAGAGTAAGATATGTCAGGTCACGTATGGGACAAATAAATCAATTTTCCTATCAATTTTTGAAAACCCGAGACATTTTCCAAAAAAGTTGTATCTTTGTTACAAAAGTTTGTTACAGCAAAGTTCTGATCTATAGGGGTTCGGGCAGGTTTACACCCACTCAAACCAAACTCTTGTAACAGCTCTAAACAATATTTCCTTTGAGACAAATAGATTCCAGAGTTAGACCTAATCACTTCAAGACCAAGAAAGTATTTTAGTAGTCCGAGATCCTTAATAAGGAACTTAGACTGTAAAAGAAGTTTGATGTTCTTTATTTCATCCACACAACTACCAGTAATGATTATGTTATCAATATACACAAGAAGAACAGTCAACTGAGAACCAGATGACTTAACAAACAAGGAATGATCACATTTACTTTGAACAAAACCAAGATCACACAAGACACCTACAAGTTTTTCATTCCACATTCTAGGGGCCTGTTTCAGCCCATAGAGGGACCTTTTTAGATGACACACCTTATTATCGTTTTTTGAAAAATATCCCTCAGGTAGAGTCATGTAAACTTCTTCATTTAGGTCACCATACAAAAAAGCGTTATTTATATCAAGTTGATAGAGAGGCCACGCATATTCAACCGCGAGACAAAGAACAATACGAACAGTGACCATTTTTACAACAGGAGAGAATGTCTCCTCAAAATCAATACCCTCCTTCTGACTATACCCCTTTGCAACTAACCTTGCCTTATATCTATCTATCTCACCATTTGCCTTATACTTAATTTTGTAGACCCACTTACACCCAATGGGTTTTCTCCCCTTAGGTAAGTCTACAATATCCCATGTATGATTTCGATTAAGGGCTTCCATTTCATTATTCATGGCAGTAACCCAATTCGGATCAGTTACTGCTTCACAAAAATGTTTTGGTTCAACAGATTTATTTAATGCGGCTGTGAAGCACATATTTTCAAAAGACAATTTTAAGTAGTTCAACACTCTTTCAATCCCGTACTTTACTTTCCCTTCAACAATGAAATCATTAAGTTTTTTTGGAAAAACAGTGGATCTAGTGGAACGTCTAACAGAAACAGTTGGGTCATCATTACCCTCAGGAGGGATAGTTGAGTCATTGACTATACCCGAACCACCTGCTACACTAGAATCCAACTCTGTCCGAGGTGGCTGCTGAAAACTATCACCAGCCTCGTCGTCATTTGAGGAATGAGACTGCTGGGGCACAGCCTTGCCTACATCGGTATCAGAGGAAGGATGTTGGACCAAAAGAACCAATGAGCCAAGATCAGGAAAACCTCTAAGTCCCACATGCCACTACAACAACTGCTGAAGACTCTCATCAGCTGTTCTGACAAAGTTTGAAGAATCAACAGCTGAAGTTCAAAGTACTGAAGTACAACAGCTGAAGATCCCAAAGTACTGAAGACAAGTACTGAAGTCTAAAGTACTGATAAACACAAGTACTGAAGACTTCAAGTACTGAAGACAAGTGCTGAAGATCAAAGTCTGAAGAACTGAAGAACTGATGAACAACTGCTGATGCACAAAGTCTGAAGACAACGACTGAAGACATCAGCTGATGACAACTACTGAAGTCATCAGCTGATGAAACATCTGAAGACCAAAGTCTGAAGACCAAGTGCTGAAGTTTCAGAGTTTGTCACAACAGCTGAAGAAGTCTTCTTCAGTTGTTGTGATGGTTTTTCCTTTTCAGTAGTTTATTTACTTTCAGTAGTTGTACAACAACTGAAGAGCTTGTTCTTCAGTTGTTATAAGTAGTTATAAACGACTGAAGAGTTTGTTCTTCAGTCGTTGTAGGATTTCAGTAGTTTACTTTTGTCAGCACTTAGGAACTTTGTAAGAAGATGTCAGTTGTTGACATCTTCAGTAGTTTTATGTTTTGTCAGTTGTAATTTGAATATTCAGTGATGTCAGAAAAAGGACATCACGCCCATCCTTTTGCCGCCTATAAAAGGATGGGTAACCATACTGTTTTAATGGCCGAGACGTGCGATCAATAGAACATTTATTGTTTTGTAGAAACTCTTCTCTCTATGTTTATGCTTTAATTTGAAATATCTTTTATGTTCTTGCTCTAATTGCTAATTAATGTGCTAAATCCGCTGCAAACATAATCTAATTGATCAACGAGAGAGGCTGAGATCCTGTCAAATGGTATCAGAGCAGGTTAATCATTGATCGATTTCAATATTGATCATATGAAACTGCTCTTTTGATCTCTCTGTTTGATCGAATTAGCAATTTGCAAAAGTTAGCCATAGAGAGTGAGTTTCTGCTGTTTCCGGCCAAAATCTTGAGATCTTTTGGTGGTTTTGAGTTACGTTTGTCGTGTGTAAACTTGTTTTTGACCAAAACCTGAGATGACAACACCAACCAATGATCCTCACAATACTGGTTCCGCAACCAAGCCTCCAATGCTGGTTAGGAACGAGTATAACATATGGCAAAGACGTATGCTACACCACTTGGCTGTCAACAGTGCTGGTTGTTGGAAGTCAGTGGTGCATGGACCATACAAGCCTATGGTGAGCGTCCTGGAGTCTAATGAACAGGTTGCCAAGAAACCTGAACAATATTCGGACGAAGATCTAAAGCTGTTCGAAATTGATGCCAGAGCCCATGGAATTTTAGCCATGGCCATTCCAAACGAGATATATTCAGGGCTCTTGCATCATGAGTCTGCTCATGACCTATGGGTTGCTCTAAAGGAACAATTTGGAGGAACTGATTCGGTCTTAGCAAACAATAGGGAAATCCTTGCCCAACAATATGAGACTTTCTCATATAGAAAGGGTGAGACTCCGACCCAGCAGTTTGAGCGGTTCTCTTGTTTAATCTCTGAGCTGAAGATGGTTAAACAAGAGTACTCCAAAAGCCAGATGAACAACAGGTTCCTCAGGTCATTGCCTGAGAGATGGGACACATATACCATTGTCCTACGCTCTAGTGCTGACCTTGACACTCTATCTCTCACCCAACTTCATGGGAAGCTACTCACTTTTGAGAGAGAGGTAGAGCAAAAGAGGAAGTTGTCATCTTCTGGCAAACTTGCTGATGACTTTGTCCAAGGTAATGCTGCCCTGATAAGTCATGAGTCAGAATATGCTTCATCAGAAAGTTCTTATGATGAGCATATTGATTTCTCTACAAACTCGGAACAAGCTTTTGTTGGTGTCAGTAGTTCAGGAGGAGGTGGTGACAACTTGTGTTTTTTATTGGAGGATTTGAAGAGCATTCCAGATGATGATCTGGAAGAGATGGATATTTTGAACCAAATGGCAATGATAAATATCCGATCTCAGAAGTTCTACAAAAGAACTGGTAGGAAATTCCCAGGACTCTCTGGCAAAACCAAAGTTGGTTTTGACAAGAGCAAGTTGAGGTGTCACAAGTGCCAAAGGCTTGGACACTTTGCAAGAGAGTGTAGATCATCTGGATCTAACTCATCTGCACCCTTTGTGACTTTTCCCAGCAATAGCTCACAGCACAAAGGGCAACCTTCCTACAGTTCTTCCCATCCATCTCAGGCACAAGCATCACCTGCTTATTTTGTGCCACAGGGTCATATGCCTTATTCTTACCCCTGTTACTACATGCCTCAGCCTGGTCAAACTCAAGCACCTCCGGCTCAACCACCTCATGCTCTTCCAGAGCCTAATTCTTCCCAATCTCATCACCACACACAACCTCAACAACAAAGCTTTTTCACCCCAACTGCTGTTGACTGGAGTAGTCTACCAGAAGAGCTATCTGGTCAGGAACCACTACTCCAAGGTGCTGGTCAACATGGTGGTGACCAACCTTTTGGAAATCTTGCTCTGATGGCCCTTGATTCTGCTGAAAGGTCATCATCTAATGCCTCATCTCAGGTATCCACTGAGGCAAAAGCCAAGCTTTGTTCAGAGTCATGCATAGCGGCATTGCTTCTATTAGAGAAGCAAATGTAGCTTTAATAAATAAAAATCTTGAGCTTGAGCACACTATTTCCAAAAGAAAAGCTGATTTTGAGGTTGTTCTAAAAGATAAAAATGATGAGATTTACAAGCTTAACTGCCAAATCAAAGATGCTAAAGCCAGGGAAGATGTACTTCTTGAGAAGTACAAAGATCTCAAGGAAACTCTTGCAACCACCCAAGTTGAGTGTGATCGATGGGTGCAATCATGCAAGGGTTTTGAAATGCTTCTTAGCAAGCAAACTGCTTCCAATGTGAAGTTTGGCATTGGTTACAATCACACTGCTCCTCCCACAGACTTCATTTCAAGAGCAGAAGTTGAATCTGATGGGGAGAGCAATAACCAATCCTTCTCATCATGTGACTTACTATCCTCTGAATCAGCATCATCAGAGAATGACTGTCACATGACCAAAAGGCTGATCAACTCAGGAGTTGTCACTAGAAGTACTGAAGGTACTGGAGAGCAAGTGACAACACCTGAAGTTCAAACTTCAAATACTGTTAGCACTAAAGAGAAGAAAACTAACAGTAGGAAAGGTTTGAAGACAGCTAGAGAGGGTACCAGGAAAGCAGACACTAGGAAGAAAACTGCTAGTACTAATGACAAACAGCTGAAGAACAAGACTTCAGCAGTTAAATCCTCTTCAGCTGATGTTCAGCATAAGATGAAGAAAAAGCCATGTGAGATATGTGGCTTATTCAATCATCTTACTGATGATTGCTGGTACAAAAGGGGTTCCAAACTCAAACAGAAGGAGCAAATCACTGAGAGCATCAATAAAATGAAAAATGAGTTTGAAACCAAGTTTGTGTTAGCAACATCCAAACCTGAAATCCCTAAGCCCAAAGCTAAATATAAAAAGAAGGTAGGGATGACTCAGGCAACAGCTGAGGTTGCTCATAAAAGATGGTACAACATAGGAACTCATCATCAGCAAACTCCAATGTGTCTGAAGAGCTGAAAGCCCTATCACAGAATCAGACACAATTGGTGATGATGGTTCAGCAGCTAGTGGGAAGAGTCAACCACTTAGATGCTCCTATGTTGAAATCACAGAAAAGGAAGTCCAAGCCAAAGGGTTCCTCTTCTGTACCATCTTCTTCACCTCAAGCTGTCACACACAACACAACTGTTAGTGCTGCACCTATAACTGAGAACAGACCCAAAACCAAGCAGGTTTGGGTCTCCAAGACAAACTAACACATGGTTGTGTTTGCAGGGTTCTTCAACATGCCTTAAAAGCATCTGGTATGTAGACAGTGGAGGATCCATGCACATGACAGGAAGCAGTTCCCTCCTTAATGACTACTCTCAAGGAAAGAAGGGATTTGTTTCTTTTGGCAATGATGCAAAGGGTTACATCATCGGAAAAGGCTTTGTTTCCAATGGGGAAATAAGGTTTGATGATGTTAACCATGTGGAGAATCTCAAGTACAACCTCTTGAGTGTCAGTCAAATGTGTGACAAAGGCCATGTTGCTCTTTTCACAAGCCAGAACTGTCGGATTCTGTCATCCAAAGTTCTGAGTTTGATTGACAAGGCATTGAATGAACACACTCTCCTGAAGGCCAACAGGACAGGAAGAGTGTATGCCTTAGATCTTTCCAAAAGATGGATCTAAAAGGCCATCCTTGCCTATTCTCCAAGGCATCTCCTCAAGAGTCTACACTATTGCATAGAAGGCTGGGTCATGTAAACTTCAAGAACATGAATCAGCTTATAAGCCATGGTTTAGTAAGAGGATTGCCTCTGAAGGAGTTCAAGTGTGAAGATGACTGCACTGCTTGCTTGAAAGGAAAGCAACACAAAGTTTCATTTCCTTCAATAGAAGAACCAAAGTCCACTGCCTGCTTACAACTTCTGCACATGGATCTCTTTGGTCCTGTCAGAGTAATGAGCATGGCAAAGAAGAAATACTGCCTGGTAATTGTGGATGATTACTCCAGGTTTGTATGGACTTTCTTCTTGCACTCCAAGGATGAAGCTGCAAAGACAATAATGAACTTTGTGTTACAAGTAGAAAAGCAGTATTCCCTACAGGTCAAGTGTGTGAGGAGTGATAATGGAACAGAATTTAGAAACCACACACTTGATGACTTCTACTGTCCAAGGGAATTAGAAGGCAGTTTAGCATTCCTAGAACTCCTGAACAAAATGGAGTGGTGGAGAGAAAGAACAGGACCCTCATTGAAGCAGCAAGGTCAATGTTGGCTGACTCAGGGCTGCCACTGACCTTTTGGGCTGAAGCTGTCAATACAGCTTGCTATGTACAGAATAGAGCCTTAGTAAATAAGAGGTTGATGAAGACTCCCTATGAAGTTCTTCATCATTTGGCCCCTCTTATTTCATTCTTTAGAGCCTTTGGGTGTCCTTGTTTCATTCTCAACACTAGCAACCCACTCCATAAGTTTGCTAGTAAGGTGGATGCAGGGTACTTTGTTGGTTATTCATCAACTTGCAAAGCATACAGAGTCTTCAACTGTAGAACCAAAGGGGTTGAAGAAACTTTGCATGTTAAGTTCAATGAATCTCCAAAGGACAAGATTCCACAAAACCCTGTGGAGTTGTTTGATCTGGACATACTGCAATATGTTCCTTATCAACCTCCATCTGTTGAGCCTGTCAACAGATCTTCACCTGGTGGTACTGATGATGATGAAGTCAGTACTCACCTCTTCAGGATCAGTGACAATCTGCCTAAGTTCACTGAACCTGATGCTCCTGTAGCCTCAGCAGTTCCATCCACTACAAATGCTGATGAGATTTCTGCTTGCTCTACTTCATTTGAGCTGCCATCCTCTACATGGTTTCAGGAATCTCCATCACCATCTGTTGCTGCTGATGGGTCTACAAACACTTGCACAGATATTATAGTTTATCAAGAGCTCAAGAATCACCCCACTTCACAAATCATTGGTGATATCCAAGCTGGAGTTTCAACCAGGAATCAATTGTCAAATTTCTGCTTCTATGCTCTCTTCATCAGTCAGCAAGAGCCAAAGAACTATCATATTGCTTTAAGAGACAATGGATGGGTGGAAGCTATGCAGCTTGAGCTTCTTCAATTTAAGAAACAGCAAGTGTGGGAGCTTGTTCCATTACCCAAAGATAAGTGTGCTATAGGCACCAAGTGGGTATTCAGGAACAAAACAGATGAGAAGGGCCAAATTGTCAAGAACAAGGCCAGACTGGTTGTCCAAGGGTTTGCACAGGAGGAAGGCATCGATTATGATGAGACCTTTGCACCTGTGGCCAGACTGGAAGCAATCAGACTGTTCTTAGCTTATGCTGCCTTTCACAGTCTCAAGGTTTATCAAATGGATGTCAAAAGTGCCTTCCTATATGGAAAAATAAAAGAAGAGGTTTATGTGTGTCAACCACCAGGCTTTGAGGACAATAAACATCCTGATTGGGTGTACAAGCTTGATAAGGCTCTCTATGGGCTGAAGCAAGCTCCTAGAGCCTGGTATGAGACATTCTCAACCTTTCTTCTGGAGAATAATTCACTAGAGGCAATTGATAAAACCCTATTCATCAAGACTGTGGGACAACATAAACTCCTTGTTCAGATTTATGTTGATGATATCATCTTTGCATCCTCTGATCCAAGTTGTGTGATGAATTTACAAAGCTTATGAAGCTGAGATTTGAAATGAGTGCTATGGGAGAATTACAGTACTTTCGGGGTTTTCAAATCAAACAACTGGATGATGGAATCTTCATCCATCAGTCCAAGTATACCAAAGATTGTTGAATAAGTTTGATTTACAAACTGTAAGCCCTGTTCTACTCCCATGAGCAGCATCACACAACTAGATGTAGATCAGAAAGGTAAAGCGGTTGATGAAACCCTTACAGATGTATGATTGGGTCCTTGATGTACCTTACAGCTTCTAGACCAGACATCATGTTTTCAACATGTGCTTGTGCTAGATTTCAGGTTGCACCTAAAGAATCCCATTTGATTGCAGTCAAAAGGATCTTTAGATATCTGCAAGGTACCCAATCACTAGGTCTTTGGTATTCAGCTGGGCATTCTTGCAAATTAGTTGCTTTCTCTGATAGTGACTATGCAGGATGCAAAGTCACCAGAAAATCCACTTCTGGTGGTTGCCAATTCCTAGGCAATTGTTAGTTCTTGGCAGAGTAAGAAACAAACATCAATTGCTACATCCACTGCTGAAGCTGAGTATATTGCTGCTGCAAGTTGTACCTCTCAAATACTCTGGCTTCAGAACCAACTTCTGGATTATGGCATTACTGAGACTAAGACTCCATTATTAATGGATAGTGCTTCAGCTCTTTGTATTGTTAAGAATCCAGTCCAGCACTCTAGGACCAAGCATATTGAGATCAGACTCATTTATCAGGGATTGCTATGAGAAAGGTCTGATTGATCCTAAGTTGTGCCTAGTGCTGATGAGCTTGCAGACATTTTTACTAAGCCTTTAGATAGTGCCACATTCCAAAATTGGTACTAACGCTTGGTATGCTGCAGCTTGAATGATTTGACCCATGCTGGTTCCTGGAGTTCACAACTACTGAAAAGCAACGGTCAATACAAGTACTGATGAGTAATTTAGTCTTCAGTACTTTCACAACTACTGAGACTAAATGACTCAAAGTACTGATGTACATTATTTATTGAAAAACAACTGATGTAGTGCGGTGGATTACAACTACTGATGTGATTTTAAATAATAAGTACTGAAGAACAAATTTGCTCATAAGTACTGATGTGTAATCTTACACAAATACTGAAGACAAAATTTGTTCACCAGCTCTGAAGAATATTCATCAGCACTTGTGAACATCTGATCACAAGAGCTGAAGGCATAAATATTTACAAGAGCTGAAGGGTCAATGAAACATCTGAAAATCAGCCAAAGAGCTGATGAGTAAGTGTGAGGCTAGTATGAAACAACTGAATTGACGGAAACAGCTGATGAGTCATTTCTCATCAGCTGATAACAACAGCTGATGTTTCATACCCAAACAACTGAAGGACAAGAGCATGTCTTCAGTAGTTCATAACTACTGACATCAGTAGTTCACAACTACTAAAGACTAAAAACCAAGTCCTCAGTTGTTTACAACAGCTGAAGCAATACCATGTCTTCAGTAGTTCACAACTACTGATCTCAGTAGTTTACAACTACTGAAGGCTAACACCAAGTCTTCAGTTGTTCCAACGTCTGAAGAAGAACACTAGGTCATCAGTAGTTCATAACTACTGAAGACTGACAGTAACTCTTCAGTCGTTCAACATCTGAAGGACAAAACCAAGGCCTCAGTAGTTTCAACTACTGAAGTCCAACACCAAGTCCTCAGATGTTACAATCACTGAAGGTTAAAACCACGTCATCAGTTGTTACAACAACTGATAACTAACACAAAACCTTCAGTAGTTTTCTTTCAACCTTTGCCCTACCCTATAAATACCCCATCTTCAGAGCATTTACTCCTCACTTGACCTAATCCTTACAAACCTCTGAAATTCCCATACACCATTAATGGCGAACATGCAACTGAAACCTCGCCATAACTGTGTCGCCCATCTCACCAAGTCGCCATTATGGCCCAAATTTCACCAAGCCGTCGATCTCATGCACGACTCACCATACAAAACGGCTTTTCTCTTGAACCCCACACTATACACCGACTCCTTGACAGAGTTTTGGACCAATGTCACCGTCCAAACCGGAGAGCAGAATGCCGAGGTCTCCCTCCGGTCCTCCGTCAATGGCAAACCCGTGGTTATCACTCCAGCTACTATACGCCAAACCCTAGAGCTGGATGATGCCACTCATCCAACTTCCTACCCCAAAGGTACCCTTGATCTCTCCTTCACATCTCATGACTATCAGGGTAACCTCTCCGCCTCCACCTTGTTGAAGAAACATCTTCCTGACCCTCAACGATTGATCTTCCACATGGTGAATGTATGTCTGGCTAAGACCTCTTTGTGGGACCAGATGTCCACAAGGGGCAGCAGGTATTGTATTCTATCCTTGAGAAACAACCTTTAAATTTTTCTGAACTCTTATTTTTGGAACTCAAGGACATGGCCACAAAACCTTTTTCTAACCGTTGGAACTTATATCCACGGTTCATAATGGCCATGATCGAATACCAGCTTCAGGCTGAGGGACTAGTTGGCACTGGGGTCCCTGCCATGGCTGTTCAAGCTGAGGTATACTCCAGGCACAACACTGACCCCACACTCAAACAGGCTGGCCGGCTGCGAAAACCCACGCAGCTGGAACCCACAGCCTCCACCTCCAAATCCAAAGTCCCCACCAAGCCAAAAGCCAAAAGGAAGCCAACCAAGGCCACTCAGGAGATGAGTCCCCTGAGGATGCCCCTGCCACAGAGGCAGGATGTGCCTGCTGGTTCGATTCTCCCAGCAGGTACCACGACTCCACCCACCACAACCGCACAGGCTTCCTCTCAACAGGAGCCTGATGCAACCAATTTTGGGGCAACCACATTACTGGGGTCTTCCTCACTTGAGGAGGCTGCCATTGAAGAGCACAGTCCTCCCCACGTGCATACTGTTTCTAGCCCACATACAGAGGAGACCGCTCCACTAAGCCCAACATTGGTTATAGCCAAAGTGCTGACTGATCTGAGCACTCCACCCTCTCCCCAGAAACCTATTACAACTGGGGAGACTCCAACCGAAGAGGGGTGGGCACAAGTGCTGATCAGAGCCCACAGCACAGAGAATCAGTTCACTCTCCCAGTGTGGCTAGGGAGAGAGAACAATCTGGTGAGGCTGCCACTTCCCCTGCATCAACATCTGAGCAGGGTGAAGCTGGTAACATCTCTAAGACCTCACCAGAGGCAATGGTCGATGATGGATCCAATCCGGAGGCCAGAAGTCCCCAGTACCAAGAACAAGGGCACATGTCATTACTGAGCCACACTCAGGACATGTTCATCCTGACAATGTCAGGAGGTCAGGTGATTCAGCTTATGCTGATGATGACCTGAGCTTCTTCTACGATGTAGTTGCTCAAAACACTATCCTTGAGGATGAGATAAGCAGACTCAAAGAGCTGCTTGCTCAGATGACTCAGGATAGAAGTCCATCTGCCACCACTACCCCACAGATGGCACCTTCACCTGAAGGTCTCACAGACACTGAGCCACTCCACAAACTCAGCCACCAGCCCCTGCTTCTGGCACTAGCTCTCAGGGACAGAACCCCCCTGAGCAGCTGGATGCTATCCTCCAGAAATCCTTGCCTCTCATCACACCAATCCTTAAAGATATAGTTATTCAAACCCTTGATGAGAGGCTTCCCACATATATACAACCCATGGTGGAGGTTGCCATATCTAAGGCTCTTGCTGATAGTCAAACCCCAACCAATGCAACCAAAAAGGGGGAGACATCAGTGCAAGACAAGAGGAAGAGGGGAGAGGAGGAGAAAGAGGCAGAAAAACAGGTGGTGGTAGAGAGGGAGTTGGCTGAGGAGACCAGTAGGGTGAGGGAGAAGGGGAAGAGGAAAGTGAGGGAGGTAGAGCAGATAGAAGTGGCTGAAATCCAAAAGGATTTCAGTATCACTAATAAGAATAAGGGAGAGGGAAAGAAGGTGGCTGATCCTGATCTAGCAGCCCTTGTCAAGGAGGCTGATGCTGAGCATAACCGTTCAATGAACAAAGTCATTGAACAGCTGTTCAGGCAAGGCTTTGACAAGGACACTGCTTTGCTAGATCAAGAGATCAGAAATATGGAGAGGAGAGAAATTGAGTACCGATGGACTACTCATAGCCAAGGGAAAGACAAAAACTTGAGGCTATGAGTAGGTTCACTTCGAAGTACCTGGGCAGACCAGTCCTTGATGTCAAGGCATGGACCAGGGACAAACTCTTGGCAATAACCACCAAGATTTGTTCGGCTGGTGATTTTACAAAGGGACTGGTCGCAGAGGCCCTATCTGAAGCCGGTGGTGGGAACAGGACACTGTTAGTCAAGCTAACCAAACCAGCCCTTATCTCTAGGCTGCTAGCAGTGCCTGCCAACACTCCTACACCAACAACCCAACCACAACCCACAAAACCAACTCCTTTACCACCAAAACCCGCAGCCAATGATCCACCCTTGAAGAAGAAGAGAAGGGTGCTGAGGCTGCAAGATGAAGAAGAGGATGATGAGGAGGATAGCTTGCCACTCTCAGCAGTTATACCTCTACCCAAGGCCAAACCACAAACCATCAATCCCACCTCACAGCAGGACACTATGAAGGTTAAGTTAGAAGAGGAGGAGCAGCAGAAAAGACATGATGAGGAAATGCTGAAAAGCATTGACAAATGTTATGCTGCTACCACCTCTATAATAAACATGCAGAGAGAAGCTCTGAGGTTATTCACCCTCAAACAAACCTTTCAATATGAAAGGGAGAGGGTGAGAGCTTGGCCTGACCCAAGGGTGGCTCACAGGATAGTCAAGAAGGACATGCCTGTGAGATACAAAAGCCAACTAAAGAGAATCGTAGATAAAGAGATCTCTGTGGCTATTGTAATAACACCCTGGGAAATAGTGGATGAATTCGAGAAAGCTTATAGAGCCGGCCAAACACCCTTTTCAATGCTAGATAATAGGGTGGTTAGGAAGGGTCTGGTCTATAAGAAGCTTGAGAATTTTCATAGGGATGAGCTCACTTTGTTGTTAGAGGGTAAACACCCTGATGAGTTTGCATATAGGCAAATCACAACACTTGAGCTCAAAAATGGTAGACAGGTCAAGTTCATCTCAGAGGTGTACGGTCGGGAGGGATTGTTCGAAGGTGAGCCTGAAGACCTGTCCAAAGAAGAACAATTGATGTTTCTTCAGGCTTACTGTAGAGAATCCTACCGACTTGTACGTGGGAGATAGATCTCATGGATGGGGCAACAGCTCTGTGTCCAATTCCCCAAGACAGAGCTCCCATCCATACTTAGCCAAACAAACTCTTGAGACTACCTCTCTGGCCAGTGCTTATCTGGGTCAACTTCTAATCTGATCTAGAAGGAAATAGACCAATCTTTATGCCATCAATAAGTGGGACATCCAATAATTAAAGGTTTTGGCTGCATTGGTTCAGGGGGAGTTTGTTGGACCAAAAGAACCAATGAGCCAAGATCAGGAAAACCTCTAAGTCCCACATGCCACTACAACAACTGCTGAAGACTCTCATCAGCTGTTCTGACAAAGTCTGAAGAATCAACAGCTGAAGTTCAAAGTACTGAAGTACAACAGCTGAAGATCCCAAAGTACTGAAGACAAGTACTGAAGTCTAAAGTACTAATAAACACAAGTACTGAAGACTTCAAGTACTGAAGACAAGTGCTGAAGATCAAAGTCTGAAGAACTGAAGAACTGATGAACAACTGCTGATGCACAAGTCTGAAGACAACGATTGAAGACATCAGCTGATGACAACTACTGAAGTCATCAGCTGATGAAACATCTGAAGACCAAAGTCTGAAGACCAAGTGCTGAAGTTTCAGAGTTTGTCACAACAGCTGAAGAAGTCTTCTTCAGTTGTTGTGATGGTTTTCCTTTTCAGTAGTTTATTTACTTTCAGTAGTTGTACAACAACTGAAGAGCTTGTTCTTCAGTTGTTATAAGTAGTTATAAACGACTGAAGAGTTTGTTCTTCAGTCGTTGTAGGATTTCAGTAGTTTACTTTTGTCAGCACTTAGGAACTTTTGTAAGAAGATGTCAGTTGTTGACATCTTCAGTAGTTTTATGTTTTGTCAGTTGTAATTTGAATATTCAGTGATGTCAGAAAAAGGACATCACGCCCATCCTTTTGCCGCCTATAAAAGGATGGGTAACCATACTGTTTTAATGGCCGAGACGTGCGATCAATAGAACATTTATTGTTTTGCAGAAACTCTTCTCTCTATGTTTATGCTTTAATTTGAAATATCTTTTATGTTCTTGCTCTAATTGCTAATTAATGTGCTAAATCCGCTACAAACATAATCTAATTGATCAACGAGAGAGGCTGAGATCCTGTCAAAGGATTAGGCAACTGATTGGTATGGGTTGTCCTCTTATTCCTCTCCTCATCATCGGGTTTTTCACCACTAGAATCACACGACTGACTGAGATCAATACTATCAAAAAAACTAATTAAGTTTGGTGATGAGGTGTCAGAGGGTTCGGTTTGAACATCAACAGTATTAAGTTTGAAAGGAAAAACAGATTCATAAAACTTGACATCTCTTGAGAAAAAAATTTGTATAGTGTCCAGATTTAACAATTTATATCCTTTTTTCTCATTTGAATATCCTATAAAAACACATTTTTCAGCACGACTGCTAAACTTATTTGTATTATTTAGGATAGTACTAAAACACAGACAGCCAAAAATCCTACGGTGAGACAGAGAGGGCTTAAAACCAAATAGAATTTCATACGGGGTCTTTCCACCAAGCACAGAAGAAGGGGTCCTGTTGATCAAATAAGTGGTAGTTAATACACAATCAGTCCAGTAACGGAGAGGGAGACAGCTTTGAAATAGAAGAGCACGAGCAACATTTAACAAATGTCTATGTTTTCTCTCGGCAATGTCGTTTAGCTGAGGTGTATGAGGGCAAGAAGTCTGATGAAAAATGCCATTTTTAGTACAAAAACTCTACATTCGACTGTTTACAAACTCAGTACCATTATCGCTTCTAAAGGTTTTAACAGTCTTATTAAACTGAGTTTTGATCATGTTAACAAAACCTTTAATATTTTGGAAAACCTCATCTTTATATTTTAAGAGATATATCCAAACAGACCGAGAGAAATCATCCACAACAGTTAAAAAATACTTGTACCCCTCTCTACTTTGGACTTTGTACGGACCCCAAACATCTAGGTGAACTAAGTCTCCGATGGAGGAGGACTTGTGTTCACTTAAAGGAAATGGGGATCGATGTTGTTTAGCCCTGTGACACACATCACATGGGCTAGGATCAGGTTTCAAATTTAGGTGAAAATCATTTTTTAATATCTCAAGAATTTTATATGATGGATGACCAAGTCTTAAGTGCCACAAATTTGTCATATTATGAGAATTGAAGCACACCTTATCACATGTAGAAGACACACCAAACACATACAAACCATCAAATTGATTACCAGTCACCAGGGTCTTCTTTGTGTATAAATCCTGAATATAGCATTTATTTTCATCAAACACAACTTGTAGTTTGTTTTCTGAGGCTAACTTAAAACAGACAAAAGGTTAACATAATAATCAGGAACAACAAAGACATCGGTAAGGATGACTTGATCAGTCATTTGAGGCTGCCAATTTTGGTTACTTTAGCATTAGTTCCATTTGGGTGTTTCACAAATATAAGTAAGTCAGACACATCTATCAAGTCAAACAAGTTATGTTCATTCCTGACCATATGTTGATTAGCCCCAGAGTCCACAATCCACCCAGACTGTAAATTATTAAAGTAAGAATATGTGTTTGATCCAAAACAAACAGAGAGCACAACTGGAGGATTACCTCCTGAGTTGTTGCTAGAGCTTGGATCAGAGGTTTTTTCATTCAGGAGGCTAAGCAGTCTTGAGACCTGATCAGGGGTAAGAGAAGCAGCAGTAGTGTTTGTAAGAGGGGGTTGACCAGTTTTATTTGAATTTGTGTTATTATAGCCAGTTTTATTCCCAGACCCACTACTCTGCCCAGACTTAGGTTTATTTCCTTGTGGATATCCAACTATTTCAAAACATCTATCAATAGTGTGTCCTAATTTGTTGCAATGAGTGCACTTCAAGTTAGGGTTTGGACCTTTATATTGCGTTTTTTTATTTTCAGAAAAATTTATGGTTTTAGAAACAAAACCCATGTTTTGTCCTTTTGAGGAACTATTTGCTCCTCTGTAAGACTCCTCTCTCGAAATAATAGAGAAAGCAGTTTTTATAGTGGGTAGAGGGTCTCTGGTTAACAAATTTGTCCTAACTGGTTGATATACATCATCCAGACCCATCAAGAATTGCATTAATTTTATTAGTTGATTAAAATCATTAAATTCCTTTGAAGCATTACATGAACAAGATGGTAACTGCACCATTGCATCAAATTGTTTCCACATGGTATTTAACTTGTGATAGTATTCTGCAACAGTAAACCCACTCTGAGAGACGGAGTTGATTTTTTGATATAAACCAAACACAACAGACCCATCGACCTTATCATAGGTTTCTTTTAAGTCAGCCCACACTTCAGAGGCTAACTTAGAATAAACCTGACCAACATACAACTCTTCAGCAACAGAGTTAAGAAGCCAAGTGAGAACAACAGAATTACACCTATCCCATTGATTTGCAAGAACCTCATTACTAGTGGATTTTATACATTTTCCATCAATAAAACCTAGTTTATTTTTTGCTTGCAAAGCTAATTTCATTGAGTTTGCCCAAACCGTGTAATTCTCTGTTCCCTTCAATTTTACAGTTATTATAGTCAGATTACTTGAGTCACTAGCATGAAGATATAGGGGGTCACTAGCATCCAACTTACTAAGTAGAGTCTCAGGGATAATCACAGTCCCTTCAGCCATCACAGATAGAGAATGAAACAGAGTCACAAGAAATAAGAATGCAGGAACAAGCAAGCACACGCACAGAGAATCAACCAAGCCAGCGCCAGGTTTTCACACCATTCAAGATGGCAGATCAAGGATTAGCAGGGTTGATTTATGCAGACATACACAAGAAACCACACAAGTGATGCACAAATATTGAACAGTAAGCAAATATAAGATATACCAGATGCTGGTCCTCCTAACCCAGCCAAGCTCAGAAACTACAAGAAACAAAAATAATACAGAACAAAAAAGAGGAACAATCTCACCAAAGATTAAAGACCCAAGTTAGGGTAATCCTTCCAGAGGATTCAGATTCGTAACCTTCACTTAGGGTTACGCAATCTGAATAAGAAAAAAGCCAGCAGAGATTCCACACGATTTAGATCCGTAACCTTCACTTAGGGTTACGGAAGAGAACCGGTAGAATGTAGCAAAAAACAGATCCAAGACTGAGAGCTCCGAGTGTGAGAGTTCCAGAGAACGAAACCTCTTTGTTACATAGAGAATCTTCAATAGACACCGAGATCTAGGGTTTTATGATTTAAACCCTAAATCCTTAAAAACCTTATGCGAGCGGAAGAGTCTTCAGAATCGAAGAGACAACAAACATGTCAGAGCCTCTCGGGCTCTGATACCATGTCACAAATCGAATAATCTTAACACAGCAAACCAAGAACACCAACAGATTGAATATAAAGACAATAACTACAAAATACAACCAGAGAATCTTTGAGAAAACAATCTGTACGAACAAATACAAGAACACAATACAGATCACTAATGTAGTGATCTGATCTTGCTAAGATCTGATGAAGAACTAACAGGGTTCACGATGTGAGAAACCCTAATCGAAGAATCAGAGAGGGAGAATGTGAAGCGTTCGTTTGAGAGGTGTGTCAAGTGTGTGTGAAATGAAACACACGCTTGACTATATAAACCACATCCGGAGCAGAGCCCAGCAGCGAGAAGCCCATCAGCAGCAGCCCATCAGCAGCAGCCCATCAGCAGCAGCCCATCAGCAGCAGCCCATCAGCAGCAGCCTAGCATATAAAGGCCTGCAAAAATAACAAACAGAAAAAAATAATATAAAGTAATTTGAGAAATGGAAATGAGAAAAGAATAAGTAGTAATATTCTCAACATTATATTTCATAGCTTTAATAATAGGAACATCTAAAGCTAGATATTGCATGACTTGGGAATACGGGTGTCTAATATGATGGTGTTAAAAGGGAGACTTATTTGGTTGTATGTGAAAAGCATGAGGGTGATGTTGAAGAAAGTTCAAATATGCCATGACTAGCTGTTCCTGAGAGTGGATTTTGATTGGAGCAGTAGTCTTTGATAATAAAATTTAGAGGAATGAAAAAGGATTAGTATATAATTATCAATATATAAACAAAATAGATATAATGTTACTAGAGATATAGAGAACTCAAAGAACATTAGTTAGAGACTAGAGTAAGAGAAATATTAGCAAATTAAATAACTAAAAACCAACATGAGTAATAGTTGGAGTTGTTTTATGTGACCATGAGATGGGTCCGCATAGGTAATGGAAATAATGGACCAAGCCTTATAGAAAGAACAGGCATTGGTCAATGGAATGATAGGAGGGGAAAGGCTACCAACAAGAGCTTTAAATAGGTTGTCTTGACGAAACCATACTAGGTAATCAACATGAGGGGTAGAAACATCAGCGGTGATTGTGGGTTTTGGTCTAGGGTATGCACAATCAATAAATCTATAGAGATCCAAGCCGTGAAGAAGGGCTTCGATTCAGGTTTTCCAGCTCAAAATATTTCATGGGAATTAGTTTGAGTAAACAGGGGGGGTTGGAGTTTATGGCAGTAAGGGGTTGAGTATTAAGTGGGATGGTGTGCATAATGGAGGAAACCACCGACGTCGGTAGACATGGGTTTACATGGCGTGTATGATACTTTTAGAGGAAGCATTCTAATGATGCAATCATTGCCTTTTGTTAGTATAGTATATTGTTGGATTAGTTAAAATAAGTTCTGTAAATCAACAACTAACGGAAATGAATCTATATTAAGTATTTTTCACTTAATGCGTTGCACAATTACAAACAAATAACAAAAAAATCAAGTGGACAAAAACCACCAACCTCTATAAACTATACAAGTATATGAATTTATAATACAAAAGCAAAACACTAAAATCAACCATGATCGTCTATTCTAGGTTTAGGATCAATGTCAAACTATAACAATTGATCTACATATTATGGCATATCAAGAATGTGTATTCTAATTGGTTACATGAATTATATGACAATCAAACAAATCAATATAGATCTTTAGCGGTTGCATGAGCATGATGGCATCAGTACCCTTCAGCGCTAACATTATTTATACAAAGGTAGTGTATTAACAAATACAACTGCCAATCAATAGATGTAGTTTATGGATTGATATATAGTTATTCACCAGGTAAAAACTTCAGCATGCATACTTATACCTTTAGCACCTGGATTATTTCAACAAGAGAAAAACAACATTCTTAATTAGGTATTTACGGTGGCTTCATCCTTTTAAAATCCCAACATCTATTCTCGTCTTATAAAAGATGAGAAACGAAAAGAAATTCATGTTCCTAGTCAATATTGTTGGATTATGTACGGGTTCGGTTACGTCACGTTGCCAACCGAGCTATGACCCGTAAAAGTTACACCTTGGGCAACAAATATTAAGTCCACTTAACTTGATTAACTGGTACTTACGAACTATATCGGGTTTTTATAATTTATAATTGTTATAAATTATATAGTATAAATTGTTATCTTTATTAATTTGTTTTGCATGGTAGTGGATTGCATGTGGGCCATGACCTTCTAGTGAAAGTAGTAGTGCCATGAAATAAGGAGATCGTGAGATTATGCCTTTGATCTTATTCTTTAAATACTTGTTTGCATCAATGAAAGCGGAAAAAAAATTGTTCCAAAGGATTCTCTCTTTTATTATCTTCTTAAGGTTGATCCACTTAAGAATTGTCTGTTGGAGCATATATAGTCATATATAGTGTGTCCGTCGCTTGACGAATAGTCTAGGCTTAATGTTATACACCTTGTAAACACATGAAACTGGGTCATTCGCAGGAGCATATGCGAATGAGACTCAGTCGTACGACTAAGCCATGCTAATGGACAAGTCGTGCGACTGAGAGATGCGATTGGGGCATTCGTAAGACTGAACCATAAGAATGGTCCAGTCGTACGATTGAACCATACGCATGGTCCAGTCGTACGATTGAACCATACGCATGGTCCAATCGCACGAATGGGCCCAGTCGCATCTAATATGGGTCGAGGCCTATATATACCAGTTTCAATGTGTAGAAACCAAAAGGGTTTTCATAGTGTTCCCGGCGCCCAGGCGCTGCCGGATGAGAGGGGAGATCATGCTCGATCTCCCCTTGCCAAAAGTCTTGATTCTTAAGTTGTAACGAGCTTAAAATCGTTATGTTTTATCAATGAAATTATTCGATTCTTGTTCGCATTATTGATTGTCTTTTGGTTGTTTATCCTTCCGTCAAGATCGTGCTCGGATGTTTACCGATCCAGTGACTTCACATTGTCTATATCCCTCACTTTGCTTCTCTACAACAATTTTTGATTTCTTCTTCACATGAAACAAATGAGATAGAAGAAAGGTTGTTTTTTCTTCCGATCACAAACAACCGATATATTTGATTGCAACCGTGGATCACGCCTCTTAGAGCCGCAACCACTGTGTTCCAATTTAG
The DNA here is from genome assembly GCA_024085815.1 of Flaveria linearis. NCBI lineage: Eukaryota > Viridiplantae > Streptophyta > Magnoliopsida > Asterales > Asteraceae > Flaveria > Flaveria linearis. The sequence continues at coordinate 61,287,892 of CM044013.1, read as the reverse complement.
TGTTCGTTGATTCTAGCGTTCATTCGTTGTCCCTTGGTGTCTCAAACGGTTAATTATTACTCACAAAGGTATATTATATCTCATCAGTAGGTTATTTATATCCTGTATTTGCATTGTTTGTAACCCAGATCCTATCGGGTTCATTCTGGTATTTTATTATTACTCCGCTGCGTTAACTGTTATTAATCTGATTAATAATTATCAAAACTGTTTTGATAAATAAACCTAACGAAGATACCACTGAACCCAACAGTGGTATCAGAGCCAGGCTTACAACATGCAAATCAGATCCGATCTGTTAACTGGTTATAGATCACAAACTTTAAAATTATTTGAAGTTTCTGATTTATATTATTTTAGGCAACTTGTTTATTTTGGTTAAATATTTATTAACCAAAAGATTGCTCGTATTATTTTGATTGTGTTTTAATATGTAAATCTGGCTAAACCCTGTGGTTGAATGGTTGTGATGTGATTTGTTATTGTTAAAGTTTTTGGTTTTATGGTTTTTGGCCCATTTGATGGCTCAAAGTTGTAATAGATTAGTGTTTTCTTTTATTTTGTATTTCTTTTGTAAATATTGTAATATTTGAAGACCCGAAGTCAAAACTGGAGACAAGACGAATCAAGGAGTCAGTGGGAGCCCATCAAGACAACTAGATGCACATAGGTCCATCCTTGTGGTTGTTTTGTGTTTTCACGCATGACCTAGCTTGATCTCGCTATTTGGCTCTAGCGAGATCAAACAATCATAGCCATTAGATTTACATACTATTTTGCTATTATGGTTGCTTTATTTTATATCACCCAACCTAATATCAAACTAATTAAAAAAAGTTTTTTTTACAATCAAAATAAATAACAAGTTTTAAACTTATTTTTACAACTTGTTAAATTATTAAAACAAATTGTTTGTTTTAAATGGGATAATCAGATAAGTTTTCAAATTCAAAATTAGTTTGAATTTCAAAACTTAAAACTTGATAATTTTAAATTAAAATTAATTATCCATTTAAAAGGATAACTAGATAAGTTTTCAAATTTAAAATTAGTTTAAATTTTAAAACTTAAATATTAATAATTTAAAATTATCAACTTAAAAATCGATTGTCTATCTCACGATGAACCTAGTTTTAATAAGGTATTAAAATCTGGTGTCCCGAGAGCTGAAAGGGTTCGTCATTTATTATCACGAACTATATATTGTAAAACTAACTTTTATGACGCACGTATAACTTAATTATACGTTGTGTTTGACCCTATTCGGTAAACACTAAAATTGGATCCCATAGATAAAAATCAATAGTCTATGCCACCCTACTATAAGGAACACTTGGAACATTAAGCGAAACATCAGTGTTTGGAGCCTCAGCACCGCACTTGATGTGTAGTTTATTCTTCCAAGGTGCAAGGGTTTTGTTGACACATCCGGCCCTTTCACAAGTAACTGTTTTAGGATGACTATTACTTTTCTCTCTTGTTACGTGCCACAGCTGTCTAGAGAGAAAAGTGGGCATAGATGAGGCTAAACGTATCAATGCATTGACAAATGTTGTCGTTGCGGCCTCATACACGAGAGTTGTGCAATTTTCACAATTGATAAACATTGTCAGTCTGCCTAATCACTTACTAATGTTGCGTGCCCCAGCTGCCTTTAGTGACTGACCAAGCCAGATTCTCATTTCTTATTTAAAATTACTGTAAATGGGTCATTAATTAAAATAAGGAAACAATACATCGAAAATACTAATTAATTTATTTTGCTTATAGATGTCTTCAGAAACCAACAACTCCTTCATTCTCAAGTCTATTCTTGAGAAAGAGAAACTTGATAACACCAACTTTCTTGCATGGCACCGCAATCTGAGATTGGTTCTCAAGATGGCGAAAAAGCTCTATGTTATAGATAGCGTTGTTCCCAACGAGCCTGAAAACAATACGGCCGCAGCCCGTAGAACTTGGGAAAATTTAAGGAGGATGCCGATGAGGTAGCCTGCCTTATGCTAGCCACCATGTCTCCTGATCTCCAGAAGAACATGGAGGACATGACTGCATTTGACATGATTGAGCAACTTAAGGGCATGTTTCAGAAACAGGCCCGACAAGAGTGCTATGATACCATGAAGCAGCTTATAACCTGCAAAATGCAAGTAGGCTCGCCTGTTAGTGGCCATGTGCTTAAAATGAAAGGGTACATCGACCAAATGGCCAAACTTGGTTGTCCTATGCAAGATGAAATGGCAGTAGACTTCATTTTGAACTCCTTGCCTAGTTCTTATGACCAGTTCATAATGAACTTTAATATGAATGTGTGGGTTAAGAGTGTAGCTGAACTACACGGTATGCTCAAAACTGCTGAGCAAAACATACCAGGTAAAGCCAGTCAAATGTTGATGGTCCGATCTACTGGTGTTAGGAAACCAAACCCCAAGAAAAAAACTTATAACAATAAGGGTAAAGGTAAAGTTGTTGCTGCCAAGCCTGCCACCAACAATAAACAGCCGGCTAAAAACAAAACAACACCCCCTCCTGAGGAGCGACACTGTTTTGAATGCAATAAGATGGGACACTGGAGACGTAACTGTCCTGACTATCTAGCCAAGCTGAAGGTGAGGAAGGCCAATGGTGAAGGCTCTTTTTCAGGTATTCTGATTTATGTTATTGAATTTTCACTGTTTCCAGCAACACATGGGTATTTGATACTAGATGTGGTTACCATATCATTAATGTCTTGCAGGAGCCTAAAAAGTGGAAGAAACTGAAACAAGGCGACATGGAGCTCATCGTTGGTGATGGGAAAAGAGTACCGGTTCTAGCAACTGGAACATATCATCTTTCTTGTCCATCTGGTCTTGTAATTACTTTAAATAATTGTTTGTTTGCTCCTGGTTTAACCAGAAACATTATTTCAGTTTCTTTATTGTTTGAATAAGGATTCAAGTATGTTTTTAATGATGCTGTTATTTCTGCCTACTTGAATGTTATCTTTTATTTTGAGGCTAAACCTCGAAGTGGTATTTATGAGATTGATATTCAAACAAACAATAATGTATATAATCTTTCTAAACGTATCAAATCTGGAATTAACGATACGTTTCTATGGCATTGTAGACTTGGCCACATAAGCAAGGCCCGTGTGAAAAGGCTTCAGTCCGAAGGGATTCTTGAATCCACAGGACATGAATCTTTTGATGAATACGAATCTTGCTTAGCTGGTAAACTCACAAAGGATCCTTTCACCCATGTTGGTGAACGGGCTAAGGATCTGTTAGCACTTATACATTCTGATGTATGTGGTCCTTTCAGAACCATGTCTAGAAATCACGAAAGATACTTTGTTACATTTATTGACGATTATAGTCGATACGCCTATGTCTACCTTATGAAGCATAGACATGAAACCTTTGAAAAGTTCAAAGAGTTTCAGAACGAAGTAGAAAACCAACTTGATAAGACTATCAAAGTACTTCGATCAGATCGAGGTGGAGAATACCTAAGCCAAGAGTTCATTGATCATCTAAAGGAATGTGGAATTGTTTCACAGTTCACTCCACCCGGCACACCCCAACTTAATGGCGTGAGTGAGAGGAGAAATCGAACCCTACTTAATATGGTTCGATCGATGATGTGTAGAACTAACTTACCTCACTCCTTTTGGAGTTATGCTCTTATGACCGCCGCCCGCCTTGTCAATCTGGCACCGACTAAGAAGGTAGATAAAACTCCATATGAGATATGGCATGGGTCTAAACCCAATTTGTCTTACCTTAGAGTATGGGGATGTGATGCTTATGTCACTAGCGAGTCTAATGACAAGCTAGATCCTCGAGGCGAAAAAGCTATTTTCGTTGGATACTATAATAGAAGCGGGTATTACTTTTACCATCCTGATGCAAATATGATTTCCATCAAAAGGAAGGTACATTTCCTCGAGAAAGAGTTTCTTGATCAAGGAACTGGAAGTAATATTGTGGATCTTGAAGAAATTCGAGAACCACAAACAAACGCTGATGTTGTCGGTGAGTCTGAACAACAAGAAATTGTTACTGATTCAGACATAAACACAAGTGTTCGCAGAAGTAGCAGAACTCGCAAAGAACCTGACAGATATCTTTGGAATCTAGAGGGTCCTGAGGTTCTGGTAGTAGCTGATTCTGGTGATGAACCTACTAACTACAAATCTGCTATCTCAGATTCGGAATCTGCGAAATGGCTAGATGCCATGAACGCCGAGATGCAATCCATGCGAGACAATCAAGTCTGGGACTTGGTTGAGCTACCTCCCGGTTCACGGGCTGTAGGGAGCAAGTGGCTTTTCAAGAGAAAAACCGACATGCATGGAAATGTACACACCTATAAAGCACGGCTAGTTGCGAAAGGTTTCACTCAAACTCAAGGTGTTGACTATGATGAAACTTTCTCACCCGTTGCTATGATCAAATCGATTAGGATATTGCTTGCCATAGCTGCGTACTACGATTACGAGATATGGCAAATGGATGTCAAAACTGCTTTTCTAAATGGACATCTCTCTGAAGATGTCTATATGGTTCAGCCCGATGGTTTTGTCGATCCACAATATCCAAATAAGGTGTGCAAATTGAATAAGTCCATTTATGGACTTAAACAGGCATCCCGTAGCAGGAATCTTCATTTTGATCAGAGAATCGTCGAATTCGGTTTTGTCAAAAGTGAAGATGAGCCTTGTGTTTACAGAAAGGCTAGTGGGAGCACTATATCGTTCCTCATATTGTATGTGGATGATATACTGATCATTGGAAACAATATCTCAATGCTTAACAAAGTTAAAAAATGGTTGGGAGCTTGTTACGCAATGAAAGATCTTAGAGAAGCTGCTTACATTCTAGGAATAAAGATCTATAGGGATAGATCTAAGCGGCTTCTAGGGCTTAGTCAAAGCACATACATAGACAAAATGATGACACGCTTTAAGATGGAAAACTCCAAGAAAGGATGTGTTCCAATGACTAAAGGTACCGTGTTGAACAAATCGCAATCTCCTTCAACGGACATTGATATTAAGCGAATGGAAAATGTTCCATATGCTTCAGCGATTGGTTCCATCATGTATGCTATGTTGTGCACTAGACCTGACGTCTCGTATGCTTTGAGCATTACTAGCCGTTATCAGCAAAACCCTGGTTTTGCCCATTGGACTGCAGTTAAGAACATTCTGAAGTACTTGAGAAGGACTAAAGACATGTTTTTAATATATGGAGGAGTTGAAGAACAGCTCACTGTAAGATGTTACACTGATGCTAGTTTTCAAACTGACCGAGATGACTCTCGCTGACAATCTGGTTTTGTATTCACACTCAATGGTGGAGCCATCTCTTGGAAAAGTTCTAAGCAAAGTGTGGTGGCAGATTCTACCACTGAATCTAAATACATTGCAGCATCTGATGCTGCAAAGGAAGCTGCTTGGATGAAGAAGTTCATAGCCGATCTCGATGTGGTTCCAAGTATTCAGCAACCAATCGAGATATTTTGTGATAACACAGGTGCTATTGCTCAAGCCAAAGAGCCCAGATCTCATCACAGGGCCAAGCACATTCAGAGGAAGTTTCATTATATACGGGACATAGTGAAACAGGGAGACATCGTGATAAGAAAAATTGACACAGATCAAAACCTAGCAGACCCGTTTACTAAGCCCATGACTCAGAATAAGCATGATCTACATAGAAATACGATCGGGCTTAGATTAGCTAGTGATATGTTTTGATTTAGTATTTGGATGTACGAACTTTTAAACAGTTATACTTTTGAATTCATTTTGATCTACTGATATAGATACAACTATGAATCCTATAACTGTGTTTGATTTAAATACGTTTAATCCATGGATATTGTATTCTAAATTATCCATAGTCGATCAGACTTGTGGGAACAATTCTGAATTAAGACTATTCTGAATTTAGACTCAAGGAGTTGACTTCTAAATTCACAGACCTCATTATGAATGACGTTGGATGTAACTCGCCACAAACCATCTTTATTATAAGATGCTTTGATACTGGTATACTCATTTAGTATCCTATGACCTGAGATGCATACTAGAACTTTCGTTTACCGAGGGTTATTCTTTGATCACTGTCAACCGCTGTCGCGTAACTGCCAGTCATAAAGGCTTTGGTTGGGAATAATTCTGAAGTTCAATGGGAGTTGTATGTAGTCAATAAGGGATTCTGTACTCTTACATTATATGTAACAGTTAGACATCGTGGCGCCCTCGTTGATTCAAACTGGTGAAGTGTGAGGCCTCACCCAAACTGACTGTGTGTTTGATTGGACCATTTTGAATCTAGATCGAGAACTATAATAATTGAGTCCTATATGAGAATTAATCTCAATGACTCAATTGATGTCTTTTACAGAAAGGATAAATGACTATGATTACCAAAAGTTTATTGTCTTGTTATAGTAAAATGATACTAGAAGAAGATGTTTGGTTAATGACTTTAAAGTGTCATACCTTGTTGGGGGCAGCCATGTGCAGCTAGAGCGCCGCTAACTGTCTACGTGGAATTTAACCGAATGTCGTCCAAGTGGGAGCTTGTTGGATTATATACGGGTTCGGTTACGTCACGTTGCCAACCGAGCTATGACCCGTAAGAGTTACACCTTGGGCAACAAATATTAAGTCCACTTAACTTGATTAACTGGTGCTTACGAACTATATCAGGTTTTTATAATTTATAATTGTTATAAATTATATAGTATAAATTGTTATCTTTATTAATTTGTTTTGCATGGTAGTGGATTGCATGTGGGCCATGACCTTCTAGTGAAAGTAGTAGTGCCATGAAATAAGGAGATCGTAAGGTTATGCCTTTGATCTTATTCTTTATATACTTGTTTGCATCAATGAAAGCGGAAAAAAAAATTGTTCCAAAGGATTCTCTCTTTTATTATCTTCTTAAGGTTGATCCACTTAAGAATTGTCTATATTCCTCACTTTGCTTCTCTACAACAATTTTTGATTTCTTCTTCACATGAAACAAATGAGATAGAAGAAAGGTTGTTTTTTCTTCCGATCACAAACAACCGATATATTTGATTGCAACCGTGGATCACGCCTCTTAGAGCCGCAACCACTGTGTTCCAATTTAGTGTTCGTTGATTCTAGCGTTCATTCGTTGTCCCTTGGTGTCTCAAACGGTTAATTATTAACCACAAATGTATATTATATCTCATCAGTAGGTTATTTATATTCTGTATTTGCATTGTTTGTAACCCAGATCCTGTCGGGTTCATTCTGGTATTTTATTATTACTCCGCTGCGTTAACTGTTATTAATCTGATTAATAATTATCAAAACTGTTTTGATAAATAAACCTAACGAAGATACCACTGAACCCAACAAATATAATGAAGATGCTGTTGCAATGAGAGCATATAATTAGTGTAAATGCTTTTAAAATGAAAAGAACGAAGGGGATCAATTGTACTAATTGTAAGAAAAGTGGACATATAAGTGCTTTAGGCAAATTAATTTTTCCAAAGGACTTCAAATTTACCAATTCCAATTTTTTTGCACCAAATGTTTCTTATGAAGATCATGATAATGATTATGAACAAATGTAGAATGAAGATCATGATTTTGATTATGAACAAATGCAGAACTCCCACAATAAGTCAATTACGTGTAGTCCGGCTTCAAAGTAATATAATCTATACTAATAAATCAAAATCTCTAAAGGCCACATGTTCATTTTTTAGGTTGTTCAACCGACTTAGGAATTGAAATATTATCAAATAATGATGTAACAACTTTTAATGCCTAATTTGTTTCCAAATCTGGATAGTTATGCGATGATAATGGAACATTCCTTTTTGACTTTCCAAGTTGTTAAGTTTCTATGTGAATCTCTTTAATAATACACAATTGTTGTTGACTTTTATTGGCCACAACATTCATTACGATTGAAAGTGGTTATGTGTAAAATTATTGAAACGAAACAAGTTATGAATAAAGTTGCTGAAACACACTTTGCACATCAATTACTAGTTCTATAGCCAAAATTCCAAATCGTTCTACATGCGTTCATGGTTTCATATTCTTATTGGTTCTATCGCAGAACGACATAACCAAACCACTTAATCCGTTACATAACCGAACCAATAATGCTACCATAAGGTACTGTTCAAGAACTCAATGTTGTGCTAATCGAGTTGCAGTTCTAATCAGTTGTGGTCCGGTTCTAGCCGGTTAGAACTAGTTCCTCACCCCTAAATTTCCTCACATGGGTGCCAAGGCAAGATTTGAGATGTAAATGTTTTGACCACATAAATATTTCAATTGGGTGGGTGGAAAATGAATTAGTGTATTTCCTTACATTATAGTGATGACAATTGATGTGCTACGTTTACATGTGTACAGACTTACAGTGATAAAGTTGGTGTTTACTGACGTCAGTGTTGTAAAACTCGGCCTAGGCGGCTGAGTACTCGGAACTCGGAGGTGTACTGAGGCGCTTTTCTTCAACTCGGTCAACCTTACTCGGAATCGGTCCAACTCGGTCCAACTCGGTCCAACTCGGCCCAACTCGGCCCTACTCGGCCCAACTCGGCCCAACTCGGCCCAACTCGGCCCAACTCGGCCCAACTCGGTCCAACTCAGACCTATTCGGCCCTACTCGGCCTACTCGGTCCAACTCGGACTTTTGCTGTTTTTCACCGATTTTCGCTATTTTTCACCGATTTTCGCTATTTTTCACCTATTTTTGTTGTATTTTTGTTGTTTTTTAATAAATTACTTTGTAAGATAAGTAATAAATATCATATTTTAAGATACTATAGAATGTGAACATATTCTTTTGATATATATTGATTTTCACGTAATATGTTATAAATATTTGTAAACTTATTATATTTGACATATATATAATTTCTTAAAAATTAATTTATTTATAATCTACCATGTCCGAGTACCCCGAGTACTCTCCGCCTAGGCCGAGTACGCGCAACTCCCCAGTTGAACGACCTGACAACGCCTAGCAACTTTTGCAACCATGACTGACGTATGTTTGATGTCAGTCATGTCAATAAAATGTATAATAAAAAATTTTATGATGAAATTAAAAGTTTATTTTGATTGAGATCTATGATATCTGAAATTGCAGAATTACAAAGCAAAAACCTGGCAATTTTAATACGTATTACACAGTGATTCTGGGTGAGCTAGGGCATGCTATCTTCGCGCTATCCGATAAGGAAGTGACGATCATAAACATCCTATAGTGTGTAGAGTTTCAATACTTTTTTGGTGCTGTAATTTGTAATGAAAGTATGAGTGTAGTGTAAAGTCTCGTGTTCTGTGTGATGTGTAAACCCAATAAGTCGCATACTCGGTTAAGGGTGACATTAAGTTGGTATAAAAGCCGAGTTTAATTGAAATAGGTTACATTAGTTTCCTAAACTTAAAAAAAGAATCTATGGGATGATAAGGAAAGGTCAGATAGGGCGAATGCTGGTTAAGAGAAATATATATAGGCATAATGTGATTGATTTTGTGGTTAGGAAAGCTTGTATGCATGTTTATTCAACCTAATTTGTTATAAGTAGGGTTTGATGTTTAAACATGTAAGTATATGACTATCAAGGATGATATGTGTATCTATAGAGGAAAGTATGAGAGATTGTATGAGGAGGTTGACAGTTGGTGTCATTATCGTGATTTCCATTTTATATTTGTTTTAGTATTGTTTTATAAACGACTTAGCAATTACTATTGTTCCATAGCAATGGATTGGTTTTCTGATGCTTTAATGATTCATAAGAAACACTGTTTCAAATACCTTTTTCGAGGTGGTGTATGATATGATAAATTTATGTAAAATGTAACACGATGAAAGGTTGTATCATAAGAATCATTAAGGAGATGGTTGGATCCTTACCTAATGCCATAGATCGTATGATGTAAATGTGTGAAATTAAATTGACAATGAAGGCGACTTTATAGAAGGGGATTTAAATATACATTTTTCTTTGATTTTATTTAGGTTTTCTCATTTTACGTTTTTCATTTGTGATTTCCCCTTGGTTTATTAGGTCTATTTCGGGGGAAAAGATTGTTACTTTTGATGAGGGTTGTGGAGGATCGATTATGGTGGTCAATGGTTTTTCTCTCAAACTCACCTAGAATCAACACTCAGCAAAAGTCTATAAAGAGTTGATCACAATATAACAAGTAACTGTAAGTAAATGAACACAGGATGTAAATTTTCAAGGTACTTTTATATATTGCTTCTCAACTCAAAGGATTACAAGACTCTTGGACTCAAATCCCCTATCTAATGAGTTACAAGGAGAAGATATATATAATACTACCTACAGCTGGATATACTTTGATACCAGCTGGAAACCTCTAACCAAACATCTATACTACAAGACTCTAGGTGAGGTATCTTAGACATTTTGCCTAAGAGTTGGTAGTCAGGACATGTCCCTGACTTACCTTTTGTCACCAACTAAAGTTGGTAATATGTACTACCATAAAAAGGTGAACAGTAGAATAAAGTATGGTCAACAACATGGCTCTTTAGGAAGATGTCATGCTGTATCAGAGGTCTGCAGCGGACTGTCAGGGACCATACTTATATCTACTGGACATAGCAATGTCTTCCAAAGGATAAAGTACTTCGGAAGAATAACTTCTTCCGAAGCCACTTATACTTCGGAAGACTGCTTCTTCCGAGGCTTGGAGTCTTCTTTGTCTTCGGAAGCAGACTTTGTCTTCAGCTCTTTCATCAGACTTTGTCTTCAGCTCTTTCATCAGACTTTGTCTTCGGAAGCTCAGACTTTGTCTTCAGCTCTTTCATCAGACTTTGTCTTCGGAAGCTTTCAGACTTTGTCTTCGGAAGATAGTCTTCAGCTGTTGGCTTCAGTTGTTGCCTTCAGTTGATATCTTCAGCTGTGTTCTTCAGACTCTCGGAAGACCTCATGCTTAGCTTCGGAAGCCCTTGAATGTAGTACCAAAAAATAACTATGTCAAGTGGTTTTGGTTGCACCAGCCTCATCATGACCCAACAAACTCCCCCTAGGCTGATGCTACCAAAACTTCACTTCCCTCTTCTTCTCAAAACTCTCAGTACCAATGAAAGTAAGTGTTTATCAGTGTCTACATTCTTTCCAGATGTGGTGCTGAAGAGTTTGTACAAATCCTTGGTAGACAGAACCTCTACTCTGTCACCTTGGATTATATGTACCCTTTATTGTGGCCCTCTGAAAAGAGTTAGTTGATGGGAACTATAGTTATATTCCCATCTAACTATTGGTTCCAATTCAGGACCTTCTACCATCTGTAGAAAGGCTGTGCCTTTGGTGGTTGGTCTTTCCTTGTCTTCCGCTCTTTTTAACTTTAACTCTTCTTCAATCTTGGCTCTTCTGCTTAGTTCAGCCAAGTGGAGACCGCTGATATGATTTCTGATGTGTGCAGCAGTCTTAGAGTTGGAGGGATTGGAGAATGGTTTCTCTGCAAGCTCAGCAAGATCAAATCTGCTGAGATGCAGGAGAGAAGTGGCATTGAGCCTGTTGGTTTCACCATTCTCCCTTTTCCACAACAAAGTTGTGAGAAGGTTCATCGAACCTCCACTGGATTATAGCATTCCTAGGTCCAGGAGATTGACTAGAAATCCTGTCCTCTTTCCTTGTATCTAGTAGAGTCACCAGTCTCCTTCTTAGTCTCTTCTCATCAGCATTGAGGGTATCGGAGTTGAGACCAAGAAGTCTTGCAGCCTGGCCCAAAGTGTCTCTAGGCAACTCAAGAAATTGGCCTAGGGTGAGGGAGCTTGAAGAGTTATCAACATAGGTGATGTTGATAAGCTCTCCCTCACAGGAGATGCTGCTCAAAGTGGTGAAGTTGATGAGCCTCGTCTTGAACTCCTTTATTTCGTCAAAGGAGAGATGTTGAGGAGGCTGAGGGGATGGTCTTGGTTTTTGTTGGGCAGGCTTAGGTTTGGTGGTTTTGGGTTGTGTTTTGGGTTTTAGGATGGGTAATTTGGGTGGTTGAGGTGATGTTGTAGGTTTAGGTTTAGTTGTGGGTTCAGGGGTGAAGGTTTCATCAGTGGGTTCGGTTTTGATGGGAAATGGGATTGGTTCTTCTGGTGTGGGTTGTGGTTGAGTTGCTGGGGTGAAGACCATTCCCTGTACCCTCCTGTACATCTCCTTCCTTTTCCCCAAACGGATGTCAGCTTTAATTTCACTGACTATCCGCTGGAGTGTCCTTTCGGACATAGGTCCCACCTGCCTACCAGAGAAGCCATGAGCCCGGAGATAGTCTTTCATCCAGGCTTTGTCATTGGACTTCTTGGTGGCAGTGACCCCCTTCTCTTCCACCTTCCTCTTCTTTTCCCTCAACTTCTCCCTAGCAGCCTTCTTCCTTTCATTCTCCATTTGATCCTGCTCTTTATTGTGGAGCAGCAGGATCATGTCATCGTCATGTGGAGACAGTTCAGGAAGACTGAAGCCTCTTGAGAGTAGGAATTTGATCCTAGCCTCTCTCAGCTTCAAGGCTGCTTCCCTTCGCTCTTCTTCTTTCCTCTCCAAAGCCAACCTGGCTTCTTCTTCTTGCCTTAGCCTGGTTGAGCTCTCCAAAGTCACCAACTCCTCTAGTGGTAGCAGGAGTACTTCCTCATTGGTAGCTCCTAGGCTGATGAGCTGGTCAATGAGTGCTGTCCTTCTCTTTGTGTTGATTTCTTCCTGATTGGCTGCAGCTGCCTTAGAACTAGCAGCTAGCAGTTTCTCAGTAGGAAACCTACCTTTCTTCTTGAGCTTCTCAATCCTCTCCTCCTCCTGAAGCTCTTCCGCAGTTAATTTCCTTTTGCCTTTATATTTGGCAGAGCTTGACTGTGGTGGTTCTTGGATAGAGGGTTCAGATTGAGAGAGAAGTTCAGCTGGTGTTTAGGATGGAGGTACGCCAGAAATGTCCTCCCTGCTCACCTCAGATGCTATTTCAGCAATAACATCTGTGATGGTCAGTTCCTCGGACATTTGGAACAAACCTTCCGCAGCTTCTATCTCAGCTTCGGAAGACTTTTCTTGTTCTTCCGAGGCTTCAATGTCCACTTCGGAAGTTTCAGCCTGAGCTTCAGAAGATGAGACTGCTGCAAGTTCTGTCCCATCTGTTTTAGTTGCTGGGCCATCAGTCCCCATTTCCCCTTCGAAGTTAATCTTAGGTTCCATGTGGACCTTAGGTTGACCAACTTCTTCTACAGTGGTAGAAGGTGCAGTCAGTCTTTGAAGCTCCTCAGCCCCAAAATATATAAGTGTGGTGTCAGGGATGGGCTGCTCTAAGGAGGATCTCAATACAAACTTTGTGAAAAGTCTATAGAGATCTTGAAGCATCTTTGAGTCAATCTCTAAAAAGGATTGAGATGACTCAGGTAGTGTGATGAGTTGGGAAGTAAAGGATTGGGTCTGTGGTTCCTCAAGTGTTTGTCTCTGAACTTTCTCCCCCTTTTTGGTAGCATCATCTTGAGAGCTAGATGAGCTAGAAGAAGAAGTCAGTGAGACCTGAACAGGTACATGCCTAACAGACCTCTCTGTCTGTTTCTCAGCTAGTTTAGCCTTGAGGTTGTTAATCTCAAGTTGCTGAGTGGCAGTCCTTGATTCTAAGATCCTCACCTGTGATTCCAGGTTGGAGACCTTAGAAAGCAAGTACTGAAGTGTTAGTTGCATACTTCCCTCATCTTCATGAGAAGAATCATGGGGAGATGAGATAACATACCTAGTATGCTCGGTCTCACCACCAGATGTGGCTTCTTGGCACCCTGGATACCTTTGCTCAAAGTCATCTCTTTCAGAGATGTCCATGGGCAAAGTTGCCGTAGACTCAGTCCTAATGATGTTACCACTGTCCTGAGAGCTCAATGAGAGACTCTGAGTAGTGGCAGCTGAGCCTACATCAATCCCCTCCACATCAGTGGGACTCACCTCAGTAATTGGCTGCTGATGGGGGCTAGAGACAAGGGATCTCTCTTGGCTCTGTTGATCTTTCAGAGGGTGTTGTAGATCAACTTCATAGCCATGGAGAGATGTAATCTGTTCATCAGTACGGAGTAAAAGGTCAGTGAATGATAGGGAAGTTAAACCTACTGACCCGGGACTTAGATCAATGTCTATAGGTATTGAGCCTATGGTGGGGCTGTCCCTAGAATGTTGCACAGGGAAGTGTAAAGACTCACCCTGTGGGCTTGAGGCTTGGGGTTCGGGCTCTTGGGTTTGAGACTAAGGAGGCTCAAAACCCACATTGAGGTCAAATGTGAAGGATGGTGTGACCTCGGACTGAGTGGGAGCCCATGATTCCACTCTAGCCCTTTTGGTTTGAACTGTGGGAGCTTGTTCAATCAGAGTAGATTGAACAAGGGTTTGTTTGGGGCGTCTCTGGTAAATGATTTTGATGGGTAAAGAAGGTTTTGTTGGCATTGTGGTGGAGGTTGCTGGTGTGGGTTCATCACCTGTGGGGATAACAGGGATGTCACCAGGAGCTATACGCTCAGTCATCTCTGGAGGTAATGGAGTGTGCCTTCCAGTGAAATTGGTGGACATCTTCTTCAGTGTTTTGAAGATGGTAGGCTTCACTTGTGGAACAGTAAGAGCAGCTGCACAGACAAGCTTGCTTAGTTCCAGCTCACAGTTGATTATGTGTTGAATAAATCTGGGGTACATGAAGAATGTATCCCTTCTCAGATTGCCGATTAGGTTGGTCAACACAAATCGTGAGTAGTTGAAGCGTAGTACGCAAAAGAGAGGAGACTCATAGAATGGAGACCTCTCACCAACCCATGAACTAGGCATCCCAGTTCATATGGGATTTGATCCAATCCCCCTGACTTGTTGGATAAGCAGTGAAGGACAATGTGCTGCAGGAACTTCCAATGGTAAGAGAAGTTGAACTTGTACACGGTTGACCTGCTGACATCTCCTCCATATCCCATTAGGATGTAAGTTCCATCCAAGTCTTCTTTGGGGAACTCAGTAGGAGCCCCATCATCATGAAGCTCGAGATGCTCCCTGATGAGTTGCTCTGTGATGACCAACTCCTGGCCACAAATGCGAGTTCTCAGTACTCGAACCCCATTCAGAACTGCAGTTTAACCGTTACTCCAGAATTTAGACATATGGTTGGAGTATACGGTGGGGTTAACTGTTAGTGCAGTGAGGTATGTGGATTCGGTAAGAAAGGTGATGATTTGGGTGAAGTCGGCATCTCTTGACGAATCAAGTAATGCGACTTGGTTGTGCTGAGGGTTTAGCGCCATTGAAGAGAAGGTAAGCTTGAATTTGAGTGAAATTGCAGGTTTGACAGTGAAAGGAATAGTTAGGGCAGTAATTTGGTAAAAGAAGATGAATTTGATCAGTCTGGATTATTTAAAGGGGATGAATTGTGGTAGTGGCGGTAATAGGGTAACTGTTTGGGGTTACCGTGGGTGGTATGGTAGTTTACGGCGGAGAAATGATAGTGGCGGTAAGGGATAATTTTAAATAATCTGACCATCATGAACAAAATCTTTACTTTTTACAGAGTGGGCCCAAAAAGATATCCGTTACAGAGCAAAACCTTTACTTTCGAATGTAAAACATTTCCGAAGGTAATTTGTCTTCCGAAGGCAATTTCTCTTTCGAAGCAAGGCATTGCTTCCGAAGGTAAAATTGTCTTCCCGAACGGAGAGTTATATAAGCTTCGAAAGTAGATCTGATGTAAAATCAATCGCTTCTTCCGAGACCAAAAACTCTTCCGAGAAGAAAATTTCCATTAAGGAATTTTGGCTTCGGAAGATATTCAAGAATATCTTCCGAGAATTAATTCCTCTTCGGAAGGAATTTACACTTAGAATAATTTAAAGATCTTTTGTAACAGGGCTTAAATTGTATTGACACAAGACATTACATATTTAAAAAGCTTTTCAAAAGAGGTAGTTAATCAATATTTATCATCCCAATAGCTGATATGAGATACTTAAATCTCTGTTCATCAAATGCCTTTGTGAACAAATCAGCATATTGTTCATTTGAGTCAACTTTGATTAACTTGATCAAATTCTTCTTATGAATATCTCTAATGAAATGATACCTGATATCAATGTGCTTTGTCTTGGAGTGCTTCACCGGATTTTCAGTAATGGAAATAGCACTATTGTTGTCAATATGGATATGAGTAGTCATGAAGTTGAATCCATTGTCTAACATCTGATTTTGAATCCATAGCAGTTGAGCACAGCAGCTAGCACCAGCAACGTATTCAGCTTCAGCAGTTGATGTAGAGACACAGGATTGTTTCTTGCATTGCCATGAGATAATCCTTCCACCAAGAAATTGACATCCTCCTGATGTTGATTTCTTGTCAATGTTGCAACCACCATAGTCACTGTCAGAGTATCCATAGAGATTGAAATCACTATTTCTTGGATACCAGAGACCTAGTTTAGGTGCTCCTTTGAGGTATCTGAGGATTCTCTTAACAGCAGCCAGGTGAGACACCTTGGGAGTAGCCTGATATCTTGCACAAATGCATGTGGCAAACATGATATCTGGTCTACTAGCAGTGAGATACATCAGAGAACCAATGATTGCTCTATACTGATGTTGATCAGTATCCTCCCCCTCAAGGTCAGGGCAAAGATTATGGTTTCTGGGTATAGGTGTCTTGGCTGGTTTACAGTCCTTCATTTCAAATCTATCTAAGATGTCTGAGACATACTTAGATTGACTTATGAAGAACCCTTCCTTCATCTGTTTCACCTGAATTCCAATGAAAAATTCCATTTTTCCCATGTAACTCATTTCAAATTTCTGCTTCATAATGCTCTCAAAGTCCTTGCACATTTGGTCATTTGAAGAACCAAATATGATGTCATCAACATAGACTTGAACAAGCAATATGTCTTCTCCACTCTTTCTGATGAAAAGAGTCTTGTCAATGGTACCTCTGGTGTAGCCATTCTTCAGGAGAAACTGAGACAAGGTCTCATACCACAGCCTAGGTGCTTGGTACAATCCATATAGAGCTTTATCCAGTTTGCACACATAGTTGGGGTGCTGTGGGTCTTCAAATCCTGGAGGTTGACATACATAGATTTCCCTATCTATATCCCCATATAGAAAAGCACACTTGACATCAAGTTGGCAGACTGTGAAGTTCTTGGATGCAACATAAGCAAGGAAGATCCTAACTGCCTCAAGTCTTACAACAGGTGCAAAGACATCAGTATAATTAATTCCTTCCTCCTGGGTGTACCCTTGAACTACTAGTCTTGCCTTGTTCTTGATAATCAATCCACTATCATCTTTCTTGTTCCTAAACACCCATTTAGTGCCTATGGGTACTTGACCAGATGGTAGTGGGCATAGATTCCAGACCTTTTGTCTTTTGAATTGAAGTAGCTCCTCCTGCATCGATTCAACCCAACTACTATCCTTTAAGGCATCTTCCACCTTCCTTGGTTCCATCTGAGACAAGAAGCATGAGTACAAGCAGACATTCCCATGATTAGTTTACCCTCTTGTTCTCACACCCTAAGAGACATTCCCTATGATGTTCTCAGTTGGATGAGTGTTGTGAATCCTAAGGCAAGGAATCACTTCCAGTTGCAGAGATAAGTCCAGGTCGGACATGTTCTGATCAGGAACTGGATCACTCTGTCCAACTGTTGTTTCAAAGTCATTCAATGAGGACTGATTGAATGATTGAGAAACATCATTAAAGGTTGGTTGTGAAGTAGTATTAACAGTTGCCTGTTCCTTCAGAATACCACTTCCCGCAACCTGGTGTTGTAATGGATCACCTGAAGAGCTTTGAGGTTGATCAAGTGATTCACTTGTTGAAGCTTCATCATTCCTGGAGATTGTTACACTATCAGATCTATGAATGGTTGAAGCTTTTTGCCTTTCAGCTCTTGGAGAATTTGGAAGAGGTCTGGGAAGCTCAAATAGTTGATCTGCATCAGCATCAGCATCACCTTGAGCACCTGTTCCAGCTGAAACATTCTCACAAGATTGTTTAGAATAGTTTGGAAACAATTCTAAATCAAAGATATACTCAGGTCCATTCCCCCTAACACAAGGAGTGTGCTCATTAACAACTATATTGGATGACTCCTCAAATTGTTGATTCTTGATGTTGTATACTCTATAAGCTTTGGAGCTAGAAGAGTATCCAATAAAGATAGTATCATTCGACTTCTCAGCAAACTTTGCTAAGTTGTCCTATGTGTTAAGTATGGTACACCTGCAGCCAAAGGACCTTAGAAAGCCAATGAACGGTGGCCTCTTGTTTCATAACTCATAAGGGGTTTTTCCATGAGGCTTAACTACAAGAACCCTGTTCTGCACATAGCATGCAGTGCTGACTGCCTCTGCCCAGAATGTTAGAGGCAGCTTTGAATCAGCTAACATGGTCCGAGCAGCCTCAATAAGTGTCCTATTCCTCCTCTCAGCAACACCGTTTTGTTGAGGAGTTCTGGGAGCACTATATTGTCAGGCAATCCCTTTTGAGTCACAGAATGAGTCAAGAACAAAGTTCTTAAACTCAGTCCCTTGATCACTTCTAATGATCTTAACCTTGTGATCAATTTGATTTTCTATTTTAAGAATAAAAGATTTTAAAGTTTCAGCAGTTTCATCTTTACTTCTTAAAAAGAATACCCATGTAAATCTTGTAAAATCATCAACAATCACAAGGTAGTATGATTTCCTTCCAATGCTCATTATACTTGTGGGACCAAAGAGATCCATGTGCAATAAGTGTAATGGAGTAGTGATAGAGTTAACACATTTGGATTTATAAGATGATCTGTGTTGTTTCTCTTTCAGGCATGCAACACAGTTATCTTTGCAGAAAAATTCCTTTTTAGGCAAATCATGTACCAAGTTATTTTTAGCCAATTTATTCAATGTTTTAAAATTCACATGACACATGCGTTTATGCCATAGTGTTGACTCATCACTATCAGCTTTGGAAAGAAAGCATGATACTTCACCCATAGGAGAAGCATTGTTCATATCCAGCTTGTACATATCCCCTTTCCTGGGAGATCTAAGAAGCACCAATTCTGGAGGAATTGTGATCCCTGGTTTGAGGATAATGCACTCATGTTCTGTGAAAAGCATTTGATGCTTTTGGTCGCAGAATTGAGAAACACTTAACAGATTGTGTTCAAGTTGTTTGACAAAGTGAACTTTGTCAATGTTTATTCTGCCATTGGATATACTTCCTTTTCCAGAAATATATCCTCCGGGCTCACCGCCAAATTGGACAGGCCCTCCTTTATAGTTCTGGAATTGTTGAAGGAGAGATCTGTTCCCTGTCATGTGCCTGGAGCATCCACTATCTACAATCCAAACATTGTTGTTCTTGTCAAATGGATGTCCCTGCACATAAGATGAGATGGTTAGTTTTGTTTGGAAGCCCAAGCCTAGTTGGTCTTGGGCTCTTCCAAAGATAATGATATAATTGAACCAAAAGATGTGCATTGGGGTCCAATAGAGGTCATTGAAGAAGAGGTTTCGGCTGTAGCATCTTCTTTGATCTTCCAATCCATCCCTTGGTTGATCTTTGAGGATGAGCTTGTTGAAGCTTTTGCAGCATGGTCTTCTTCCGAAGCTTCTTTCTTTTCGGAAGAAGCCTTCACCACCTTTTCTTCCGAAATAGTCTTCTTCTGAGATGGTTTCAAGGGAGCCTTCTTGTTCTTCCGAACCTTAGAAGGTTTGGCTTCCAAAGCCATTTTCCCTTCGAAAGGAGTACTTCCTTCCGAAAGCAACTTGGCTTCCGAGACCAATTTTCCCTTTTTCATCATTTGGACCGTTTGAAGTGGTCCAACTGAGAAACCTTCTCTGACTCCTTCTCTTCTAACATTATTGTAGTAACAATCTTTAGCCATGTGGTTGTGCAGACCATACATTATGCATGTAATGTTAGCCTTCTGGGAACTAGCAGGTTGCTGTTTCTTGGATTTCTTCTCTTCATCAGCAACTTTTCCTTTCAACTTCTGATCCTTCGGTAGGATAGGAGTGCTGGTACAACACTCCTTTCCTGAATCAGAAGTACCTACCACTTGAAATCCGGCAGAAATGAAGACACCCTTTTGCTTTGGGTCAATCTTAAGCTTGGACTCTGCAACCTTCTTGGCAGTCCTTCTAGCAGCTTTAGCTCTGCTTCTTCTTGCCTTGGTGGTTAGGAGTTGGTCTTCACAGGTGGAGATGAGTGTATTCTCCAGTTTCTCCCCTGTGGTGGCCACTATTTTTACCTCATTCTCTAGTTCCAATGGAGAAGGGTCAGCAGTTAGAATCTCTTGCTCTTCAGTACCACATCTAGGTAGTCTAATAGACTCATAAGAGTGTGGTGGAGCAATTTCATTGGTTCCCAACCCTTCTTTGTTTTGATAAAACATTTTGGAATGAGAGGATGATGCAAGAATAGTTTGGAAGCTTTGCTCAGCAATAGCTTGCTTCCTGGCCTGAGCCTCAGCAGTGACTAACTGGGCTTAAACTTCAGATAGTTTGGATATCAGATCTTTGATTTGAGTCTTATAGTTGGTCTTTTCATGTTTTAAAAGAGACACAGTTTTCTCTAACTCTTCAATTTTCTTTTGATAGTCAGATTCAGCTCTCTTAAAATCAGATTTTAACACATTTAAAGACTCAACCTCAGATCTGATTTCCGAAATGTAATCCTTATAAAGTTTAACTTTAGCAATACAGGCAGCAGTACAAAGATGTTCATATACCTGATCATCATCTGTTCTGGCCATGAGTGCTTGAGCGGGAGTCACATCCTGTACCATGAAGCTCCAGTCAACTTCTTGAGCCATAGCAGCTGTTTCAGTTGACTACTCTTCATGCTTTGAAGCAGTGGGATGTGTGGAGGCCTGTGGGGTTCCCGGGTTGTTCTTGGGAGCCTTGCATTCCCTAGCAAAGTGACCAAGTTGGTTGCAGTTGTAACACTTTGCTTTGCTCTTATCAAACCCAAACTTGCTGTTGACTGGGTTTTGAGGGAATTGCCTTCCAGTTCTCTTGAAGAACTTCTTCACTCTGTAAGTTAAAAGAGCCATCTGTTGGACAATGTCCACATACTCCACATCTTCTGGACTGAAGCACTCAAGATCATCAAAGCAGTATTGAAAATCACCAGAGTGTCCACTTCCAGAGACAAAGGCACAACTATCCTGAAAGGAGTTGTGTTGAACCTTTTGAGACTTTGGAGTCTCAGGTAGAGTAATGTTGGGTCCACTATGTCTGTTGTCAGGGTAACACAGTAACTGATATTGTGGTTCTATGATTTCCCTTTCAACCACATGAAGGGCTGAACTCAGTTGGTTATTGGAGTGACCAGATGAGTTCTGCATGTTCATCTCCATCTGGAATGCACTTAGGATACCATACAACTCTGTCAGAGTAAGAGTCTTAAGGTCCAAAGTTTTCTTGATTACAACACAGTAGTGTGTCCATAGTTTAGGAAGGGAAGACATGAACTTCCTAACTATGTCTCTATTCTCAAGAGCTACTCCAATATCCATCAGAGTATCTACTATCTCAACATACCTGAAGTATTGTTGAGTCAAGGTCTCACCAGCCTTGAAAGTAAAGTTCTCAAACTGCTGCTTCAAGAGATCCTTCTTGTTCTCTTGGGTTTCCTTGGATCCTTCATACATCAGCTTCAATGCTTCCCATAAATCTTTAGCAGTCTTGCACTTCTTGAAGCCTCTATAGACGGAGTTAGGGAGAGCAGCTTGGAGAGAAGTCATAGCCCTTTGATCTAGCTCTATTCTCTTCCTATCTTCTTCTGAGTAATCATCAACATCTTTTGGAATGATGCGATTACCAGTGGTAGAAGTAGTGCTTGGTATGAAAGGACCATTGACAATGGAGTCCCACATCCTTGAATCTTGACACTTGATGAAGCCTTCCATTCTGATACACCATGTGTCAAAGTCTTCAGGGGTGATCAGTGGGGACTTGGTCATGGTGCCAGTTTCCATATCAGCCTTGGAGAGAGCGGCCATTTGAGTGAGTGGTTTGTAGTGAAGAGTGAAAAACAGGTTGATTTGGATGGTAAGATCTCACAATCAAGAGCCTGGAGCTCTAATACCAATTGCAGGATCGATTATTGATATGATAATAAATATACATGTTTTTAATATGTATTTCGTTGTATTTTAAGTCATTTTTGTTACAAAATTCAATATTTAGACACTTATTTATGTTTTATTTGAATCTTGTAGGTTTCGGATGAAGCTCGGTGATTTTTGTGAAGAAAGTCCAAGATTTGAAGAGGTTCAAGAGGAAAAATGCTCCTGATATGACCATATTCAGCTGAATATGGCCATATAAGCTGTCAAATCTCAAATAGCCCCTTTGTTGGATCATGATAAGGCTGGTGCAACCAAAACTACTTCACATAGTCATTTTTAGGACTACATTCAAAGGCTTCCGAAGCTGAGCAAGAGATCTTCCGAAAGTCTGAAGCCAACAGCTGAAGATATCTACTGAAGGCAAAAGCTGAAGTCAACTGCTGAAGACAACAACTGAAGCCAACAGCTGAAGATATCTACTGAAGGCAAAAGCTGAAGTCAACTGCTGAAAACAACAGCTGAAGCCAACAGCTGAAGACTATCTTCCGAAGACAAAGTCTGAAGAAAGAGCTGAAGACAAAGTCTGAAAGCTTCCGAAGATGAAGTCTGATGAAAGAGCTGAAGACAAAGTCTGAAAGCTTCCAAAGACAAAGTCTGATGAAAGAGCTGAAGACAAAGTCTGAAAGATTCCGAAGACAAAGTCTGATGAAAGAGGTGAAGACAAAGTCTGAAAGCTTCTGAAGATAAAGTCTGCTGAAAGAGCTGAAGACAAAGTCTGAAAGCTTCCGAAGACAAAGTCTGATGAAAGAGCTGAAGACAAAGTCTGCTTCTGAAGACAAAGAAGACTCCAAGCCTCGAAGGAAGCAGTCTTCCGAAGAATAAGTGCCTTCGGAAGAAGTTATTCTTCCGAAGTACTTTATCCTTCGGAAGACATTGCTATGACCATCAGACAAAAGTATGGTCCCTGACAGTCCGCTGCAGACCTCTGATACAGCATGGCATCTTCCTAAAGAGCCATGTTGTTGACCATACTTTATTCTACTGTTCACCTTTTTATGATAGTACATGTTACCGACTTTAGTTGGTGACAAAAGGTAAGTCAGGGACATGTCCTGACTACCAACTCTCAGGCAAAATATCTGAAAGACCTCACCTAGAGTCTTGTAGTACAGATGTAAGGTTAGAGGTGTCCAGCTGGTATCAAAGTATATCCGGCTGTAGGTAGTATTATATATATCTTCTCCTTGTAACTCTTTAGATAAGTGATTTGAGTCCAAGAGTCTTGTAATCCTTTGAGTTGAGAGGCAATATATAAAAGTACCTTGAAAATTTACTTGCTGTGTTTATTTTCTTACTGCTTGCTACTTGGTATATTGTGATCAACTCTTTATGGACTACTTGCTGAGTGTTGTTCGCAGTGAGTTGAGAGAAAAACCACCCATAATCGATCCTGCAATTGGTATCAGAGCTTTAGGCTCTTGATTGTGAGATCTTATCAACCAGTTTTTCACTCCTCACTACAAACCACTCACTCAAATGGCTGCTCTCTCCAAGGCTGATATGGAAACCGGAACCATGACCAAGTACCCACTGATCACCCCTGAAGACTTTGACACATGGTGTATCAGAATGGAAGGCTTCATCAAGTGTCAAGATTCAAGGATGTGGGACTCCATTGTCAATGGTCCTTTCATACCAAGCACCACTTCTGCCACTGGTAATCGCATCATTCCAAAAGATGTCGATGATTACTCAGAAGAGGACAGGAAGAGAATAGAGCTGGATCAAAGGGCTATGACTTCTCTCCAAACTGCTTCCCCCAACTCCGTCTACAGGCGCTTCAAGAAGTGCAAAACTGCTAAAGATTTATGGGAAGCACTGAAGCTGATGTATGAAGGATCCAAGGAAACCCAAGAGAACAAGAAGGATCTCTTGAAGCAGCAGTTTGAGAACTTTACTTTCAAGGCTGGTGAGACCTTGACTCAATAATACTTCAGGTATGTTGAGCTAGTAGATACTCTGGAGGATATTGGAGTAGCTCTTGAGAACAGAGACATAGTTAGGAAGTTCATGTCTTCCCTTCCTAAACTATGGATACATTACTGTGTTGTAATCAAGAGAACTTCGGACCTTAAGACCCTTACTCTGACAGAGTTGTATGGTATCCTAAGTGCATTCCAGATGGAGATGAACATGCAGAACTCCTCTGGTCACTCCAATAACCAACTAAATTCAGCCCTTCATGTGATTGAAAGGGAAATCACGGAACCACAACATCAGTTGCTGTGTTACCCTGACAACTCACACAGCGGACCTTACATTACTTTACCTGAGACTCCAAAGTCTCAAAAGGTTCAACACAACTCCTCTCAGGATAGTTGTGCCTTTGTCTCTAGAAGTGGACACTCTGGTGATTTTCAATACTGCTTTGATGATCTTGAGTGCTTCAGTCCAGATGATGTGGAGTATATGGATATTGTCCAGCAGATGGCTCTTTTAACTTACAGAGCGAAGAAGTTCTTTAAGAGAACTGGAAGGCAATTCCCTCAAAACCCAGTCAACAGCAGGTTTGGGTTTGACAAGAGCAAAGCAAAGTGTTACAACTGCAACCAACTTGGTCACTTTGCTAGGGAATGCAAGGATCCCAAGAACAACCCGGGAACCCCACAGGCCTCCACACATCCCACTGCTTCAAAGCATGAAGAGAAGTCAACTGAAACAGCTGCTGTGGCTCAAGAAGTTGACTGGAGCTTCATGGTACTGGATGTGACTCCTGCTCAAGCACTCATGGTCGGAACAGATGATGATCAGGTATATGAACATCTTTGTACTGCTGTCTGTATTGCAAAAGTTAAACTCTATAAGGATTACATTTCGGAAATCAGATCTTAGGTTGAGTCTTTAAATGTGCTAAAATCTGATTTTAAGAGAGCTGAATCTGACTACCAAAAGAAAATTGAGGAGTTAGAGAAAACTGTGTCTCTTTTAAAACATGAAAAGACTAATTATAAGACTCAAATTAAAGATCTGATATCCAAATTATCTGAGGTTCAAGCCCAGTTGGTCACAGCTGAGGCTCAGGCCAGGAAGCAAGCTATTGCTGAGCAAAGCCTCCAAACCATTCTTGCATCAACCTCTCATTCCAAAATGTTTTATCAAAACAAAGAAGGGTTGGGAACCAATGAAATAGCTCCACCACACTCTTATGAGTCTATTAGACTACCTAGATGTGGTACTGAAGAGCAAGAGGTTCCAACTGCTGACCCTTCTCCATTGGAACTAAAGGATGAGGAAAAAATAGTGGCCACCACAGGGGAGAAACAGGAAGATACACTCATCTCCACCTGTGAAGACCAAATCCTAACCACCAAGGCAAGAAGAAGCAGAGCTAAAGCTGCTAGAAGGACTGCCAAGAAGGTTGCAGAGTCCAAGTTTAAAATCGACCCAAAGCAAAAGGGTGTCTTCATTTCTGCCGGATTTCAAGTGGTAGGTACTTCTGATTCAGGAAAGGAGTGTAATACTAGCACTCCTGTCCTACTGAAGGATCAGAAGTTGAAAAGAAAAGTTGCTGATGAAGAGAAGAAACCCAAGAAACAGCAACCTGCAAGTTCCCAGAAGACTAACATTGCCTGCATAATGTGTGGTCTGCACAACCACATGGCTAAAGATTATTACTACAATCCAGCAAGCACACATTATGCAAATAATGTTAGAAAAGAAGGAGTCAGAGAAGGTTTCTCAGTTAGACCACTTCAAAAGGTCCAAATGATGAAAAAGGGAAAGTTGGTCTCGGAAGCCAAGTTGCTTTCGGAAGAAACTACTTCTTCCGAAGGGAAAATGGCTTCGGAAGCCAAACCTTCTAAGGTTCGGAAGAACAAGAAGGCTCCCTTGAAACCATCTCAGAAGAAGACTACTTCGGAAGAAAAGGTGGTGAAGGCTTCTTCCAAAAAGAAAGAAGCTTCGGAAGAAGGCCATGCTGCACAAGCTTCAACAAGCTCATCTTCAAAGATCAACCAAGGGATGGATTGGAAAATCAAGGAAGATGTTGCAGCCCAAACCTCTTCTTCAACAATGACCTCTATTGAACCCCAATGCATATCTTTTGGTTCAATTATGTCACTATCATTGGAAGAGCCCAAGACCAGTAAGGCTTGGGCTTCCAAACAAAACTAACCATCTCATCTTATATGCAGGGACGTCCATTTGACAAGAACAACAATGTCTGGATTGTAGATAGTGGATGCTCCAGGCACATGACAGGGAACAAATCTCTCCTTCAACAATTCCAGAACTTTCATGGAGGGCCTGTCCAATTTGGAGGTGAGGCTGGAGGATATATTTCTGGTAGAGGAAGTATATCCAATGGCAGAATAAACATTGACAAAGTTCACTTTGTCAAACAGCTTGAACACAATCTATTAAGTCTTTCTCAATTCTATGACCAGAAGCATCAGATGCTTTTCACAGAACATGAGTGCATTATCCTCAAACCAGGGATGACAATTCCTCTGGAATTGGTGCTTCTTAGATCTCCCAGGAAAGGGGATATGTACAAGCTGTATATGAATAATGCTTCTCCTATGGGTGAAGTATCATGCTTTCTTTCCAAAGCTGATAGTGATGAGTCAACACTATGGCATAAACGCATGTGTCATGTGAATTTTAAAACAATGAATAAATTGGCTAAAAATAACTTGGTACATGGTTTGCCTAAAAAGGAATTTTTCTGCAAAGATAACTGTGTTGCATGCCTGAAAGTGAAAACAACACAGATCATCTCATAAATCCAAATGTGTTAACTCTATCACTACTCCATTACACTTATTGCACATGGATCTCTTTGGACCCACAAATATAATGAGCATTGGAAGGAAATCATACTGCCTTGTGATAGTTGATGATTTTACAAGATTTACATGGGTATTCTTTTTAAGAAGTAAAGATGAAACTGCTGAAACTTTAAAATCTTTTATTCTTAAAATAGAAAATCAAATTGATCACAAGGTTAAGATCATTAGAAGTGATCAAGGGACTGAGTTTAAGAACTTTGTTCTTGACTCATTCTGTGACTCAAAAGGGATTGCCAGACAATACAGTGCTCCCAGAACTCCTCAACAAAACGGTGTTGCTGAGAGGAGGAACAGGACACTTATTAAGGCTGCTCGGACCATGTTAGCTGATTCAAAGCTACCTCTAACATTCTGGGCAGAGGCAGTCAGCACTGCATGCTATGTGCAGAACAGGGTTCTTGTAGTTAAGCCCTATGGAAAAACCCCTTATGAGTTATGGAACAAGAGGCCATCGTTCATTGGCTTTCTAAGGTCCTTTGGCTGCAGGTGTACCATACTTAACATAAAGGACAACTTAGCAAAGTTTGCTGAGAAGTCAGATGATGCTATCTTTATTGGATACTCTTCTAGCTCTAAAGCTTATAGAGTATACAATATCAAGAATCAACAATTTGAGGAATCATCCAATATAGTTGTTAATGAGCACACTCCTTGTGTTAGGGGGAATGGACCTGAGTATATCTTTGATTTAGAATTATTTCCAAACTATTCTAAACCATCTTGTGAGAATGTTTTAGCTGGAACAGGTGCTCAAGAGAATGTTGATGCTGATGCTGATGCAAGTCAACTGTTTGAGCTTCCTAGACCTCTTCCAAATTCTCCAAGAGCTGAAAGGCAACAAGCTTCAACCATTCACAGATCTGATAGTGTAACTATCTCTAGGAATAATGAAGCTTCAACAAGTGAATCACTTGATCCACCTCAAAGTTCTTCAGGTGATCCATTACAACACCAGGTTGAGGGAAGTAGTATTCTTAAGGAACAGGCAACTGTTAATCCTACTTCACAACCAACCATTGATGATGTTTCTCAATCATTCAATCAGTCCTCATTGAATGACTTTGAAACAGCAGTTGGACAGAGTGATCCAGTTCCTGATCAGAATATGTCTAACCTAGACTTATCTCTACAACTGGAAGTGATTCCTCGTCTTAGGATTCACAACACTCATCCAACTGAGAACATCATAGGGAATGTCTCTAAGGGTGTGAGAACAAGAGGACAAACTCATCATGGGAATGTCTGCTTGTACTCATGCTTCTTGTCTCAGATGGAACCAAAGAAGGTAGAAGATGCCTTAAAGGATAGTAGTTGGGTTGAATCGATGCAGGAGGAGCTGCTTCAATTCAGAAGACAAAAGGTCTGGAATTTATGCCCACTACCATCTGGTCAAGTACCCATAGGCACTAAATGGGTATTCAGGAACAAGAAAGATGATAGAGGCTTGATTATCAAGAACAAGGCAAGACTAGTAGTTCAAGGATATACCCAGGAGGAAGGAATCGATTATACTGATGTCTTTGCACCTGTTGCAAGACTTGAGGCAGTTAGGATCTTCCTTGCTTATGCTGCATCCAAGAACTTCACAGTCTACCAACTTGATGTCAAGTGTGCTTTTCTATATGGGGATATAGATAGGGAAATCTATGTATGTCAACCTCCAGGATTTGAAGACCCACAGCACCCCAACTACGTGTGCAAACTGGATAAAGCTCTATATAGGCTGCCCCAAGCACCTAGGCTGTGGTATGAGACCTTGTCTCAGTTTCTCCTGAAGAATGGATACACTAGAGGTACCATCGACAAGACTCTTTTCATCAGAAAGAGTGGAGAAGACATTTTGCTTGTACAAGTCTACGTTGATGACATCATATTTGGTTCTTCAAACGACCAATGTGCAAGGACTTTGAAAGCATAATGAAGCAGAAGTTTGAGATGAGTTCCATGGGAAAAATGGACTTTTTCCTTGGAATTCAGGTGAAACAGATGAAGGAAGGGTTCTTCATCAGTCAATCTAAGTATGTCTCAGACATCTTAGATAGATTTGAAATGAAGGATTGTAAACCAGCCAAGACACCCATACCCAGAAACCATAATCTTTACCCTGAAATTGAGGGGGAGGATACTGATCAACATCAGTATAGAGCAATCATTGGTTCTCTGATGTATCTCACTGCTAGTAGACCAATATCATGTTTGCCACATGCATTTATGCAAGATATCAGGCTTCTCCAAAGGTTCTCACCTAGCTGCTGCAAAGAGAATCCTCAGATACCTCAAAGGAGCACCTAAACTAGGTCTCTGGTATCCAAGAAATAGTGATTTTAATCTCTATGGATACTCTGACAGTGACTATGGTGGCTGCAATATTGACGAGAAATCAACATCAGGAGGATGTCAATTTCTTGGTGGAAGGATTATCTCATGGCAGTGCAAGAAACAATCATGTGTCTCTACATCAACTGCTGAAGCTGAATATATTGCTGCTGCTAGCTACTGTGCTCAACTTCTATGGATTCAAAATCAGGTGTTAGACTATGGATTCAACTTCATGACTACTCCTATCCATATTGACAACAATAGTGCTATCTCCATTACTGAGAATCCGGTGAAGCACTCCAAGACAAAGCACATTGATATCAGGTATCATTTCATTAGAGATATTCATGAGAAACATCTGATCAAGTTAATCAAAGTTGACTCAAATGAACAATATGCTGATTTGTTCACAAAGGCATTTGATGAACAAAGATTTAAGTATCTCATATCAGCTATTGGGATGATAAATACTGATTAACTACCTCTTTTGAAAAAGCTTTTTAAATGTGTAATGTCTTGTGTCAATATAATTTAAGCCCTGTTATAAAAGATCTTTAAATTATTCTAAGTGTAAATTCCTTCCGAAGAGGAACTAACTCTCGGAAGATATTCTTGAATATCTTCCGAAGCCAAAATTTCTCAATGGAAATTGTCTTCTCGGAAGAGTTTTTGCTCTCGGAAGAAGCGATTGATTTTAGATCAGATCTACTTCCGAAGCTTATAAAACTCTCCATTCGGAAAGATAACTTTACCGTCGGAAGCAATGCTTTGCTTCGGAAGATAAAGTTCCTTCAAAGGACAATTTTACCTTCGGAAGCAATATCGTGCTTCGGAAGAGAAATTGCCTTCGGAAGAAAATTACCTTCGGAAATGTTTTACCCTCGGAAGTAAAGGTTTTTATATGTAACAGATATCTTTTGGGCCCCACTCTGTAAAAAGTAAAGATTTTGTTCATAATGGTCAGATTATTTAAAATTATCCTTGCCGCCACTGTCATTTCTCTGCCGTAAACCACCATACCACCCACAGTAACCCCAAAACAGTTACCCTATTACCGCCTCTACTACAATTCACCCCTTTTAAATAATCTTGACTGATCAATTTCATCTTCTTTTACCAATTTACTGCCCTAACTACTCCCTTCACTGTCAAACCTGCAATTTCACCCAAATTTCAAGCTTACCTTTTCTTCAATGGCGCTAAACCCTCAACACAACCAAGTCGCATTACTTGATTCGTCAAGGGATGCCGAATTCACCCAAATCATCACCTTTCTTACCTAATCCACATACCTCACTGCACTTACAGTTAACCCCACCGTATACTCCAACCATATGTCCGAATTCTGGAGCAACGGTCAAACTGCAGTTTTGAATGGGGTTCGAGTCCTGAGAACCCGCATTTGTGGCCAAGAGTTGGTCATCACTGAACAACTCATCAGGGAGCATCTCGAGCTTCATGATGATGGGGCTACTACTGAGTTCCCCAAGGAAGACTTGGAAGGCACTTATATCCTCATTTGATATGGAGGAGATGTCAGCAGATCAACCGTGTACAAATTTAATTTCTCTTACCATTGGAAGTTCCTGCTGCATATTATCCTTCATTGCCTCTCCAACAAATCAGGGGGTTGGGATCAAATCCCGTATGAACTAGGATGCCTAGTTCATGGGCTGGTGAGAGGTCTTCGCTTCAACTACTCACGATTTGTGTTGACCAACCTTATCGGAAATCTGAGCAGGGATACATTCTTCATGTATCTCCGATTTATTCAACACATAATCAACTGTGAGATGGAACCGAGCAAGCTTGTCTGCGCAGCTGCTCTTACTGTTCCACAAGTGAGACCTACCATCTTTAAGATACTGAAGAAGATGTCCGCCAACTTCACTGGAAGGTACACTCCACTACCTCCAGAGATGACTGAGCGCATAGCTCCTGGTGACATCCCTGTCATCCCCACAGGTGATGAACCCACACCAGCAACATCCACCACAATGCCAAAACCTTCTTTACCCATCAAAGCTACATACCAGAGACGTCCAAAAAGAACCCTTGTTCAATATACTCTGATTGAACAAGCTCCTCCTGTTCACACCCAAAGGGCTAGAGTGGAATCATGGGCTCCCACTCAGTCCGAGGTCACACCATCCTTCATAATTGACCTCAATGTGGGTTTTGAGCCTCCTTAGTCTCAAACCCCTGAGCCCGAACCCCAAGCCTTAAGCCCACAGGGTGAGTCTCTACACTCCCCTATGCAGCCTTCTAGGGACAGCCCCACCATAGGCTCAATGCCTGTAGACATTGATTTAGGTCCCGGGTCAGTAGGACTAACCACCCTATCTTTCACTGACGTTTTACTCCGCACTAATGAAGAGATTACATCTCTCCATGGCCATGAAGTTGATCTACAACACCCTCTGAAAGATCAACAGAGCCAAGAGGGATCCCTTGTCTCTAGCCCCCATCAGAAGCCAGTTACTGAGGTGAGTCCCACTGATATGGAGGGGACTCATGTAGGCTCCGCTGCCACTACTCAGAGTCTCTCATTGAGCTCTCAGGACAGTGGTAACATAATTAGGACTGAGTCTACGGCAACTTTTCCCATTGACATCTCTGAAAGAGATGACTCTGAGCAAAGGAAACCAGGGTGCCAAGAAGCCACATCTGGTGGTGAGAGTGAGCATACTAGGTATGTTATCTCATCTCCCCATGATTCTTCTCATGAATTTTAGGGAAGTATGCAACTAACACTTCAGTACTTGCTTTCTAAGGTCTCCAACCTAGAATCACAGGTGAGGATCTTAGAATCAAGGACTGCCACTCAGCAACTTGAGATTAACACTCTCAAGGCTAAACTAGCTGAGACGCAGACGGAGAGGTCTGTTAGGCATGTATCAATTCAGGTCTCACTGACTTCTTCCTCTAGCTCATTTAGCTCTCAAGATGATGCCACCAAAAAGGGGGAGAAAGTTTAGAGACAAACACTTGAGGAACCACAGACCTAATCCATTACTTCCTAACTCATCACACTACCTGAGTCATCTCAATCTTTTCTAGACATTGACTCAAAGATGCTTCAAGATCTCTACAGACTTTTCACAAAGTTTGTATTGAGATCATCCCTAGAACAGCCCAGCCCCGACACCACACTTATATATTTTGGGGCTGAGGAGCTTCAAAGACTGACTGCACCTTCTACCACTGTGGAAGAAGTTGGTCAACCTAAGGTCCACATGGAACCTGAGATTAGCTTCGAAAGGGAAATGGGGACTGATGGCCCAGCAACTGAAACAGATGGGACAGAACTTGCAGCAGTCTCATCTTCCGAAGCTCAAGCTGAAGCTTTTGAAGCTTACATGGAAGCCTCGGAAGAACAAGAAAAGTCTTCCGAGGCCGAAATAGAAGCTGCGGAAGGCTTATTTCAGATGTCCGAGGAACTGACCATCACAGATGTTATTGCTGAAATAGCATCTGAGGTGAGCAGGGAGGACATTTCTGACATTCCTCCAACCCAAACACCAGCTGAACTTCTCTCTCAATCACAACCCTCCATCCAAGAACCACCACAGTCAAGCACCGCAAAGACAAAGGAAAAAGAAAATTGACTGTGGAAGAGCTTCAGGAGGAGGAGAGGATTGAGAAGCTCAAAAAGAAAGGTAGGTTTCCTACTGAAAAGCTGCTAGATGCTAGTTCTAAGGCAGCTACAGCCAATCAGGAAGAAATCAACCAAAAGAGAAGAACAGCACTCATTGACCAGCTCATCAGTCTAGGAGCTGCCAATGAGGAGATACTCCTGCTACCACTAGAGGAGTTGGTGACTTTGGAGAGGTCAACCAGGCTAAAACAAGAAGAAGAAGCCAGGATGGCCTTGGAGAGAGAAGAAGAAGAGCGAAGGGAGGCAGCCCTGAAGCTGAGAGAGGATAGGATCAAGTTCCTACTCTCAAGAGGCTTCAGTCTTCCTGAACTGTCTCCACATGACGATAACATGATCCTGCTGCTCCACAAATAAAGAGCAGGATCAAATGGAGAATGAAAGGAAGAAGGCTGCTAGGGAGAAGTTGAGGGAAAAGAAGAGGAAGGAGGAAGAGAAGGGGGTCACTGCCACCAAGAAGTCCAATGACAAAGCCTAGATGA
Organism: Flaveria linearis; assembly: GCA_024085815.1. NCBI lineage: Eukaryota > Viridiplantae > Streptophyta > Magnoliopsida > Asterales > Asteraceae > Flaveria > Flaveria linearis. The sequence continues at coordinate 61,254,495 of CM044013.1, read as the reverse complement.
AAGACTATCTCCGGGCTAATGGCTTCTCTGGTAGGCAGGTGGGACCTATGTCCGAAAGGACACTTCAGCGGATTGTCAGTGAAATAAAAGCTGACATCCGTCTGGGAAGAGAAGGGAGATGTACAGGAGGGTACAGGGAACGGTCTCAACCCCAGCCACTCAACCACAGCCACAACCCATACCAGAACCAACCCCTTTTCCCATCAAAACCGAACCCACTAATGAAACCTTCACCCCTCAACCCACAACTCTACCCAAACCTACCACATCACCTCAACCACCCAAACTACCCATCCTAAAACCCAAGACACAACCCAAAACCACTAAACCTAAGCCTACCCAACAAAAACCAAGACCATCCCCTCAGCCTCCTCAACATCTCTCCTTTGAGGAAATAAAGGAGTTCAAGACGAGGCTCATCAACTTCACCACTTTGAGCAGCATCTCCTGTGAGGGAGAGCTTATCAACATCACCTATGTTGATAACTCTTCAAGCTCCCTCACCCTAGGCCAATTTCTTGAGTTGCCTAGAGACACTTTGGGCCAGGCTGCAAGACTTCTTGGTCTCAACTCCGATACCCTCAATGCTGATGAGAAGAGACTAAGAAGGAGACTGGTGACTCTACTAGATACAAGGAAAGAGGACAGGATTTCTAGTCAATCTCCTGGACCTAGGAATGCTATAATCCAGTGGAGGTTCGATGAACCTTCTCACAACTTTGTTGTGGAAAAGGGAGAATGGTGAAACCAACAGGCTCAATGCCACTTCTCTCCTGCATCTCAGCAGATTTGATCTTGCTGAGCTTGCTGAGAAGCCATTCTCCAATCCCTCCAACTCTGAGACTGCTGCACACATCAGAAATCATATCAGCGGTTTCCACTTGGCTGAACAAAGTAGAAGAGCTAAGATTGTAGATGAGTTGAAGCTGAAAAGAGTGGAAGACAAGGAAAGACCAACCACCAAAGGCACTGCCTTTCTACAGATGGTGGAAGGTCCTGAATTGGAACCAATAGTTAGATGGGAATATGACTATAGTTCCCATCAACTAACTCTCTTCAGAGGGCCACAACAAAGGGTACATATAATCCAAGGAGACAGAGTGGAGGTTTTGTCTAGCAAGGATCTGTACAAGATTCTTAGCACCACATCAAGAAAGAATGAAGACACTGATAAACACCTACTTTCCATAGTGCTGAGAACTTTGAGAAGAAGAGGGAAGTGAAGTTTTGGTAGCATCAGCCTAGGGGGAGTTTGTTGGATCATGATAAGGCTGGTGCAACCAAAACTACTTCACATAGTCATTTTTAGTACTATATTCAAAGGCTTCCGAAGCTGAGCAAGAGATCTTCCGAAAGTCTGAAGCCAACAGCTAAAGATATCTACTGAAGGCAAAAGCTGAAGTCAACTGCTGAAGACAACAGCTGAAGCCAACAGCTGAAGATATCTACTGAAGGCAAAAGCTGAAGTCAACTGCTAAAAACAACAGCTGAAGCCAACAGCTGAAGACTATCTTCCGAAGACAAAGTCTGAAGAAAGAGCTGAAGACAAAGTCTGAAAGCTTCCGAAGACAAAGTCTGATGAAAGAGCTGAAGACAAAGTCTGAAAGCTTCCGAAGACAAAGTCTGATGAAAGAGCTGAAGACAAAGTCTGAAAGCTTCCGAAGACAAAGTCTGATGAAAGAGGTGAAGACAAAGTCTGAAAGCTTCTGAAGACAAAGTCTGCTGAAAGAGCTGAAGACAAAGTCTGAAAGCTTCCGAAGACAAAGTCTGATGAAAGAGCTGAAGACAAAGTCTGCTTCTGAAGACAAAGAAGACTCCAAGCCTCGGAGGAAGCAGTCTTCCGAAGAATAAGTGCCTTCGAAAGAAGTTATTCTTCCGAAGTACTTTATCCTTCGGAAGACATTGCTATGACCATCAGACAAAAGTATGTCCCTGACAGTCCGCTGCAGACCTCTGATACAGCATGGCATCTTCCTAAAGAGCCATGTTGTTGACCATACTTTATTCTACTGTTCACCTTTTTATGATAGTACATGTTACCAACTTTAGTTGGTGACAAAAGGTAAGTCAGGGACATGTCCTGACTACCAACTCTCAGGCAAAATGTCTGAAAGACCTCACCTAGAGTCTTGTAGTATAGATGTAAGGTTAGAGGTGTCCAGCTGGTATCAAAGTATATCCGACTGTAGGTAGTATTATATATAAGTGATTTGAGTCCAAGAGTCTTGTAATCCTTTGAGTTGAGAGGCAATATATAAAAGTACCTTGAAAATTTATTTGCTGTGTTTATTTTCTTACTGCTTGCTACTTGGTATATTGTGATCAACTCTTTATAGACTACTTGCTGAGTGTTGTTCGCAGTGAGTTGAGAGGAAAACCACCCATAATCGATCCTGCACCCTTTTTGATGCTGAATATGGTCATATCACTTCAGATATGGCCATATTCGGGCAGAAAACGGGTTTATAACCCTAGTACACCTCATTTCCAAAAACACATTATTTTCTTTCAAAACCCTAGCCTCCCAAAACCCTTTAGGTGTCTTTGAACATTTCTCAAGAGTTTTTGGAAGATTTGAAGGTCAAGATTGAAGATTTCACACTTTCAAGAAGAATCTAACATCATCCACCCATTTCCCCTCAAAATTGGTTTGAATTCCTCTAGATCTACTATGAGTTCTTCCATGTTCTTGAGTTTGGGTGTGTCTTTTGTAAGCCTTATGGGCTAAACTCTTATTATCACTTGGATTAGACGAAACTTAGTATGATTTAACAACTTGTACATGATTCTTGGTGATGTTTATGTTTATGCTATGATGAAACTTGATTATTCTTTAATGATTGTGTGTGTTTGTTCTAATTTGATGAAATGTTCAACCTTGTGGGTGTTGTAAGCATGTTATGTTGGAAAACTTCATGTTCTTGCAAGACTTATGCATATAATTGCATATTTTGTATGTAATCTTGTGACATTTGACTAGGAATGGTGAATGAAGGTTGAAGATTTAGTAGAATTGGTTAAATGTGCATCCTTATGCTTATGTTTGAGAAACCATAGTGTATGTCATAAATATCTCTTGTCATTGGTTATGAATTGTTTTGTAATCGTGGTATGAAGTTTATGAGTTGAAGAGTAATTATAGTTTTGTCTATTTTTCCAAGTTTAGGTGGTTATCATGTGTTTATCGTGTTAACTTTCCAAAGATTTGTGGAATTAGGTAACCCTAACGGGAGTCTAATTCATCTTTAACATCAACATAATTATATCATTAGTTCTTCATGGCATAACTTTAGGTGGCTATTGTGTGTTTATCGTTCTAGCTTTCCGAATGGTTATATGTTTAGATATCCTTGACGGGGGTTTAGGCTACTTCCATGTTTCATGTGTAAGAAATGGTCTCACCTCGAATTTGTGCTAGTTGTTAATTCTATGCTAAGTGGAATCAAAGTCCATGTGATATATTTAATTGATTGTGTATCTTCATCTTTACTTTCTTAATTTACTAGTTTAATTTGTTAATCATTTTAGTTAACTATAATACTCACAAATCCAAACTCAATTGATCGGTTAAATAGTGATGATGATTTAGTATTGAGAGCCATTGTGTCCAAGGATCGATACTCGGTTCTTATCTAGAACTATACTATTATGCGATAGGTGCACTTGCTTATTGTGTGTAGTTGGTTTAAGAGTGATAATCGTTTCTTAAATTAAAACTCAAATTGTGTGAAAAATCCTTATTTAAAATATATATACTTTACACACATCAAAGTTTTTGACGTCGTTGCCGGGGACACAGTGATTTCAAGAAAGATCGAAGTTGCTACTTTGACTATTTGTGTTTATCATATTTTCGCATTTTTACATTTTACTAGTGTTTATCTTTTGTCCCTTTTTACGGTGCTTGGTATTGTGTTGTGTTATCAGGAAGCTTATGTCCACATATTCACTTGTCGAGGACCTAATTGAACCATATTCAAATCCGGAGAAATTACTTAAGAGAAGAAACTTAAGGGCAAAATCTATACAAATAGCTAAGGAAATCGATAATGAAGCTACTCGTGCACAAATTACCGAGGAAACCGACACCGAAGAAGAAGACAATTCCGAGGACACAAACTCGGAAGACATGGTGAATCGAAACAATGAACAGAGAACCATATATGATTATGCAAGACCATCGTTGGGTGGTTTGGCATCAAGTATTGTCAGACCGGCAGTTGAAGCCAATAATTTTGAAATTCGACCACAAATGATTCAAATGATTCAAAACAATGTTCAATTTTATGGTTTATCAGAGGAAGACCCCAATGCTCATATAACAAACTTTTTGGAAATTTGTGATACGTTTAAGACGAACGGATTGTCCGATGATGCAAGCAAGCTTAGGCTTTTCCCATTCTCCCTTCGTGATCGAGCAAAGGCTTGGTTAAACTCACTTCCTGCTGGTTCTATAATCACTTAGGAGGATCTTGCTCAAAAATTTTTATTTAGATATTTTCCACCATCTAAAACTGCAAGATTGAGGAATAATATCACTTCTTTTATGCAGGATGAAGGAGAATCACTTTATGAAGCTTGGGAACGATATAAGGAGATGATGAGGAAATGTCCACATCACGGGTTGGATAAGTGGATGCAAGTTACTACCTTTTACAACGGGTTGTATCCACAAGATCGCCAAATAGTCGATGCTACAGCCGGAGGATCTTTAGCCATGAAAACCCCTACGGAGGGGTATGCCATACTTGAACAATTGGCAATGAACACTTATCAAGGGCCATCTTCACGAAGTAGACCATCAAGACAAGGGGTTCACCATGTAGACGACGACACATCTCTAGCTGCACAAATGGAAACAATGGCTAAAAGAATTGATCAAATGCAATTGAACCAATTGCAAACAAGTTGTCATTTGTGTGGTGGTGCGCATATGAGCTCCGATTGTCAACATGGAGTTGTCTACAATGTGAATGAACAAGTGGATTTCATGAGTAACCAATATCGATCTCAAAACAATCCTTACAGTAACACTTATAACCCAGGTTGGAAGAATCATCCCAACTTTAGTTGGAAGGCAAGTGGAAGCAACCAACCTCCGGGTTTTCAACAAAGACCACCGTTCCAACAAAACCAAACAATCATTTCAACCACAACACCAAAATCAATCTCGACCTCAAAAACAAAATCAATACCAAAATCAAGGTTCAAGTAGTGGTTCACAACCCGAGAAAAGATCAAATTTGGAAGAGATGATGGCACAATTCTTGTCGACTGCCGAATCCCATCATCAAAAATCTGAAGCTCGTCATGATCAAGCCGAAGTTCGACAACAACAATTTTCGAATGAATTAAGAAGTCAAGGTTCGGCGATTCGGGGTATTGAGAATCAAATGGGTCAAATGGCTAGTTTGCTAGCCGAGAGGGAGAAGGGTAAACTCCCGAGTAACACCGAAGCAAATCCACGAGGAGATTGTAAAGCAATTACTTTAAGGAGTGGTAAAACCACTAAAGAGATTGAGACGACTTCCACATCTAAGCTGGTGGTTGAAGAGGTAGAAGTCGAGATTCAAGACGAGGTGCCTAACACTAGGCGAGGCCCAGAAAGTACAGCACAAGTCAAAGAACCATTGAAAGTGTACAAGCCCACTATTCCATACCCGGGGCGTTTGAAGAAAGAAAAGATGGACCAACAATACGGTAAATTTCTTGACCTATTTAAACAATTACATATAAACTTACCGTTTGTTGAAGCTTTGTCACAGATGCCCACGTATGCCAAATTTCTCAAAGATCTTCTAACAAATAAACAGAAGCTTGAGGAACTTTCACATGTGGTTCTAAATGAAGAATGCTCAGCGGTGCTTCAAAATAAGCTACCACAGAAAATGAAAGACCCGGGAAGTTTCACACTTCCTTGCTTGATTGGTAGTTTGACTGTAAATAATGCTCTAGCTGACCTAGGTTCTAGCATCAACTTAATGCCATATTCCATGTTTGAAAGGCTAGACCTAGGAGAACCACAACCAATACGTATGAGCATTCAACTTGCCGATCGCTCGGTGAAATACCCGAGTGGTATAGTTGAGAATATGTTGGTAAGAATTGGTAAGTTTGTGTTTCCTGTGGATTTTGTAATCCTTGATATGGATGAAGACAAGAACGTACCTCTCATTCTTGGTCGCCCCTTTTTAGCTACATCTAGAGCCTTAGTAGATGTGTTTGAAGGTAAATTGACCCTTCGCATGGATGAAGAAGAGGTGGTTTTTAAGATAAAGGATTCCATGCAACATTCTCAAATCCATGATGATACACTTTATTTTGTTGATACTATTGATTGTCATGTGGATGATTGTGTGCAGGAAATGTTTGAACATGATGTTTTGGAAACACAATTGTTTGATGATGAAAAGCTTGATGCTGATCAAGCTAACCAGATTTGTGGCGAGCTAACTTGTATGTCAGCGGATGAACCATCCTCTGATGTGGAAGTTCATGAAGTTCTTGAAGTGGTTGATCGAGAGAAGGAACCAAAAGCAAAGTCATCAATTGAAGAACCACCATCATTAGAACTCAAGGAGCTACCCGCTCATCTTGAGTATGCTTATCTTGATGATGGCTCCAAATTACCTGTTATTATTGCTTCTGGTTTGACAGGTGATAAAAAAGTCAAACTTTTAGATGTCTTAAAGATGCACAAGAAAGCTATGGCTTGGAAGATTATGGATATAAAAGGGATAAATCCATCCTTTTGTACTCATAAAATTTTAATGGAAGATGATTACAAGCCAGTTGTTCAACATCAACATCTCCTCAACCCTAATATGCAAGAAGTGGTTAAAAAGGAAGTAATCAAACTTCTTGATGCAGGTTTGATTTACCCAATCTCAGATTCCGCATGGGTGAGTCCGGTACAAGTGGTACCAAAGAAAGGAGGTATGACGGTGGTGACCAATGAAAAGAATGAATTGATACCCACAAGGACCATCACAGGTTGGAGGGTTTGCATTGATTATCGCAAACTTAACGATGCAACGAGAAAGGACCATTTCCCTCTTCCTTTTATTGATCAAATGTTAGAAAGGTTATCTGGGAATATGTTTTATTGCTTTCTTGATGGTTTTTCAGGTTACTTCCAAATCCCGATTGCACCCAATGATCAAGAGAAGACCACATTCACATGTCCTTATGGCACATTTGCTTATCGGCGAATGCCATTTGGATTATGTAATGCTCCGGCCACGTTTCAAAGGTGTATGGTGGCCATATTTCATGATATGATCAAAGACTCCATGGAAGTGTTCATGGATGACTTCTCAGTTTTTGGATATTCTTTTGATAATTGTTTAAGCAATTTGAAGAAAATGCTCGCGAGATGTGAAGAGTCCAACTTGGTATTAAATTGGGAGAAATGTCATTTTATGGTGAAAGAAGGCATTGTGTTGGGACATCAAATTTCAAATGTTGGTTTAGAAGTAAATAGGGCAAAAGTTGAAACTATTTCAAAACTACCACCACCTACGTCTGTAAAAGCAATAAGAAGTTTTCTAGGTCATGCGGGATTTTATAGACGTTTTATTAAAGATTTTTCAAAAATTGCAAGGCCTATGACACAACTTCTTGAAAAAGATGTCCTATTTGTTTTCAATGAGGAATGCTTAAATGCATTCAACTTCTTAAAAGAAAAACTGATAAATGCCCCCATAATGGTAGCTCCCGATTGGACTTTTCCATTTGAGTTGATGTGTGATGCAAGTGACTATGCAATCGGTGCGGTTTTAGGGCAAAGAAAGGACAAGCATTTTCATCCAATATACTACGCAAGCAAAACATTGAATGATGCACAAGAAAATTACACTACCACTGAAAAGGAATTACTTGCTGTAGTATATGCTTTTGATAAGTTTTGTTCATATCTTGTTTTATCTAAAACCATTGTTTACACTGATCACGCAGCTCTTAAATATCTATTTGGCAAGCAAGATGCAAAACCACGGTTGATCAGGTGGATTTTGCTTTTACAAGAATTTGATATAGAGATCCGAAACAAGAAAGGAGCTGAAAACGTAGCGGCAGATCACCTCTCACGCCTTGAGAACCCATCCATGGAAGAACTAAGGGAATCCAACATAAATGAAAATTTCCCTCATGAGTTTCTTTTACAGGTTCAGGCGATTGAAGAAGAATTCCCTTGGTTCGCAGATCTTGCTAACTATCTTGCAGGTGGAGTTATCGTGAAAGGTATGACTTATCAACAAAAAAGAAAATTCATGTCTGATGTTAAGTACTACTTTTGGGAAGATCCATATCTTTTTCGAGTTTGCGCGGATCAAGTGGTGAGAAGATGTGTGCATGGAATCGAGGCAATAAGCATACTTCGCCATTGTTATGAAGGACCCACCGGTGGTCATCATGGAGCAAATTACACCGCTAAGAAAGTCTTTGATTCTGGTTTTTATTGGCCTACCGTATTCAAGGATGCACACATGTTGGTTAAAGCATGTGATGCTTGCCAACGCGCATGTAACATCTCTTCACGTGATGAGATGCCCCAAAATAGCATACGAGTATGCGAGGTATTCGATGTTTGGGGCATCGACTTCATGGGACCATTCCCTTCATCACATGGTCACAAATACATTTTAGTAGCCGTTGACTACGTGTCTAAGTGGGCCGAGGCGCAAGCCTTGCCTACAAATGATGCTAGGGTAGTGGTGAAATTTCTGAAAAAGCTTTTCTCTCGGTTTGGTGCCCCTAAGGCTCTAATTAGTGATCGTGGCACTCGTTTATGTAATAATCAACTTGAAAAGGCGTTAACTCATTATGGGGTTAAACATCGTTTTTCAACATCTTACCACCCACAAACAAGTGGTCAAGTTGAGGTCACTAATAGAGGTCTTAAACGAATCTTGGAACGAACGGTTGGGCAAAACCGAAAGGATTGGGCGGATAAGTTAGATGATGCTCTATGGGCTTTCCGAACCGCTTACAAAACTCCAATTGGCACCACACCATTTAAGTTGGTTTATGGAAAGTCTTGTCACCTTCCCGTTGAACTCGAACACAAAGCTTATTGGGCCTTGAAGGCCGTTAATCTTGATTTAAAAGATGCAGGTGAAAATATGTTTTTGCAAGTCCATGAACTTGAAGAGTTGAGGAATCAAGCATACGCGAATTCTATAATTTACAAGGAACGGACGAAAAAATTACATGACAACCACTTGAAGAACAACAAACAATTCCAAGTGGGGGATCGTGTATTGCTTTACAATTCAAGACTTCGCTTGTTTCCCGGTAAATTAAAATCAAGATGGACGGGTCCTTATATCGTGAAGCAAGTATTCTCGTATGGCACCGTTGAAGTTGAACATTCGGACGGAAGGGTTTTCAAGGTTAATGGTCATCGCTTAAAACATTACATTTAAGGTCCGAGAGATGAGAAGGAGTTTGACGTCATGGAACTCCACCCCAAGGACAAGTGAATGCGGGGTCGAGTCGAGCTAATGACTCATAAATAAACAAAGCAATTGCGGGAGACAACCTGAGATTTTGGAAATCATCCGTATCCTTTTGTTTTTACATATTTCCTTAATTAGTTTACTTTAATTAGTTCTTACTTTATTTTGTTTTGTTTTATTTTATCTTATTTTATTTTACTAAAAAAAACGAAGTCGTCGACGTCATCGGGTGTGTATTACGTCATTTATAATGAAATTGTGTCAAACAAACTGATTTTTGTGATGTAATATGACGGGATTTTAAGTCAATGTGAGTTTTTGAAAAATAATCACTAATATGATCATATTTGATGAATATGCTCATATTAGCTGATTAAAAATAAAATGAACATCAAGAAAACCTTACTGATATGATCATATTTAAACGAATATGGTCATATTGGCTGAAAAAAAAGAAATATAGAAAAAAAATTCAAAACAAACTACAAAACAAAACCCTTGACTTTGTTTGACTATGTTCTTTGTTCTCTTTTTACCAAACATCTCACTTTCCTCTGCATTATTTCTTTCTCCATTTCATCTCCATCTCCATCCCCTTCTCCACCACACAACAACCACCTCTCTCACTTCTCACAAACACAACCGGCCGGCCACCACTCCTCCACCACCATCAACCGAGCGCGAGCACCACCTTCGGGACCATTCCACACCGCCGGAATCCATCGACCCCCCTTCTTCTACCTCTACGACCACCTAACCGCAAACACCCATCACCACCTGCACCACCCCTGCCCCGTCGCCCTACACACCACCGCCATCCACAACCGCGACTGCCATCTCCACAGCCCCCCTTCCCGATCCCTCAACCCCTCTCCCCTCTTCCCTTCGCGACCGCCGGAACCCATACCCAACCCCCACCAGCCTACCCCGTAACCACCCACACCTCGCAACCCCCACCAGCCTACCCCCTACCCACCGCGACCACCGGCCGGCGCAACCGAGAACCATCACCACCTGCAACCGCCGCGACACCACCCCCTACGCACCCCTCCACCGCACGACCTCCAACCCTACCCGTCCACAGCCACCCGAAGACACCTGCTGCTGCTGCCCCTCTACTCAACTCCCGTACCCTTCTCACAAACACAACCCACCAGCCACCACTTCTCACCATCAACCCAAATCACCCACTTATTCTTTGAAAAAAAAAGTTATAATTGTTTTTAGTTTTCTTCTCTCCAAGGTAATTTTTCTTTACTTGCAACTAGATTTTTGTTCTTGTTAATTGCTTATCTTTGATGTTTATTTTAAGTTTAGGCTGAAAATGTTTTTGTTTGGTATAATCTTGTTGAATATGTCACATACATACTCAAGTGGATGATAGATGCAATTTTTAGGTCAAAAGAAGTTGTAATTGGTATTGTTAGTAGGTGTAGAGAGTTTGTTGCACACTATTTGTTAATATAAGTTTAGTTACAAAAAAAAAGAACATGGTCAATGGTTGTTGATTTATATGTTTTTCTTCATGATTTTGGTAAACTTTAGGTTGTTGGGTGTCGTTTTCTTTATGTTTTTATGTTATAACCGTCTTCATTTGACTTTTGTTTAAACGGTATGATTTGGTCAAACTTGTGTTTTTCTTTTAGTAAACTTCTTTAATGAAATAAGTTGATTTGGTTTCTTGCAATGATTAGGCATTAACATATCAAAATATGTTAACTTTGTTTTCATATTTCTATCATGTTTGTTTTAATTCTTTTACAAGAATCAAAATTGACATATTGTATTTCTTTTGCAGGTCATGGCCAATGATAATCTTCATCCGTTCCTTCGTTTTGAAAGTGGCAGTCAGGCCGCGAAGAAACTTCTCACCATTCAAAACAAGGAACTAATAGCGGCTCACACTATCGATTGAAAAGCTTTGGGTGAAACCAACCGTGTTAATGCACTCCTCTCCCGTCCTTGGAAACATTTGTTTGATATCAAACATCATCAATACCGCGTGCTATGTTTTTCTCAAAATGTTCCGGTAGAAAGCATAGTAGCCCAATCTGTGGAGGAGCATTCATCACTCAACTGGCTTCTTCTCTTCATCTGTTGGACGCTGATAGCCTCGTTGGAATTTCTTGTTCTCATCAAACGAAGCTCATCAATAAATCATTGTTGATCAATATGAGACTCGCTGCATATGAGTCAGCAGATGGATGGTATTGGTTGGACTCTGAAGAGAAAAGATGGTTTCCCCCGAATATGGAGATAGGCACATCGACTTGCATTGCGAATACAGAGGCTCATCCGATAGCACTTATTGATGGTGACGGAGCCACAACACCATCTCCGCCACCGCCCGTTGATAACTCTTCTAATTTAGCTCACATTCGTGCCGGGGTGCATTGGATAATGCAGGTTATAACAAAGTGGGCTGCTAAAAATGAGTTTGGTCTTCCTCCTCCTCCTTTTCCTATACCAACTTCCCAACCTCCACCGCCCGAGCAAACAGAGCAGCAGCATGGTCCATCAGATGATGCAGATGTGATGGAGGACTAGTCTGACGACCTCACATCTTCTTTTGTGGTTCCTTTTGCGTTTGAGTTGTACTTTTTGGTATTTTGGTTGTACAAACTCATAACGTATTTGTGCTGTCATTTCCTTATGTTCGTTTACTTTATGTACTGTTTATTTATGTTGTTTTTTCTTCTTTGTTTTGCTAAATTTATTGCTTTGTTCTTGAAGTGTTGTTATTGCTAGTTTTCGTGGAATCTTGAGAGTGATGATTTGCTTAGCGGACGCTTGAGATTTTGTTGGGCCTCTTTTCTTGGATTTCTTCAGGGGAGTTTTCTGTTTCACCTTCTTTCCCCCCCCCCTCTCCCCATTTGTTTCTTACATTACATTACATGTATTGATACATTGAGGACAATGTATGTTTCAAGTGTGGGGATGTTTGGGTTTTTGTGAACTTTTGCAAGTCTTTTACGTATATCTCATTGCACCTTAAAACAATCCCATTTTTGACAAAAATTTTTCAAAAAGTTGAATAAATGACATCCATTTATATTTCTTTTAGATCTTAAACCATGATTGAATTGTTAACATCACAGAACTAAGAGAAACCAAGTGCATTATGATAAAATGTTCAGATGTTCAGTGAGCATTGCAAGTTGAAAATGTGATATTTATGCATGAGTTTGAACTTTACCTTTATCCCTCCATTTCCGTAAGCTTATTTGTGCCTCTATCACATGAAATCATATGATTTAGTGTTTGCTTACATGTTTGTTGATTCTTGAGTGTGCCAAATGTGCATCCACGTGAGAACTTGCTTAGGATATGCATTTCAAGACCATAAACTGAGTTTTTGCATGAAAATGACAGAGGCATTAGGAATACCCACCTTATAAGCCATTTTTTTTCTTTCTCTTACATTTCACCCAATTGTTACCATTAGTCACCATGTTGAACCATTTTCCATTTTTCTTTGTTATTACCCACATCATTAGCTACTTAGCCAAATTAGCCATTTTTATCTTTTAACCCTTGTGATAAAATTCCGGTTATTTCTAGTTGTCTAAATTTTGGCATCGAATTTGTTTAATGCTTACTTGTTTTAATTAGACGTCCATTGTTCAAAAAAAAGAAAGAAAAAAAAAAGAAAAAAAGAGAAAAAGAAAAATATGAAAAAAGAGAGAAAAAGAAAAACAAAAAAAAATGACAAAAAAAATGGGAAAAAATGTTATATTATGTTGTCTAGAATATGAATAAATAAATGTGAGTTATTTGATGCATAAGAAAGAACAATTTTCATGCATATCTCATGTTTAGTAGATTTGTATTAGTTTAGTTATATTAAATCGTGTGTACATATTAGCGTAATATATCATACTTAGCATCTAGACTTCCGGAATTTTTATCCGTTTAACCACTTTTATCAAAAATTCCATACCTTTTTTACCCAAGCCCCGTTACAACCCGTTAAAAGTCCTCTAGATTTGACCCCTTTGCAAGCTTATTACTATGTTTGTATCATTGGTTGGCAATGAGTGATTCACTTATACACTTATACATACAAATAACCGAGTGTTGAGTGATTTTTGTGAGCGGTTTATACTCATGCATAAAAGAAACTTCGTAGGCATATGATGCCCATTTGAACATTTCTAAAAGTGCAAGCTTAAAACACTCGGTTTCTTCTTATAAGTGTGCCATGTTTGATAGTCAATTATGAGTTTGGATCTTCATGTAACAAATGGTTTGTCTCTCACCATCTTTTATGTCAATGGGATTTCTTTTGTTAAATGGTTGTATGAGAGTTTGCTTGAGGACAAGCAAAGTTCAAGTGTGTGATGTTTGATATGATAATAAATATACAAGTTTTTAATATGTATTTCTTTGCATTTTAAGTCATTTTTGTTACAAAATTCAATATTTAGACACTTATTTGTGTTTTATTTGAATCTTGTAGGTTTCGAATGAAGCTCGGTGATTTTTGTGAAGAAAGTCCAAGATTTGAAGAGGTTCAAGAGGAAAAATGCTCCTGATATGACCATATTCAGCTGAATATGGCCATATAAGCTGTCAAATCTCAAATAGCCCCTTTTTGATGCTGAATATGGTCATATCACTTCAGATATGGCCATATTCGGGCAGAAAACGGGTTTATAACCCTAGTACACCTCATTTCCAAAAATACATTATTTTCTTTCAAAACCCTATCCTCCCAAAACCCTTTAGGTGTCTTTGAACATTTCTCAAGAGTTTTTGGAAGATTTGAAGGTCAAGATTGAAGATTTCACACTTTCAAGAAGAATCTAACATCATCCACCCATTTCCCCTCAAAATTGGTTTGAATTCCTCTAGATCTACTATGAGTTCTTCCATGTTCTTGAGTTTAGGTGTGTCTTTTGTAAGCCTTATGGGCTAAACTCTTATTATCACTTGGATTAGACGAAACTTAGTATGATTTAACAACTTGTACATGATTCTTGGTGATGTTTATGTTTATGCTATGATGAAACTTGATTATTCTTCAATGATTGTGTGTGTTTGTTCTAATTTGATGAAATGTTCAACCTTGTGGGTGTTGTAAACATGTTATGTTGGAAAACTTCATGTTCTTGCAAGACTTATGCATATAATTGCATATTTTGTATGTAATCTTGTGACATTTGACTAGGAATGGTGAATGAAGGTTGAAGATTTAGTAGAATTGGTTAAATGTGCATCTTATGCTTATGTTTGAGAAAACCATAGTGTATGTCATAAATATCTCTTGTCATTGGTTATGAATTGTTTTGTAATCGTGGTATGAAGTTTATGAGTTGAAGAGTAATTATAGTTTTGTCTATTTTTCCAAGTTTAGGTGGTTATCATGTGTTTATCGTGTTAACTTTCCAAAGATTTGTGGAATTAGGTAACCCTAACGGGAGTCTAATTCATCTTTAACATCGACATAATTATATCATTAGTTCTTCATGGCATAACTTTAGGTGGCTATTGTGTGTTTATCGTTCTAGCTTTCCGAATGGTTATATGTTTAGATATCCTTGACGGGGGTTTAGGCTACTTCCATGTTCATGTGTAAGAAATGGTCTCACCTCGAATTTTTGCTAGTTGTTAATTCTATGCTAAGTGGAATCAAAGTCCAAGTGATATATTTAATTGATTGTGTATCTTCATCTTTACTTTCTTAATTTACTAGTTTAATTTGTTAATCGTTTTAGTTAACTATAATACTCACAAATCCAAACTCAATTGATCGGTTAAATAGTGATGATGATTTAGTATTGGGAGCCATTGTGTCCACGGATCGATACTCGGTTCTTACCTAGAACTATACTATTATGCGATAGGTGCACTTGCCTATTGTGTGTAGTTGGTTTAAGAGTGATAATCGTTTCTTAAATTAAAACTCAAATTGTGTGAAAAATCCTTATTTAAAATATATATACTTTAGACACATCAATTACGGTGGTCACTTAACAGATGGTTTTTCTCTCAAACTCACCTAGAATCAACACTCAGCAAAAGTCTATAAAGAGTTGATCACAATATAACAAGTAACTGTAAGTAAATGAACACAGGATGTAAATTTTCAAGGTACTTTTATATATTGCTTCTCAACTCAAAGGATTACAAGACTCTTGGACTCAAATCCTGTTGGTACACATGTCCCCAGTTCTAGTATAGTGAGATCAAATGTAATAGACTTCTATCTTGTAACACGTATGTAAGGTTTAATCATTGTAATGAAAACTCTTCAGTGAACGTTTGCTTGATTATGTAATGTCATATCTATTATTATTATTGGTTGTTACACGCATATATGAACAAGTTATATAGGTTATAGACATGTTTGACATGTTCTGAATCAGTTAAGGTTCAAGAGTGTGTTTAACTAAGTAATCTGATTCAGTCGCACGACTGGACCATGCGAATGGGCCAATCGGACGACTGAACCAAGAGATTGAGTCAATCGTATGATTGAGTCATGAGACTGACTCAGTCGTCCGAATGAACCAATCGTATGACTCAGTCGCACGACTGAGCCAGTCGCTTGACTCAGTCGTACGAATGAAAGCTGTAACCTATAAATACCACTTAATTCGTGGAAAAATCGTACACTTCGAATATTCATAACCCTAGTCGACCCAGAGCACCCTGTTCGTCCATTCCAACTTCACAGAACGTCCTAGATCATTCCTAATCCATTCGTAATGTTTTCTAATCTTTAGGATTGATCTTGATTTCGTTCTCCCTGATTGGATCGCCAATCAAATAGGATTCCGCACTATTTGATCTGGTATAACTTAGAATCAGTTAGTACTCCGTACGTACACGGTTCTAACAAGTGGTATCAGAGCATAGGCTCTTGATTCTTCGTTGATTCAATCGTTTTTGTGAAAAAGTCTACGTTTTTACGCTAAAAGATCCAATCTTTCTGCTAAAAATCGAGTCTTTACGTGTGCATGATCTGAAAAATCAGTGTTTTTCGAGTTTCAGCCGTCTAGGGTGCAAAAACTTGCATTCTAGGTCAAAGTTTGCGAAAAATCTCGTTTTCAGCCGACCCAGTCGCACGATTATCTCAATCGTACGACTGAACCCAGTCGCCCAGTTCAGTCGCCCGATTGAGTCAGTCGTATAGCCAGTCGCCCGATTGAGTCAATCGTCAACTCCAGTCACCCAGTTTCAGTCAGTCGCCTTGTCCATTCGCCCGATTGTGTTCAATCGCACGATTGTAGCTCAGTCGCCTGTTCAATCGCACGGTTGAGTTCAATCGCATCCCAGTCGCATTAACAGTCTGTTTTTCAAGTTTAAGTCAACATTTATCATGGACTCGGAAAACTTCGCATTCTTAGCAGGGAAGGACTCTAGGATCTAAAACCTACTACTTCTGGAGAATGAGATTGGAAATCACAACAAGCCGCCTAAGCTTCTATCCATTGATGAGTTCCTGCAGTGGAAGCAAAGGTTTGAGATTCATCTCAATGGCGTGGATACCAATCTATGGAATTCTATTGAGACTGGTTACTCAATGCCAGTTGGTGCTGATGGTTTGCCATTAACGTTAAGTGGAATGACGGATGCTCAAAAGACTGCCTATAATGCTGAGAAGAAGGCTTATGCTATGCTAACCCAGTCAATTCCTAAAGAAATATTCCATCAGTATTCGGATCAGAAACAGAGTAAAAAGTTCTGGAAAGCTCTTGAAAAAAGGTATGAAGGGAGTTCAACTCTGAAATCCTTGAAGGCTAAAGCTCTCAAAAAGGAGTTTGACAATTTCTCTACTATTGGGAACGAGAGCTTAGATGACATCATTGACCGTTTCTATCATTTAATGAGTGAACTACACACTCATGGGGTTACAACGTCTAAAGAAGAAAAGGTCGCCAGTTTAGCTGAAGGTCTTCTAGAAAAATGGGATTCATTTATTTCCTCCTTGAGACACAATTCAGTTCTCGAAACTTTGGATATAAATGACTTTATTATGAAACTGCGAGAGGAAGAAGTTAGACATAAGTATAAGGCGAATAAGGGTGCATATGCTCAGGATCCTACTCTTTACAACGTCACTCCAACTCCAATTGCAAAGTAGTCCAATGCTCCTCTGCAGACTGCATTTGTTTCTAATACATCTGGTCAAAGCTCATCGTCTGGGGGTGAGTCATCTGTTTCATCAGGGGTTCAACACAGTACTACTGAAGCTCACTTGACAAAGTTAATAACTGAGAACCTGGGTAAAGTCACTGTGGAAGTGGCCAAGGAACACATGGACCTACTTGCTGCAGTGGTTCATTCCTATGATGGTTTGGTTGCAGGGAAGATAGGAAACTGCCACCTGGCTGATGAAGACTATGAGCAGGTGGATGAAAATGAGTTGGAGAGAATGGATATTATGTGGGCTCTCGCTAGTGCTGTGCGACGAGCGAAGAAGTTTGTAAAGAAGACAGGGCAGAATCTCGTGGCTACAAAAGATACTACTTTTGGGTTTGACAAGTCCAAAGTCACGTGTTTCAACTGTGGTGAGAAAGGACATTTCAAGAGGGAATGTGTGAAGCCTAAAAAGACTGGGAATGGAATTCCATTCTCCTCGTTCAACAGGCAAGATAAAGATAAGAAGCCAGTTCCAGCAGGAAGTGATTCCAAGGCTTTGGTGGCACAGGGTGATGAAGGACAGGACTGGTCCTTCCGGTTCTTATCTGATGGGGAAGCCAACATAGCTTCTGTCAAGGATCTGAATGAAGACTCAGCAAGTGAGGGGGAGAACTCAGCTGAGCCTGACATTGCTGAATTGGATGATGACATAGCTGATATTGATCAGCTTGTGGAGAATGAACTGAATGTTGCGTCTGAAGCACAATCTGAACCCCAAAATGCTTTCATGGCTGGAACATCTACATCAGCACAGGTAGAATCAAAGGATGATTTATTTACCAAACATGCTTGTGTTGATTGTGAAAAATTTAGGGAAAGCATAGACCTGAAATTTGCTAGGTTATTAGATCATAATGATAACTTAGTAAATGATTTAAAACTGTGCACTGAAGCAAACAAAATCTTAAAACAGAATGAAAACAGTTATAAAGAAAAGATTGATGCTTTAAAGAAACAGTTAAAAGAAACTGAAGTAGTTGCCTTTAACCAAGAAAATGACATCAAGTTTTATCTAAATACAATAGAAGAAACTAAGAAGGAACGAGCAGTTTTGCAAGTTGAAAACGAGTCTTTGAAACAAAGACTTCACAGTCTAGCTAGTTCCTCACATATTTTGAAAAACTTGGTTAAAGAACGCAACAACGGGGAGGGGTTGGGTTATAAAATTGTGCCACCACCACATGAGTCCTTTTTAAACATCAAACAACGTCCAATCAATGATAACCCCATAAAGGATCATGTGGTGACAACTCCTCTAGTCAGTGATCCGGATACAGTAGTTACCACTGCATCTTCGGTTCCTGACCAGACAGATTCTGGATCAAGCACTACAAGCACACAAATCACTGGCAAACAAGTGGAAGAGAATGTTCAAGCATCTCTTGGGTTGGGTAAAAAGTCAACTTCCACACAACCTAAGATTTCCAAAATCACTCAAGCTAAACCAGTGAAACAAGATAATCACCAATTTCCAAGACAAAACATAAATCATGTCAAACAAGTTAAATTTGTCAAAGGAGGTGAAAATCTTAAAAATGATAATAAAAAGAAAGAATCTGAGGTTTATTCACCGCCCCACAAGAGATCTCCTAGCCCTGATGAATG
The DNA here is from genome assembly GCA_024085815.1 of Flaveria linearis. Classification (NCBI taxonomy): domain Eukaryota; kingdom Viridiplantae; phylum Streptophyta; class Magnoliopsida; order Asterales; family Asteraceae; genus Flaveria; species Flaveria linearis. Next base: position 61,235,284 of record CM044013.1, on the reverse strand, counting down.
GAGATCCTGCTATACTTGTGGTCAGCGCGGTCATATTTCGACTAACTGTCCTCGCTATCAGACACCAAGAACTAAGGTTGAGCTACACGACAAAGTAAAAATAGATTCAAAACAGCGTTCTAAGACTCCAGTTAGATCGAAAGCCCCTATTAGGTCTAAAACTCCTTCTAGGTCTTTTCCGTCTCCACCTCACCAAAGGCAAAACAGACAAGTCCCCGACAAGTCCGTGATGCCAGAGGTAAAACCTGTTTCTGAATCTAAACCATATGCTCAAACCGTAAATCAGTCTAAGGTTTACCACAAACAATCTTTTCACAGGGATGGTTTATGGAAAGCCAAGACAACTAGTGTGTCTGAAAGCAAGGACAATCTGAAAGTTGAGATTCCACCCACTGATAAAGGACAGTGGGTCGAATTCATGATGGTTGATTCCTCTGGGAAACCCAAGCCAGTCAAGGCTTGGGTCCCCCTCCTTAACTGATGATTTTCTCATATGTGCAGGTTGTCCGCTATAGTGCGTCTACAAATACATGGATCGTAGATAGCGGAGCTTCCAGGCACATGACTGGGAACAAGTCTCTCCTTTTCAATGTCAAACAAATTAAAGGGGGACACGTTTCATTTGCTGGTAATAAAGGAGGATACATTACCGCTCAGGGAGAAGTAGGTAATGATAAGGTAAGGTTTGATAAAGTGAACTTTGTTCAGCAGTTAGAAAACAACCTTCTTTCTGTGTCTCAGATTTGCGACAAGGGATTCAAAGTAATGTTTGATAATCGCAAATGTTACATTCTGAAGAAAGAAATGGATATTCCAGAGGAACAGGTATTAATGTCTGCATCTAGATATAATGACTTATATGTACTAGATATGTCAAATGCCTCTACTAGTGCTTTTTCTGTTCAATGTTTCTTATCTAAAGCTACAGAGAAGGACTCTATTTCGTGGCACAGACGAATGGGACACATTAATCATAGGAAGATGAATCACCTGATTCATAACAACCTAGTTGATGGAGTTCCTGTCAAGAACTTCAAGTTTCCTGATTTTTGTGTCTCGTGCAAGAAAGGAAAGCAAACCAGGAAATCTCACAAGACCAAGAATGTCCATTCTATTGAGATACCCCTGGAGCTACTGCACATGGATCTTTTCGGTCCAGTTAGCACGAAGAGTTTCGCTGGAGACTGGTACTGCTTCGTAGTCACCGATGACTACTCACGATTCTCGTGGGTTATGTTTCTGAAACCTAAGTCAGAAACGGTTTGAGTCATTCAAAGTGCTGTCACAACTCTAGAGTCACTTTACAAGCTTAAAGTGAGAAAGATTCGTTCAGATAATGGAACCGAGTTCAAGAATCAGTGGATGGATGCATTCTGCAAAGAAAAGGGAATTGTTCATCAATTCACCTCTGCATACACTCCACAGATGAATGGAGTTGCTGAGCGAAAGAACAGGAGTTTGATCGAGACAGCCAGGACTATGTTGGCAGACTCAAAACTGCCAGTACAGTTCTGGAACGAGGCTGTAGCCAATGCCTGCTACACACTTAATCGTGTGTCAGTAGTGAAGAGGCACGGGAAGACTTGCTATGAGTTGCTACAGAAGCGTAAGCCAAACCTGGATTATCTGGAACCTTTCGGTGCTCCTTGTACTCTTCTGAAGAAAACTCAAGAAGGCAAGTTCAATGAAAAAGCAGATCAGGGGATCTTTCTGGGATACAGTATACCCGACAAATGAGTTTACAACAACTCTACTGGTCAGGTAGAAGTATGGTGCAATGTTGACGTTCAACGTTTCACTATTCCCCCTGCTGGAAAAGGTCCATCGTCATTCTTCGACTACGATGGCTTTTTCAAATCATTCAATCTTCCTCAGATAGTTTCAGATGATGATATTGCTACTCAGATGATGCACGATGTTCTCAACTCACCGAATCTGGATACTAGCAATACCACTCCTATAAGTGGGTCATCGGGATCTGCCTCAGCTGATCAAAACGATAGTGAAGACTCATCAGAGGATGAAGAAGCATCTGAACCAGCACAAACACCTGATGCTGATCAAGAAGGGAGCTCTTCAGGTGTTTCACCTGCATCTGGAACCACAGACACTGAACCTCCAGTCACGACTATGGACTCTGAAGTTGTCGTTCCTACAACTCCGTTGACTAGGATCAGTACAAGTCATCCACCAGAGGCTATCATTGGTGATCTCCACTCCGGCGTGCAGACAAGAAGTCGATTGTACACTGCTGATTACGCTGACGTAATGGAAAAGGGCTACGTGAATGATGGAGCTTACAGATGTTTTGTCTCTCAAATTGAACCCAAACACGTAAGTGATGCCCTTAAGGATGAAGCATGGGTCAATGCTATGCAAGAGGAGTTGCTACAGTTCAAGAAACTTGGAGTGTGGACTCTTGTTGACCGACCCAAAGGAGTAAAGGTAATTGGTACCAAATGGGTACTAAAGTGCAAGAAGGATGACCAGGGTGTCGTTATCAGAAACAAGGCACGGTTGGTTGTTCAAGGCTTCAGACAAGTCGAAGGAATCGACTACAATGAAGTCTTTGCTCCCGTAGCTAGAATGGAAGCAATTCGTATCTTTCTAGCCTACGCCTCTTACATGAAGATCAAAGTTTATCAACTAGATGTTAAGAGTGCATTCTTGCATGGGGAAATCCGTGAAGAAGTATATGTAAGTCAACCCGAAGGATTCGAAGATCCTTATCATCGGGACAGAGTGTACAAGTTAGACAAGGCTCTGTATGGGCTACATCAGGCTCCTCGAGCTTGGTATGAAAAGCTCTCCACCCATCTGTTGAAACATGGCTTTCGCAAGGGTGTGATTAACTGTACATTGTTCATCAAAGAGAAGGATGGTGATTTGCTTTTGGTGCAGATTTATGTGGATGACATAATTTTCGGGTCTCGAAACGAAGGATTATGTAAAGAGTTTGAATTTGTGATGAAGGCTGAGTTTGAGATAAGTGCCATGGGAGAAATGAAGTTCTTCCTAGGATTACAGGTGGACCAAACACCTACCGACATCTTTTTGCACCAAACTAAGTATGTCGGTGACATTCTTAGTCGCTTTGATATGGAAAATGTCACTGCAGCCGGTACCCCTCTCGCCACAAATCATGATATGGCTCCTGATGAGAATGGGGATTTGGTTGATGCCACCATGTATCACGGGATGATCGGATCTCTCATGTACCTCACTGCCTCTCGTCCAGATATCATGTATGCCACATGTTTATGTTCCCGATATCAGGCAAAACCTAAAGTCAATCATCTGATTGGAGTCAAGAGGATTTTTCATTATCTGAAGGGTACTCCAACACTGGGGTTATGGTATCCTCATGATGATGACTTTGAGCTAACGGCGTATAGTGACTCGGATTACGGAGGCTGCAAAATGAATTACAAGTCTACGTCAGCAGGATGTCAATTTTTTGGGAGAAGATTAGTAACTTGGCAGTGCAAGAAGCAGACATCTGTTGCTCTGTCTACCTGTGAAGCTGAATACGTTGCCGCCGCCAGCTGCTGCTCTCAAATCATTTGGATTCAACAGCAAATGCGGGATTACGGTTTGCATTTCACTTCTACTCCTATCTATGTTGATAATTCTGCTGCCATTGCAGTAACTAAAAATCCGGTTCAACATCCTAAGACCAAACACATAGGCATAAAGTATCATTTCATACGCGATTGCTATGAAAAACACTTAATTGATGTGGTCAAAATTAACACGGATTTTCAACGTGCTGACCTCTACACTAAACCATTTGATAAACCAAGATTTTTTTATCTGCTAGAGGTTAACAGGGTTAAAAAGAAAAGTGATGTTATACTAGAAGAAACAGATACATAGTCCGACACCGTTTTTCTTTATTTTCATTTTCTTTTATTTTAATTTTATTTTTATTTATTTTCCTGTTCTTATAAAAATCCAAAAGCACAAAAAATTTTCTGTTTTAGATTTTTAGGGGGAGATTAGGCTTAAAAAAAATGGGGGCAGGTGAGTAAAGCTGAAAAGGCAAAGACAACAAAACAGGAAATGTGACTCGACAAAAATTGGAAGATGATAGTACACAGGCATCGAGTTATTTGGAACAACAAAATGAGTTTGAGATCAAAAATGTTAATTAATTTACTGAAAATGTAAAACATCAGAGAAGTCTAAGTCTAACAAAATGGGAAAATGATAGTACGTTTGATTGTTACTATAATTACACGGAGAAAGTTGATCTAGGGAGGTGCTAGTTCATTATATGATGTGTCAGTAGATTCAACATAATAGACAAGTAGACTTCATTGGTAAACTTAATCTAAACTAAAAAGGTTCAATCAACTGTGGGTTCCCATCTTATCACTGGTTAACACAATCAGTTCTTCCGATAAGGGATAACGAGCAAATAAATGCCACCAAAGGTGTGCAAATGACCACAAAAAGGGCAAAAGCACGAAAAAATGAATACTAGCGTAATCAAGCTGATAACTTATGTTGTTGGTGCGCTATGTGCAAAAGAAAATAAGAAATGCTCTAACAAGGAGATAGGTTGTGTGCCTCTCTGCTGTACGATGGCACTGACCTGAGGATAAGCATAACCTATATATTCTAGACTTCATTGTTGTTTGCCGCCTCCCTGCTGTGCGATGGCACTAACCTGAGGATTGGCTTCTCTTTGAAAGATCTAAGAATAGTCTCTTCTTGCAAAAATACCTAAAGACCGCTCGAAAGTTCTTTAAGGAATGCTGATTACCATATAAGTGTGGGATACACAAATGTTGTTTGAAATAATATAACTTAATACATTACCAATGTATGTCAAAAGTCTGTGTGTATGAATTTAAAGTGGACAAGTATACTGACAATCGTCTTGTATGCACCAACTGAAGTTGACAATCTAAGTGTGTTACGTATCATATTAAACATGATTCCCAGTTAGTACTTAGAAGTCTTAGATCAGAACAAACTGTGATATGTCATCATGAAAAATGAAATCAACTCATAATGTTCCAATTAATAGTGTATATGCTTGTCTGATTCCAAATGAGTCTGTTCCTGATATAATGTCAATGCTGATAGGCTACACAAACCTGCCCTAACAAAAATCACAAAAAAATGTTCATTTTTGTTCGTAGTTTAAATTTTATTTATTTCTTAGTATAATGAGTCATGTCGGACTGTGAATACTGTTATCTGCTAAACGTCACTGAATGTGCTAAATGTTTATCTAAACAGATTGTTTCTGAAAGGATAAAAGGATCACGTCTGAGGTGATCGGGTGGATAAATGGATCATGTCTGAGGTGATCGGGTGGATACGTGGATCACTTCTGAGGTGATCAGTGAATGTTTGTTTTCAAGAGTGATCATGTTTGATATGATCAAAAGCTTATAATGTTTTATCAATTGGTTAAGAAAACTAAGGGTTGGTCCATATCTTGACAAAAATGGCACAAGTATAGCCCAATCGCACGACTGAATCTGATCTGACCCAGTCGTACGAATGGGGTATACGATTGAACACAATCGTAAGATTGAGACATGCGAATGAGCTCAATCGGCCGTTTGGGTGTGACCGACTAGGCCAACCATGCGTTTGAAATGAGTCGAATGAGTGAATCGTACGACTCAACTTCAGTCGTACGACTAAGTCATGCGACTAGTCTCAATCGTACGACTGGTGATTGAGTCGGCCGAATGAAAGAATCGAATGGTACAGTCGGCCGACTGAACTGAGTCTGGCTATAAATAGCCCCCTCAGTCGATCGCACAAACTCATTTGCCCTAATTCTCAAAAGTGTGCCGTTACGCTGCCCGATTTTCTATTGACCTCTGAAACCTTAATATATTGATTTCTGACGATTTGCAGTTGTTTCACAGGTACTTTGCGGCAAAATGACATCATTAAGTGTAGAATCTGACTCAAAATCTGATCATCGGTGCCCTAACTTTGAACCAAAACAAAAATCAACAAATAGACTGCCTTAAACACTTAACATGTTAAAACAAATGATTTAAGCAGTCTAAGTACATGATTTCGAGTCTAACAAGCCTGATCTTCATGTCTAATTCATAAAAATGATAAATCTGAGTTAAAATGGCGTCGAACAGTATTGGATGCGACTGGACACCCCTGATGAACTTCAATCGCACGATTGAACGGGGCGACTCACTCAATCATACGAATGAAGAATACGAATGGTTTGACTGTGTCACACGACTGGACTCTAGAATGAACCTCAATCGCATGATTGAAAAGGACGATTCATCCAATCGGCCGAATGAAACATACGAATGGATTCATTCGATCGACTGAGTCAATCGCAGGTTCAGTCTCCCAAGTCAACTCAATCGCATGACACTTCATCCGACTGAAAGTCAGTCGCATACATGATCAACCGATTGAAGTTCAGTCGCACATATGCCCAACCGACTGAACCCTGTCGGTTTGTTCAATCGCACGATTGAATCAGTCTGTTTTCTAAATTAGTCAAACTGTGCTTTTTCAAGTTTATAACGTGCGTTTGCTATTGATTACAGGAATATGGCTAACAGGTGGACAATAAATCCAAAGCACAACATCTGTGCTCACTTGGATTCCACCTCGAGGAATGGAGGAGACTTCTCGGGGATTAGAGATTTTTTAAGGAGATCTAGGATTTACCGAGCTATTTCCACTCCATGTACACCGTATCAGTCAGTTCATCAGGCATTCTGGGAAGGTTCTAGAGTGGACAGATCAGCTGAGCCCTACTCCATACGAAGTTCTATCTTCGGTAGGGAGATTGAGATTCGAGCGGCTGACATCAGGAGAGTCTTAGGGTTTGATGATGATGAGACTCACCCACTCAAGCTTCACCCGCTTACTGTACGTGGATGCTTCTTGAGGATAGGATACTGTGGGGATATCAACTCAGGTGTGCTACAAAAGCAACCTGAGCCCCCAGTACAAGTACTTGGCGCAAGTCATCTTGAAGTGCATTGCTTCGAGGAGGGGTGGTTTCGATGACTTATCGGACCAAATTAAGAATGCATATGTTGCATTGGTCCTCAACCACCCTTTTAGCTTCTCCAACATGATATTTACATACTTGATTGAGAACCTCGAAGCCAAGGGAAAGGAGGGGTTTTGTATGTACCCCAGATTCTTACAACTTATTTTCGATGAGAAGCTGCCCGACCTCCCAAAGGACAAGAGCGATGTTGTGCCTCTTGAGATCATGGATGACACAACCTTAGGAAGAATGACACAACCTTAGGAAGGATGAAGGTGTATAGAGGCAAGCAAGTGAAGCCTGCTATGAAGAGACTGATTAGGCATCTGGCCCGGGCTGATTATGTAGCCCCAGGGAGACGCAGGTGGCGTCATGAGGATAGTGGCTCTGACTCTGAAATTATTGCTATCCCATCAGATGACTCTGATGATGATGACAGCCAGGATGGCAATGATATGCCCGTTACATCTGGGGGTCCCTCCACACATACTGCACAGCCATCTCCTCACACTGACACTACTACTGCTGGGTTTGTACCTCACTTCAGTCCACCTGATGACGACGAGGACGAGAGTGAGGAAGAGTGGTTGACTCGTAGGCATGGCAGCAAGGTAGTTGCCACTGAGAAAGGAATTAAAGTAGTTGGAGAACAGACTGGGACATCGGGGACTACACAAACAGAGTCAGATCCCGCATACTCCCCTGATGCACCCAGTACACAGACTGGTGCCCCGGAGTCTACAGGAAAGAGAAGAAAGACGATGGCAAGACCGCATGGGAAGCGGGGAAAGCGTCTGAGATTCACCACCACCACCTCTACCACAGCTACCCCAGTCACTACATCCACCACACCTCAAACCACCACAACTACTGCACCTCCACCTCACACTTACCCATCCACTACCACCACCACTATACCATCCTCTACAGCCTTTACATCCACTCCCATATTCACCACAGCCACCACAACCCACACCACTCACCAATCACAACCCTCATCTGCACCCTCAAGCTCAGCCATACCACCGGTCTCTGTGGTTGAGCAACTGGCCGCGCTGAACAGCATGGTGCTCCAGTTGCTAGCCTCCGACAAGGCCAAGTCTGCTCAGATCTTACAGCTGCAAGCACAAAGTTCTACTCAAACGGCTGAGATTGAGAGATTGAGAGAGCTGACCACTGCACAGACCGATCAGATCACCGGGCTGCTTCAGCATGAGGCAGAGACTGAGGTGAAGTTAGGAAAGCTGGAGGCGGCTCACAAAACTCTGTTGCTGAAGCTGAAAAACACTCAGAGTGAGCCCCTCAAGATTGGAGAAGGTGATGGTGATGAAGGTGATGATGATGATAATGAGGATGATGATGACGAGGATGATGATGAAGATACTGATGATGAAGGTGACGAAGATTCACAGGACAAAGACGATTATACCGATGCAGGAGACGCTGCTACACCTCCCTCTGATTCTGATCAAGAACGTAGAACTAAAAGAAAACAAGATCAGAGGGCCTCTTCTTCTGCTCCGTCTACCTCTCACTCTACAGAAGAACCAGCTCAGATTCAAGGCAAAGTTCAAGATTAGATGTTTATTTATTATTTAAACTTTGTACTTGAAATCTTGTATCAAATTCTGTTCTATGTATATAAAATTAAAAGGTTAAATCAACACCTGTTATGTGCTTAATGTATACTTACTTGTATTGTATTTGGTTGTTGAACAGGTTCAGCTAAACAAGTTGATGAGCACGATGTTGTGCCCCTTCGTCAAATCGATTCAAAACTGACGATGATCCTTGATCTACAAGGGATCGTACAACGATCTGTCAGTTACACTGCTGAAGAGGGGGAGATAATACATGATTTAACAGATGAACAGATTGCTGAACTATTTAGTCTGAATCCTGACGAGCTGGTGAAAGACGCTCCAGAGGTCGACATAGTCGGTGATGATGAATTACAAGACGTCGATGAACTGGAGATTGAGGACATCACTGCTGATGAGTATCCTCAGTATACTAGCGCCGAAGGCGAAGTTCTCCCAGATCTGGGGGAAACTTTTGACAGCAGTATCTTCAACAAGGTTGAAGAGATGACAGCTGCTAAAGCTGCTACAGCCTCAGCTCCTCAGGCAAATGATGCCGATATGGCAGTCAAAAAGGCTGAATGGATTGCCTGTTTTAAGGAAATGAAGAAACAGCGTGTGCCAATCAAGTCAAATGCCTACACCAAGCTCTACAAAGTTAAGAAACATCAGAAGGTGTCAGGCAAGATCATCAGCTGGGCATACTTCGAGGATCTCAAAGTGTATGCAGTGAAGAGAGAGAAGGGAATAGAGTATTTTAGATTTCCTCATGATAACTCTCCCAGGATTTGAGCTTAATCGTCTAGCCAACTTGAACCTCCTATATGCTGTTCCAGGAAAGATATCAGGATGGTTTGAGTAGGCACTAAAGAAAGAGTATCATACGAGGTGGGTCAACTTTAAACCTCAGCAGCCCAGAAGGTTATTTCACAGGACTGAGGTTGACCCCACCTCAGGAAGACCAAAAGTGGTCTTGAGATGGCACCCTCCACGCACTATGTCGCGTATTCCATTGAGGGAGATGCCTCAGGATTTTGCACCCCATTTCAAATGGTGGTATTATGACTGGCGAACTGGTGAAGCCGTCATTGTTTTGGAGAAAGATGGAAAGGTCGAGACAATAAGGGTGTTTGATCCGATGTGGCTAACAAACTTGTCTGAGTCTGATGTCTATATCTTATTCAAGTGGCCACTGTTCTTTGATACACAGGATATTGTGCAAGCACTGCAGTTCCAACATGTTATACGTATTTGCTTTGCACTTAATATTCATTCTGGGGTCTCGAGAGAGGAAAGGGTGAAAAGATATGAAGAGTTCAAGAAAGAAGTCAAAGTTTAGACAGAACTAGGTCCAAGGGGGAGTTTGTTGGTACACATGTCCCCAGTTCTAGTCTAGTGAGATCAAATGTAATAGACTTCTATCTTGTAACACGTATGTTAGGTTTAATCATTGCAATGAAAACTCTTCAGTGAACGTTTGCTTGATTACGTAATGTCATATCTATTATTATTGTGGGTTGTTACACGCATATATGAACAAGTTATATAGGTTATAGACATGTTTGACATGTTCTGAATCAGTTAAGGTTCAAGAGTGTGTTTAACTAAGTAATCTGATTCAGTCGCATGACTGGACCATGCGAATGGGCCAATCGGACGACTGAACCAAGAGATTGAGTCAATCGTACGATTGAGTCATGAGACTGACTCAGTCGTCCGAATGAACCAATCGTATGACTCAGTCGCACGACTGAGCCAGTCGCTTGACTCAGTCGTACGAATGAAAGCTGTAACCTATAAATACCACTTAATTCGTGGAAAAATCGTACACTTTGAATATTCATAACCCTAGTCGACCCAGAGCACCCTGTTCGTCCATTCCAACTTCACAGAACGTCCTAGATCATTCCTAATCCATTCGTAACGTTTTCTAATCGTTAGGATTGATCTTGATTTCGTTCTCCCTGATTGGATCGCCAATCAAATAGGATTCCGCACTATTTGATCTGGTATAACTTAGAATCAGTTAGTACTCCGTACGTACACGGTTCTAACAAATCCCCTATCTAATGAGTTACAAGGAGAAGATATATATAATACTACCTACAGCAGGATATACTTTGATACCAGCTGGAAACCTCTAACCAAACATCTATACTACAAGACTCTAGGTGATGTATCTTAGACATTTTGCCTAAGAGTTGGTAGTCAGGACATGTCCCTGACTTACCTTTTGTCACCAACTAAAGTTGGTAACATGTACTATCATAAAAAGGTGAACAGTAGAATAAAGTATGGTCAACAACATGGCTCTTTAGGAAGATGCCATGCTGTATCAGAGGTCTGTAGCGGACTGTCAGGGACCATACTTATATCTACTGGACATAGCAATGTCTTCCGAAAGATAAAGTACTTCGGAAGAATAACTTCTTCCAAAGCCACTTATACTTCGGAAGACTGCTTCTTCCGAGGCTTGGAGTCTTCTTTGTCTTCGGAAGCAGACTTTGTCTTCACCTCTTTCATCAGACTTTGTCTTCGGAAGCTCAGACTTTGTCTTCAGCTCTTTCATCAGACTTTGTCTTCGGAAGCTTTCAGACTTTGTCTTCGGAAGATAGTCTTCAGCTGTTGGCTTCAGTTGTTGCCTTCAGTTGATATCTTCAGCTGTTGTTTTCAGACTCTCGGAAGACCTCATGCTTAGCTTCGGAAGCCCTTGAATGTAGTACCAAAAAATGACTATATCAAGTGGTTTTGGTTGCATCAGCCTCATCATGACCCAACAGGTTGTGTCAGGGGTTGATACAACCGAGGTGATTTGGAAGGTGATCAGAGACGATGGATGGGAGGTTATTAGACGGGGTGGGTTGACCGATGAGAGAAGACCAAAAAGGCCGGTAGTTGGATTTTAATTTTTTTATTTGTTTAAAACTATTTATATTTTTAAACTTAGAGTTAATTTTAATTTTGTTTTTTAAGTTTTGATAAAAGTAACTATTTTTTTCAAAAAATTAAAAATATCAATTTATCTTCAAAAGTTTCATAAGTTATATTAATTTCAGTTCAAAAGTTTTATTATTTTGGATTCAAATTGAAACATCGATAAAACTTTTAGACTAAATTGAAACAATTTATGAAACTTTTGAAGGTAAATTGATGTTTTTAATCTTTTGAAGAAAATAGTTATTTTTGTCAAACCCCAGGAAGCAAAACAAACTTAACTCTAAAACTATTTGCTTTCTTTTTTTAATAACAATACTATTGTAGTCATTTTTAACTAACCTTTTGATGTTTGTGAGCATTAAATCATCGTTATCACAATCAGATCGGACGGGAAACCATTCATAGAATCGGTCCGATTGTGTGTATTTGAACTAGTTTCATTTGAACGAGCCAGCTACCAGTCAGACCGGATGGTTGGATCAAATTTCAAAACTTTTTTTATCTTTATTCCTTTCAAAAATGTCATTTTGATTAATATAACAATTTATGTTAAATATTTTAGTTATTTAAGTGTTTGTATTCTGTTAATCGTGTAAATCCACCTTAAAACATATAATATTTTTCATGTTTTATTTTTAAACCAGATAAACATAAATAACATTAATGTTTTCTACATATGACGTCATCCAATTCAACCGATCCGATTAATAAACCGTTAAAACGGCCGGTTCGCTTTCTAGTCTAGTTTTGAAAACATCGGATATAACATTATTTATGTTACAGGTCCATACACAATAAGAAACAAACCTATAATTTCTAAAAAGTTGACACCAACCACACAATCAATTAACCCTTAAATTGGAAAAAAAGAACAAAAACACAAAATAAACTGCCAGTTGATGGGGTAATGAGCGGTAGGGCTGTTCACGAGCCGAGCCGAACCGAGCGGACCTTTGCTCGTGCTTGGCTCGGTTTCAAATCGAACCGAGCCGATTGGCTCGTTTACAACCGAGCGGAAAATCGAACGAGCATTTTTCGAGCGTTAAATTTTCGAGCGAACGTCGAGCGAGCGCAAACGAGCGACAAACAATTTAAACAATCCAACTATCTTGTGTGTCATGCAATTTATATTGTAGCGAATAGGATTTAATAAATTAAAAATCAGCCACATTCATTACATAATACTTTCATGGATAATAACACGTTGTGTCTGTCGATTAAACTAGCTAAGTCTGTAGCCGATAAGGTGGAGAATATATTGCAGATAATGGTGACGGTGAGAGTGAGATGATCGAAAAAATATCTTTTAACGGCTTAGGATTTCACTTTTATATTAAGTGTAGAATTCTTTATTAGGTTGATTGATAAAATATGCATAAATATAATTATATATTTGTATATAATAGGTCAAATCTACTAGAGTACTACGTATAAACTATATATACATATTAATTCGATCTGAACCGAACCGAGCGGGCCTTTGCTCGTGCTTGACTCGTTTACAAACCGATCCGAGTCGATCGGCTCGTTTACAACCGAGCAAAAATTCAAAAGAGTATTTTTCGAGCAAATTCCAAACGAACGTCGAATGTTGAACGGTTTGAACAGCACTAATTGAGCGGTGGGTTAAGCAATAAGAATACAATGGACTACAATTCATATTCTTCAATTTAAAAATACAATTCACTTATTGCAACCCTTTTGTATTTCTTAAACCACATAAACCAATATTTTTCAAACGTATATTATGAGTTGAAAAGTGCTACTCGAAATAGTCTAACAAAAACAGTACAAAAGAAAGGGTGAAGAATTCTATCCATACGGATAATATACCAACGTGGCATCACCCTATTGGCTTAACCACACCTGCAAATTCCAACAGCCAATAACTGTACTCCAAAACCAAAAATCATATCTTTTTCTAAAAACTAACAACCTTTTTACATCATCAACAACAATAATATTCCCAAATTGGATTGGATAACAAGAGAAATTATTCAGTGGCAGAGAGAGTTGTAAGCTATGGCTACAAGCAACATGGCAGCTGCTGCTGGTTTTCTACCAGTTTTTGCTTCAAACACAAGTGTATCGTCTTCGAGAACAACAAGCGTTTCGTTCTTAAACTTCAATAATCGTGGGTCGAAACAACGGCTCGTTATTGTTAAGGCAACTGAAGAAGAATCTGCGCCACCGGCCGCTGCTGCCGCCACCACCACCGCCACCGATGCCGCCACCGACGCACCGGCCGGAGAAGCTCCTGCTAAGGAGGTCAAGGCTGCCAAGCCACCACCAATTGGGCCCAAGAGGGGTGCCAAGGTAGAATATTAATGATCTCTTTTCAATTAAGTGCATAAATGTTATTATTGTTGTTATATTATAAATCTTTATGTACATCAAACTCGAACCCGATACAGGTGAGGATTCTACGAAAGGAGTCGTATTGGTATAAAGGTGTTGGGTCAGTCGTAACCGTCGATCAGGTTTGTGTGTTGTCTCCTTCATTTGTATATTACAGCATACTACACATACACATACAGTGACAAAACCAGAGCTTTTTAGTCTAGGGTCGTCGTAATATTCTCTTTCCTACAAAACTACAGCTAGAGGTTCAAGTTATGTTTTTTTAAAGATCTCAACTTCTATATGAAAAAACAATGTTTTGAAAATTGGATCGAACCGGCCAGTCCGACTGGAAATCTGAGGGGTGACCGGACCGGTGTGTATCAGTTCGTTTGAAGTGGTTTGACCAATCGATTCGTCATCGTGGGCAGACGGGAAATGGATTGATAAAGACAATAAGTTAATAAGTTGTTTTTTAAAAGCACTCCCAAACATGCCCAATAAATTAGCGTTTGGACATAAGGTTATTGATAAGTTTATATATAACCACAACATACACATATAAATAAATATATATTGAATTACATATAACTATACATATAATATCCTATATATAATTATGATGTCATCCAGTTCTTAAATACGGTCCTATCAGCGGACCAGTAAGACGTCCGGTAAGAAGTCCGGATCGGTTCTGAAAACATTATAAAAACCTGATGAGATCGTGTGACATGGGTCAACCGTCCCTCTTTAACTCTCTACTCATATTAATATACAATTAATATACCCTGGCATGATTCATTGTTTATTATGTATATAGGATCCAAAGACGCGTTATCCAGTGGTTGTTCGATTCAACAAAGTAAACTACGCAAACGTATCAACAAACAACTATGCGCTAGACGAGATCGAAGAAGTTGCATAAGCATTATTATGATATTTATGTGTATAGTACTTGATTTGTAGCATATATTCTTCCCGAAAGATTGCTATGCGAACACATTTTATTGGAAGAAGAGTATCAATGTGCATACTTAACAATATATATGCTTAACTTTTAGCCGTGCTTCATTTCCAAAAAAAAAAAAAAAGAAAAGAAAAAAAGAATATAGGTAGAAACGTATTATGTGTAATATCTTTTTGTGCACACAAAATGGATCATAATATCTACATCTTAATGTAAAACAGAATAGACAACCAACTTGATATATAGCCAACCGCTAGCTTTGCTCTAATATGACTCTTAAGTTAGAGGTTGGTAGAAACGTATCGCTTGACCGAAGAGTATCGAAAGGGGGCGCCGCAATGTATTTGGAAGCCTAAAGCGAAACTGAAATTTGAGGTCTTTTTAATCATTATTATAAAAAACCCTCCTCCTTTTGAGATTTAATTAAAGCTTCTTGTTCTCTTCTTTTTTTCTCTTTGCACAAACGTGATTCATGTTTTCTAATTTGCTTTAACATGTTCAATCAAATGTAGATGACTAGATGAATTAAAATACTAAAGCAACTCCTAAATCAAATTAAACAATAATAATTAGCAATTTTCAAGCAAATCTGAAAGCCCTAAAATCATTTTACAAATTAAACACGGTACTAAGGTGATACAATAATTCTAGCAAATCTGAAATCCCAAATCAAATATTTCAAGCAAAGTATATATTCTAAACACAAAGTATGGAGAAGAACTAAAGCACTAAAGCATATATTCTAAATAGAATAACTAAAGCACACAATGATTCTATATTCTAAACAGAAGAACTAAAGCATACAAATAAATAGAAGACAAAGTGCACAACTTACTGAGAAATGAGAATCTAAGATGGAGAAGAACTAGAGCACACAAAGTAACTAAGTGTGAAACTGAAATCGAGCAGGAGCAGAGCAGAAGCAATTAGAGAAGCAGTGCAACACAAGTGCACAACTGCACAAGCAGCAGTGCAGCACGCCAAGCCGCCAGCACAAGTGCACAAGCAGGCCGACTGAAATCGTCAAATCGAGTGGAACTCCCCCCTCGTCGGCGGCCGCCCGCCCCTGAATCGAAGGTCCGGTACTCCGATTGTCCGAACTCGGAACTCCGAATCAATTCGTCGAATCATCGAGGTCGAAGCATAGCAGCGTTAGCGTAGCAGAAAGTGAGAAAACCGAAGGTCCGATTGGATCTTAACTTCCACTTTCATCCGTTCGACCGTGCGTTTCCAGCTCCCCGTTGCCACCGACCGGCCACCCCAAGCCCCCAATCTCTCGAGTCCCAATTTCTGGTTTAAGGTTTCCCACTTTCCCTAATTCCCATCGATGTTCAAGATCTAAAAGAAACTAAAACCTATAAAAAAATTTGGGCTTAATGGGATTTGGACATATGTGGTGGCCTGTTACATTTAATGGCCTAAAGCCCTAGCTTGTTTTTACAAGCTTATGAGCCGGTATTGAGTATCGATATGTGTAGAAGATAACCTGTTGGTCAAGAGATCTATAATTTGGACAACTATGGGAAAGTATTGAATTCTATGTTTAAGATACAGATCAACCACAATATGTTTTGCATGCTGATGAAAACAAGATTTACAACTCATTTAACACATTTGATGTAATGATCAAGCCTCTATAATGTTGTGCGCAAAGAAAGTTCTCATCAGAGCATCCTTGGAACCATCTCAAACACTCCACAACAAGGGGTGGCGGCAGGACTTGTTGCCAATAGACCTTCTGAAACCGAGGGTGCAGGGCTCATCTCTCGATGACAACATCAGCCGGACCAGATGCCAAAATCACAAGGATCATCATCCCTAGTCGACAAATTACGCTTAATATGTAGCCATTACGGGACGTCAAAGTACATAAAGGGGCAGTGTTTCAAGCTATGTAAGGCCCCGTTCCCGGGAACCTCACAGTTGGTCTTTCATCGCATATATTTAAATAAAACAATGCAGCGGAAACATTCAAGATAAACTTTTCTTTTACTATAAGTACTTTTGCCATTTAATACAACGTACGTCATTTACAAAACATCTAATGTTGCATTACATCACAAAAGCTCTATTACAAAAGATTTCGTCTTTTCTGTGTACAAAATGGTCAAAAACAGTGACCTCTAATATAAGAACATAAAAATTTTTCATCATAAAGAATATTCCTTAAGTACTTCCGTACATCGGAAGTCTTAAGGAACTATTGACACTCTCATACAACATACTTTGTTGCATGTATTATGCACCCCCACTTCCAGTTCGGGTAGCATTATCAAAAGGAGAATGCCATCCCAAAAGAGCTGAGTAGCCGCCTCGTACTATCCTCAGCAACCCTACCTGCCAACTGGAAACACATAAAAAGTCAGCGTTGCTGAGTGAGTTCTAGTTTTATAGGTAGTATATAAAAATACTCTTTTCTGTATTATACTGTACTGTACTGTATATGCGAGCACGCATCAACTGTGTGAACAAATAACGTTCGTTCTCTGTACTATATGCCTTGTCTGTAAACTTTATCTTTTTGTTTCACTTTCTATGTGGACCAGTGGGCGATACCCCAACTATGTGCGCGATGGGAACGGATGATGGGCCATCTATATACCCCGAAGGGTCAACTGTGTTCCCTCGAAAGGGCTATGTGTATCCCCCGAAGGGTCAACTGTATTCCCTCGAAAGGGCTACGTGTATCCCCTGAAGGGTCAACTGTATTCCCTCGAAAGGGCTATGTGTACTATGTACAAGGCCGACCCGATCATCCGGGGCACGCCACAAAGGTCCTGCCAATCTCAATTGATTGACCGTGTGTGCGTCAATGGGTAGCTAGCCCGCAACACAGTTGAGCTAAGGACACACTGTCGTGTAACTCCTATATGCTTGCAAGACTTGTTAACTTTCATTAATGTTCCTTCACTTTCTTTATTACTCTTTAACTGTGCTTTACATAATACTTTCATTTCATCTATTAGTGATAACATGTAAGACTGTGGAAAGGTAAACATGCATCAAATCGAGGAACATTGATATTTACAAATCATCAGTCATTACTATCATATAAGGCTACATCATACTTAGCCCACATACATCATACATACACTTCTCTCCACATTCACATCAGCCCTATTTGGGCGATTGAACACACTCCAGTCGCATGGCCTCCATGCGACTGAGTCATGCGAATGGGCATCTATGCGACTGAACCCTCAGTCGTACGTCTGTACTATTAGGTGAATGGGTTTATGCGACTGAACCCTCAGTCGCACGTCTGTACTGTTAGGCGAATGGATCTATGCGACTGAACCCTCAGTCGTACGTCTGTACTGTTAGGCGAATGGATCTATGCGACTGAACCCTCAGTCGCATGGCCTGTCATGCGACTGAGCTCCAATCGTACGACTGAGCCTCAATCGTACGATTGAACATCAGTCCTTTCTCAATCGTGCGACTGGCCCTTCAGTCGCATAACCCTAACTGGGCAGCGACTGAAGTTCTTCACGAGAAGCAGCCGCGACACTCGGCTGAAAAACCCCTCTAAACTCCATTCAAGCCCAGATTAACCCTCCCAAACCTTAGGGAATCATACTAGGACATCATATAAACATGTGGAGGTCCTAAATCATACTTTAAACACATTATCAAGATTTCACCCAAATGGGTCAACTATACACTTTTACAAAACTGGGGTTTAGATGTGTTCCAGCCCTAAAATCGTTTGAAAACATGTAAATGAGGGGTCCTAGAACTCACATTATCAGGTTGGAGTTGAAGAGCTTCGACTTGACTAGCTTCTCGACAAAATCCGAGCCTGAATCACCTCGTTCTCTCTTTTCCTCCTCTGCTCTGTCGCTCTCTGTTCTTTCCCGACTGAAAAATGTAAGTGTTGGGAAGGAGAAGAGAGCTGCTCCTCTTTTATACCTACAGCTCAGTCGCCCGAAGTCCAGGGGCGACTGGACCTTTAGTCGCATGAACACCATGCGACTGGACCCCAGTCGCATGAGCTTCATGCGGTTGAACCTTCAGTCGGGCGATTGAACTCTAATCGTACGGTTAAGCTTCAATCGGCCGAATAGCATGCGATCGAACATCCAGTCGCATCAATTCCATGCGACTGAGGCTCAGTCGCATAACCTACCAAAAAGTCAAACTGCCGGGCGTTACAAGTCCACCCCCTTATTTAGGTTTCGTCCCCGAAACCTGTTATTCCTCGAACAATCGTGGGTAATGTTCTCTCATCTCTTCTTCAGTCTCCCACGTAGACTCCGATCCCTTTCTGTGCCGCCACTGTACACGCACAAGAGGAACCGTTTTATTTCTCAGCCTTTTCTCCTTTCGGTCTATGATTGCCACTGGTTGCTCCACATAATTGAGCCGTTCGTCCACCTCGATATCCTCCAGTGGAACGATCATATCCTCGTCTGCCAAACTTTTCCTCAGATGAGATACGTGGAAGGTCGGGTGAATTCCACTTAACTCATCTGGTAAATCTAACCTATAGGCCCCCTCTCCTATTCGAGCAACGATTCAGAAAGGGCCTATATACCGCGGACTTAACTTGCCTCGCTTCCGGAACCGAATGATACCCTTCCAGGGCGAGACCTTCAACATAACCCGATCTCCCACCTGGAACTCAATCGGCCTGCGTCGTTTGTCAGCGTACGACTTCTGTCTGTCTTTGGCTGCTTTCATATAAGCTTTGATCTTTTCAAGCTTCTCAGTCGTAGCCTCGATCACTTCGACGCTTCCCAACTCTTTCTGACCAATATCACCCCAACAGATGGGTGTCCTGCATCTCCTACCGTATAACATCTCATAGGGTGGCATGCCAATACTGGCATGATAGCTGTTATTGTATGAGAATTCGGCTAACGGCAGGTGTTCATCCCAACTTCCCCCGAAGTCAAATACACATGCCCGGAGCATGTCCTCCAAAGTCTGAATGGTCCTTTCAGACTGACCGTCAGTTTGAGGATGATAAGCCGTGCTAATATGTAACCTTGTCCCCATAGCATCATGAAACTTCTTCCAGAACTTGGATGTAAACCGGGTGTCGCGATCTGACACAATCGATACCGGTACACCATGACGAGTCACAATCTCCTTGATGAAAAGATCAGCCAACCTTTCGGACGAATATGTCTCGCGCATCGGTAAGAAGTGAGCACTCTTCGTCAGACGATCCACAATCACCTATATAGTATCGTACCCTTTTGGGGTACGTGGCAGCTTTGTGATAAAATCCATGGTGATGTGTTCCCACTTCCATTCCGGGATATCCAAGGGTTGAATCTTTCCATACGGCTTCTGGTGCTCGGCCTTCACTTGCAGACAAGTAAGGCACTTACTCACATACTCTACCACGTCACGTTTCATACCCGGCCACCAATAATCTTTCTTCATGTCTTGGTACATCTTGGTAGCACCGGGTGAATGGAGTATCGAGACTTATGGGCTTCATCCAAAATCCTCATTCGTAGATCCCCAAGACGAGGAATCCACATACGCCCAAACCGGGTTTTAACACCCGTTGTGTTCTCACCCAACTCCGCAACCAGGCCTCTCATTCTTTCAGAGTTAAGATGGTCTTCTTTTAATGCCTCATCTTGGAACTCTTTGACTTGCTTCATCACGTCAAAGGTTATGATCAGCTGGTACGCTTTCACCCGAATCGGCTCGGGCCTCTCTTTTCGGCTAAGGGCATCCGCCACCACGTTGGCTTTGCCCGGATGGTAGTGGATTTCACAATCATAATCCTTTATAAGCTCCAACCATCGCCGTTGCCTCATATTCAGATCTTTTTGCTCGAAGAAGTACTTCAAGTTTTTGTGGTCGGTAAAGATGGTGCACTTCGTTCCGTAGAGATAGTGCCTCCAAATCTTCAATGCAAAGACCACAGCTGCTAGCTCCAAGTCATGAGTAGGGTAATTAAACTCATGAACTTTCAACTGCCGGGATGCATAAGCTATAACCTTTCCCCTCTGCATCAACACGCATCCCAATCCCGAATAAGAAGCATCAGAATAAACCACTAGATCTTCGCCTCCCTCGGGTAGTGACAGAACTGGAGCTTGGGTCAACCTCGTCTTCAGCTCTTCAAACGCTTTTTCTTGAGCTTGACCCCATATAAATTTCACGTCCTTACGGGTCAACTTGGTTAGTGGAGAAGCGATTTTTGAAAAGTCTTGGATAAACCTTCGGTAGTAGCCCGCCAGACCCAAGAAGCTTCGGATCTCAGATGGAGTCTTTGGAGACTTCCATTGCATCACCGCTTCCACCTTTGCCGGATCAACCATAATTCCATCCGGATTTACCACGTGACCCAAGAATTGAACTTCGCGTAGCCAGAAAGCACATTTGGAGAACTTAGCATACAGCTTCTCCCTTCTCAAAGTCTCCAACACCTCCCGGATGTGACCGGCATGCTCTTCTTCGCTCCTTGAATAAATCAAGATATCATCGATGAACACAATCACTGATTTATCCAACATTGGCCGGCACACCCTGTTCATCAGATCCATAAAAGCAGCTGGCGCATTGGTCAAACCAAAAGACATGACGAGGAACTCATAGTGACCGTAGCGCGTACGGAAAGCTGTTTTATGGATATCCTGCTCCTTCACCTTCAGTTGATGGTAGCCTGATCGAAGATCTATTCGTGAAAACCAACTAGCACCCTGAAGTTGATCAAACAAGTCGTCGATCCTCGGCAAGGGGTATCTGTTCTTTACCGTCAACTTATTCAGCTCGCTGTAGTCGATGCACATCCTCATACTTCCGTCCTTCTTCTTTACGAACAGGACCGGAGCACCCCAAGGTGAGATACTCGGTTGACTAAACCCCTTATCCAGCAGCTCTTGTAACTGCTCCATCAACTCTTTCATCTCTGTCGGGGCCAATCGATACGGTGCTTTGGCAACAGGTTGGGCGCCTGGTATCAGATCTATTTGGAACTCGATCTCTCTGTTAGGTGGCAATCCCGATAAGTCTTCCGGGAACACGTCTGGGAACTCACGCACAACCGGAACATCAGACAGTCGTGGTGTTAGCGTTTCTACATCTTTTACGTAACATAAGAAGGCGCTACATCCACGCCTCATATATTTCCCCGCCACTGCCATCGAGATCACCTTCGGAATCGTAGTAACCCGATCCCCATAAACTGTCACTGGACTACCATCGGGCACTGTCAAACTGATCATCTTCTTGCGACACACAATGTTCGCCTCAAAATCCGCCAACCAATCCATTCCGAGCACCAAATCGAAACCACCCAACGTCATCGCAAACGGTCTAAACGGAAATTTGTGGCCCTCTAATTCCACATCACAACCCTCTATTACCTCAAAAATCCTGGTAGTTTTACCTATAGCAGTCTCTACATCAAACGGTATATCCACACGTCTACTACTAACGGGCAATTTGGCACAGAAAACAGCAGAAATAAAACTCCTACTGGCACCCGAATCAAATAATACAGAGGCTAGAGTTTGGTTCACCAGAAACGTACCGGACACTACATCGGGGTCCGTCCTAACCTCTTCCTGCGTCATTGTGAATGCCCTGGCGCTTGCTCTCGGACCTTCACTTCCCGTCTTCTTTACCCCTGAAGCCTCAGCCCTCGGCTTCTTACAGTCTCTGGTGATGTGGCCAGGTTGACCACACCTGAAACATACGTTCATCCCCAGTCTGCACTCCCCACCGTGTTCTCTCCCGCATTTACCACACTTCTTTCCTCCTGAACCCGACGCGACCACCCGACGGTCATCCACCTGCGTCTTCTTATTACTTGTCGAAGTGTCACCTCGACCAAACCTCTTTCCCCGCCAGTTTCTCTCTCCACCTTCCTTCTTGCTACAGCCTTTACCAACGCAGCCCGTTCATCGTTTAACCTTCCCGCCAAATCCACTGCCGACCTGAAAGTGCTCGGTCGGGCAGAGATCAAATGCCAACGAATTTCAGCTGGCAGCCCCTGAATATACCGGTTGATCTTTCGAGACACTGGCGTCACCTGCTCTGGCACCAACCGCGCCATATCGTTAAACTTGGTGGTGTATTGTTGGTGGGTCATCGTCCCCGCCTCCAGCTGCAGGAACTCCCTCTCAACTCTGTCCATTTCCCGACGAGGACTGAACTCCTCGATCACCATCCTTTTTAACTCAGCCCACTTCATCCTCCCTATGGCCCTGCTACCCTCGGCTTGAACTATATTGTCCCACCAGCACAAAGCCGACCCTGTGAAAGAGTGGGTAGCAAACTTCACCTTCTTATCCTCCTGGCAATCACTAATATCGAGGACAGCCTCCATTTCTCTCACCCATTGGTGAGCATCAGCAGCAGTACCAGACCCATCAAAAGTCGGGGGTTTGCACCTCATAAATGCCCCGTAGTTACAACCCCGGGTTGTCTCCCGTACATGCTCTTCCTCCTCTTCCTCTTCATCATCAGATAGAACCGTTTCCGGCTCCGTTCGTTGCTGCCTTCTTGAGGACCTATTCCTTTCTCTTCTATCACCTTCTCTAACAGCTTTAATCACTTCGGTCACTACAGACGGTAAGATTGTCTGCATGACGTGGTGCACCTCTTCCACCACTGCCTCTTTTACCGAGGCTCTCAAGTTGGCGCTTTCGTCTGCATCCTCCTGATGAGGGGTCTCGTTTTCCTCATGCACTACCTTCTCTAACTAGGTCTTCCTCTCGTGGCACGCGGTTCAGCACCACGTCCACCACCACGTGAAGCTTTAGATGATCTACCACCGACCATCTTCTATCACACTGAAAGATTCAAACACCAACACGGTCATTCAAGGAAATAGCTCAGTTTATGTTAAGTATAGTAAGTCCCTAATTACAGTGGCCAGTTGTGATTAGCCACTTACTTTACTCTTCGCACCCCGAGCATTACCTGTCCTGACTACATTAGTATCTAAGTCTAACAGTACACATAAACACATATCATGCGCACGTATTCATGATTTCTTTAAGAAAATACCTGATGGCACGCAGCTACTCAGATGGCATTCTTCCCTTTTTTGTCCCATTTTCAGTTTAAGTTTAGGTTTATTTTGAAAATTTACCCATTTCACTTAAACTTTGGCTCTGATACCAACTTGTAAGGCCCCGTTCCCGGGAACCTCACAGTTGGTCTTTCATCGCATATATTTAAATAAAACAATGTAGCGGAAACATTCAAGATAAACTTTTCTTTTACTATAAGTACTTTTGCCATTTAATACAACGTACGTCATTTACAAAACATCTAATGTTGCTTTACATCACAAAAGCTCTATTACAAAATATTTCGTCTTTTCTGTGTACAAAATGGTCATAAACAGTGACCTCTAATATAAGAACATAAAAATTTTTCATCATAAAGAATATTCCTTAAGTACTTCCGTACATCGGAAGTCTTAAGGAACTATTGACACTCTCATACAACATACTTTGTTGCAGGTATTATGCACCCCCACTTCCAGTGCGGGTAGCATTATCAAAAGGAGAATGCCATCCCAAAAGAGCTGAGTAGCCGCCTCGTACCATCCTCAGCAACCCTACCTGCCAACTGGAAACACATAAAAAGTCAGCGTTGCTGAGTGAGTTCTAGTTTTATAGGTAGTATATAAAAATACTCTTTTCTGTATTATACTGTACTGTACTGTATATGCGAGCACGCATCAACTGTGTGAACAAATAACGTTCGTTCTCTGTACTATATGCCTTGTCTGTAAACTTTATCTATATGTTTCACTTTCTATGTGGACCAGTGGGCGATACCCCAACTATGTGCGCGATGGGAACGGATGATGGGCCATCTATATACCCCGAAGGGTCAACTGTGTTCCCTCGAAAGGGCTATGTGTATCCCCCGAAGGGTCAACTGTATTCCCTCGAAAGGGCTACGTGTATCCCCCGAAGGGTCAACTGTATTCCCTCGAAAGGGCTATGTGTACTATGTACAAGGCCGACCCGATCATCCGGGGCACGCCACAAAGGTCCTGCCAATCTCAATTGATTGACCGTGTGTGCGTTGATAGACACTTTATTAAAGAGAAAAATTGAAGCTGGGATAATCGAACTTCCATTTGTTCGCTCAAAATACCAAGTTCAGATATATTAACAAATGTTGTCAACGGAAGAATCTTCAGTAATTGTCTCGATAAGTTGAGTATTAGAGACCTTACTACTGAACTTGAGCCAGTGTTGAAAAGAATGAATATTTTATGAATCAATCAAGGGATCAGGTTAACATTATTTCCCAAGTTAAAGGTCAGTGAGCTACAACCAACTTCCACCAATTGTCTTTACTATGTTTCCTTGTTTACTTCCTTGTATTCATCTATTTATATTGTATCTCTTTTTCAGTTGTAACACAATCAAGGAAATAAGAAAATAGAATGTCCTGTATATATACCAGTTCAAACATATATATTAGAATAAAAAAATGCTAGATACATCTTCTCATCTTTAAACTCTAGTCGTCTTATTTTCATTCTTTCTATCCTTTTCTAGCAACCTTCCGTATCTCTCCAGAACTGTCGTATTTTGAAGGGTTGATCGATCAAAACCTGTCTAGTTGTTTTAACATTGGTCGTTACCTCCTACAAAGAACCGCCTTGTGCTAGTGCTTGCAGCGGTTTGGATAGTTTCTATCACTTTTAACAAACATTGTAGCCACCATTGTGTTCTTAGTATGATTTCGAGTACACAGGTGCTCAACTCCAACATGTAACTCCACACGTGCTTTCGCACGCATGCACACCATCTGCTCATTCACGATTCTATTTTTGAGTTGCTGAGTTGACTAACATAGTCGGCTCACGCTTTTGTCTTCCACCATATTTTGTCATTTTTTGTGTTTTTATAGAATAGCAAAAAAACACCATTTTATTGAAATTGAAATCTCTCAAAGGAATTTAAATTCAAAATTTATTTTAGTGATAAAACAATCATAAAGAATTCAAAATATATCTCTCATCGTTGTCGCCAACATTAGACCATCGCCACTACTTCCAACATCATTTCGTCAATACCACCCCCATCACCAACCATCGCAAAAAGGCAACTAATCACCAACGACCAGTGCCAACAATCGACTGTTGCCGCCACCGCTGCGAGGACCGCCAACGATCGACCGTGCCTACTTCCAACAACCAACCAACCAACCATGATCGGTAACGCCAACAACCAACCGTTGGCCATAGCTAACAACTGATTGCCCCAACCAACAACCGATGTCTACCATTGTCAACAATTGAGCATCTGATCGCGCTCATAGTTGTAAGTTGTATATGGTGGCGATCAAGTGTTGGCGGTCGGCGGTGGTAGGCTTTCAGTAGTTCTTAGTGGTGGGAGCGCTCGGTTTTTGGAGGGGGGGGGTCAGTTTTGGCCACGATTGGCGACGACAGTCATATGTCGGGGATAGCGGTAATGATTTCTCGTTGACAATGGTTGAAGTAGAAGGAGATGATCTTTTGATGACGGCAAACACGGTCGTTTGTCGATGGCGTCAGCCGGGGGTAGTGATAGTGGCATTAGTTGGCAGGGACATTGCTGGTGGTGGTTTTGGGTTGTTGTGGGCCGGATAACTAGGGAATTTTTTTTTAAAGTAGTATATATTAAAAAAAAAATTAGGAAACCGGTTAAGTCAAAAAAAAAATGGAAAATAGTATATCCACTATTACAAATAGCGGATTAGGGTTATTTTTTTTTTAAATTCTGACACTCTGACAATTTAAAAAAAGGGTATTTTTTTTTAATTTTGTATATGAGCCGCTTTTACAAATAGCGGATTAGGGGGAATGTTAACCATGGTTAAGTTATAAAAAAAAAATAATTTTTTCTCCTAATCCGCTATTAGAAATAGCGGATTAAGTAAAAAAAAAAAAAAAATTTTGTCCTAATCCGCTATTCCTAATAGCGGATTAAGTAAAAAAAAAAAAAAAAAAAATTTGTCCTAATCCGCTATTCCTAATAGCGGATTAAGTAAAAAAAAAAAAAAAAATTTTGTCCTAATCCGCTATTCCTAAAAGCGGATTAAGTAAAAAAAAAAATTTTGTCCTAATCCGCTATTCCTAATAGCGGATTAGGCTTTAAAAAAATGTGGTTTGGCCGGGTTTCGAACCCGGGACGTTTCTGTCACATGCATTGCACCCAGCCAGTTGAGCTGAGTGACTAACCCAACATTTCAATGATTTCATTTATTAATATATAGTATTTGACAGAATTAAAACTAAAATTAACCATCACTTTTTTTACTTAGTAATTATTTTTACTTACTAAAATATTTTTAAAACTTAGTGTATTGTTACTATAAAATTTTATAATTAGTAAAATTTAAGATTAAAAAAAATTTTAAAACTAAATTTAACTCTCACTTTAATGTTTACGTTTTATTAATTTAAAATTTATAATGTTTACTTTTTTTAATTGTACTATAAAATTTTATACTTAGTAAAATTTAAATTTAAGAATATTTTTTTAATTTTTTACTATAAAATTAGTAAAATTAGTAAAATTAGTAAAATATAGAATGTTTAATTTTTTTAATTTTTTACTTAGTAAAATTTTTTACTTAGTAAAATATAAAATTAATAATATTCAAATTAATAAAAAAATTTAATATTACCTTAGTAATTATTTAGTATATAAAAATTTAAAACAATAATTAATATGTAAATACCACTAAGTCTACTAAAAAAAAGAAACACGTGATTGACATTATAAATTAAAAAAACATTAGAGTTACAACAAACATACTCACGCACATGATAATAAAATACAATTAATTATTTTGTCGGTATGGACATTTGTTGACCCTGTGACCCGTTCTTTTACAACCGGAACACTTACGACCCGTCCTTTCCTCAGCGTAGCTGGCGTCCATCTCGTTATGCATCCTTCTCGCACGCCGCCTTCCTCTTACTATAGTTATCTTAGATGCGTCCCCACGAATTTCCCAACCCGCGTGCAACCAGTCTTCTTTATGAGGCACCGGAAAATACTCGTTGTTGTATTGTGCACGGTACACTCCCGTAAGAAACCTTCGATCCGCAGTTTGTTGTGGACTTTCACGTAGATAGCCACAAACTGCAATTGCGTGACTACAGGGGAACCGGTTGATCTGCCACTTACCACAAGTGCAGGTTTTTTTCTTGAATTCTACCATATACGGACTATTTCCAGATTCGTCCGATGCTTGTAGGGGTGTCTCCACCATGAACCTTTGTTCAAGTACTGAGTAAGGGTATACCCTGTGTTGGGAAGCCCTTAATTCACGCTTATGGAATTCTGTCCACAAGCGGGGAGGAAAGTCAGTCGAACAATTATACGCGGTTGTGTAGTGATAGACGTATTGTTCAACTTCTCTCTTAAAGGTATATTCAATTAACGCCTTAATTGGGAGCATCCTGGCACCACGTAAGACATTGTTCATGCTTTCCGATATGTTCGTGGTGAGGATACCCCATCGGCGATTCCCACGGTCATACAAGACTGTCCATTTTGTTTTATCAATTGCGGATAGGTACTGCCACGCTTGTTTATTTGTCGCCTTAAGCTCAAGCATCAGTCGTTCGAACTTTCTTTCTTGTGTTGTGCTTCCAATGTCCCAACACATCCTTTTCAAGCTGACGCTCTTGAACTTCGTCATGAAATTGCTTCTGATATGCCTTAGACAAAATCGATGGTGGGCGTGGGGTTCCTTCCAGGATTCTAAATTATCCATAGCGTGTTTTATACCGGCATGCCTGTCAGAAATTACACACAAACTTCGACTGGTGGGGTCTGCAACGTTCTCAGCAAATTTTTGAAGAAACCACATCCAGCTCTCGTTTGTTTCTTCATCCACCAATGCGTACGCAATCGGCAAGATCATGTTGTTGGCATTTTTTGAAACTGCCATCAATAGTTTTCCCTTGTAGGTGCCCGTAGATGGGTGGCATCTATAGAGATTACAGGAATGCAAAAATGAAAGGCTTCAATACTTGGACGGAAAGCCCAGAACACAAACTTGAATACTGAGCAGTCACTTGGACTATGGGGATGATGTAACCACTGGACAACGGTACCGGGGTTAGCTTGTTGTAGTGCCATTATGTAGTGAGGTAAATAATGGAAGTTTTGATCCCAGGTACCGTATATGTTTTCAATGGCCTTTTTCCTGGCAGCCCAAGCCTTGCCGTAAGTGATATCAATGTTCAGTTTCTCTTTGATGAGAGACTGAATTTGTTTCACAGGCAACGCTACATTTGTAAGAACTTGTTCTTGGATGTGGGATGCTACAACTTTTGATCTTAAGGAGCGGTTGTTGTTGCGAGAAACAGTTGTGAAACATGAGTGAGCCGGTGTCCATACAGTCATTTTGAAACAATGAGAATTTTTTAATTTTCTGGCGGTGCATGTCCAAAGACATGGTTGAGAGTCTTCGTGCTGGTTGTTGTCTGTTTCTTTGATACTTTTACATTTGGCCGTCAAGACCTTTGGTCGGGTATCTGCCATGAATATCTCTCTTTTATGGTTGATATTCCACATTCTGACTGCGTAATCAACTTGTTCTTTTGAAGTGAAATACATATTTAAACGTATTTCGGGATCTTTTTCTTCCCAAAACTCCATTTCATCTTCCCCGAAATTATCCATAGGAATATAGTCTTCATCTATTTCCCTCCCATCAACATTAAGTTCAGGGAATTGGGTAAGCCCCTTACTTTGATGTTGAGGCAAAGGAGGGATTGGCTGGTCCTCCTGGATTGGTTGGTCCTCTTGTGTATCATATTCTGAAACAGATGGTTCACTCTCTTCCGTGTCTTCAATTTCTTCAGCAGTAGAGTCTTACAAAAAAATTGTATTAGAATTTACGACATAACATTAATATAAAAAAATTGTATTAGAATATAATAAAATAAAAAGGAAGTAGAATAACCTTCGTCGTTTTCTACAGCGGCTGAGGAAGTGGTTCCAAATTCATGTTGATGCTGGTTGGGAACTAGCATCGTCCACTTCACATGAATTCTACAGGTGTAACCCGGAACAATGGAAGCTAGTTGGTATATTATATACATATCATTTTCTTGGTTAATATTTGAGGTAAATGAACCTCCATTGTATTCATAGTAGAGTGTTAAGTGTAGACAACAAGACTGACGATCAAGTTGAACACATCTACATATGTTGTCCACGAACTCAGAATAACCGAGTGGACTAGTAACTAAAAACGTAGTGGTATGAGTTCCCGGAGCACCCATTACTACCCCTTGCGTGTATGACACTTCACCCCCATAAAATAATTGTACCACAAAGGGAGTGAATGAGAAAGATGAAAACATTGTAAAGTGAATGGTGGAATGAAGAAGGAATAACTCTGTCAGAATAAGAAATATGAAAACATTAGCATCAATTTATAGTGGTATAGTTGGCAGTGATAATTCAAGCATTGTGAAAGTAATGGGTATGGAGTGTAATATCTCTGTCAGATTGTAATAATTCAGAGGGTAATAATTCAATCTTTTGTCAGTGATAATTCAATCTTTTGGCAGTGATAATTCAAGCTTTTGACAGTGATAATTCAGAGGGTAATAATTCAATCTTTTGTCAGTTATAATTCAATCTTTTGGTAGTGATAATTCAAGCTTTTGACAGTGATAATTCAGAGGGTAATAATTCAATCTTTTGTCAGTGATAATTCAATCTTTTGGCAGTGATAAAATTATAGTGAGACTTGAAATAAAATTAAAGATACACTTGAAATAAAAATACAGATAAACTGAAATAAAATTACACATAGACCTGAAATACAATTACAGATAGACTTGAAATAAAACCCTGCAAATTAGCGGCCCGGAACACAACGCCAGTAATACAGCTGGTCGGCCATGTAGCGTCGGTAATTCACACAAGCCACCTCGACATCATCTTCTATCGGCAATGGTTTGTTTGTAACCAGTTTCTCCAATATCATACAAACAAGAACCCCTGAATTGGCAATGTTACCATTGCATCGTGGCAAGTTCAACTCAACTAAACCAACTGTAATATCACACTTAGTTCGGTGTATTGACCTAGACCAGTATTGAATACGGTCAAGAAACCATCCAAAGTACAGGGGATCCACCTCCATATAGTATGATGTTATACCTTTTTTCTCATTTCTCCATCGGTAATCAGTCCAGTATTGAGTTAATACCATGCTCCGCATATCAATGCTGATTAGTAGCCAGTCAGTTTTCCCGATCCATAAAGGAAGGTAAACAGTGTCAACCTCCCAAATTGGAGGATATGGTGATTTTCTTCCCGCCATATCAATGGCGGTTTGAGGGTTTTCATTTCTCATTTCATCATAAAAACAAGGTGGTAAGACTGTCCAACTTACATTTGCACTTGGGTTTTTTAAGAGCTTTGACTGTCTTTTACGCATAAGTCTTACAGTCCATGCTTCAAGGTGCTGCACAGTAAGAATTAAAAAGGTAATACATTATTCATTTACTATATGGTACCATGAATATAAAAGTAATACATCTTACCGTGTCCGTAAGTGAACGATTTGAATGACAACCTAATAGGGAACCCCAAAAATCTTTGTCTAGTTTTTTGCTAATGAAACTAGTATAGCAAAATGGTGCATCTCCGTTAGTATAAAAATCTACGACATCTTTGGACCAGTTGATGGACTCGTCGATAGAAACAGCAAAGATTTTTTTGGGTGTTTCATTTTGTGCTTCATTTTGACCTTCATTTTGATGGGGATTCTCTGAAGACGATGCCGGAGTTTTTGACACGGATTGCCTCTTTAAACGTCTCCATACCAAATCTGTAACTCTTGCCGTCTTAGGTGGAGGTTGAGAACAATAAAAACCGTCTTCATTATTTGCCATTTTTTGTAGTTGATAATGAGATGATGTTGTTTGAAGGGTTCTTTGAAGGGTATTTATAGACTTTAAGGGTATATTTATTTTTATTATAATTTATTTTTATTAAATTAAAAGTATATTTATTTTTATTATTATTTAAGCAAAAGTATATTTATGAATTGAGTTGCAACTTGCATTAATATTTATTTACGGTGGAAATGCATAATGCAAACATGTGAATATGCAGACATGTGATCATGTCATAATGGAGTTGCATAATTCAAACATGTCACATGTGATACTGAAAATATGCAGATACTGATATTGTTTTTCCTTCTGCAAGTAGTCATAATGGAAATGCAGACTCCTTCTGCAAGTAGTCATAATGTCACATGGAAATGTCACTAAACATGAAGACTCAAACATGGAAATGTCACATGGAAATGCAGACTCCTTCTGCAAGTAGTCATAATGGAAATGCAGACTCCTTCTGCAAGTAGTCATAATGTCACATGGAAATGTCACTAAACATGAAGACTCAAACATGGAAATGTCACATGGAAATGCAGACTCCTTCTGCAAGTAGTCATAATTTATTTTTATTAAATTAAAAGTATATTTATTTTTATTATAATTAAAGTAAAAATATAATTATTTTCATTATAAATATGAAGACTCAAGCATCATCTCATCTCACCAACTTCATCTCAAACACCTACCACATTCTCCAACTCAAGCCTCATCTCATTTTCATTTCTCAAAATGAATATGAACATGCATCTCAACCCGGGTCCAAGGGATGTTGTACCTGGGAGCCGAACACCGGGCCAGAAAGTTGTTTCTGAATCCACAAGAGGGGGACAACTGTACACTTGATTTTAAGCGTGGAGACGGTTCATTTTGGGAGCTGATTTATGACGAACACATTACTCTAACGGGTAAAGTTTTAAAGTACATCCGTTTATTTGGTTTTGGCGGTGTTGTACGATGTGCCTATAGGAGAATTGATAGGGCGTTGATAGAAGCACTGGTTGAAAGGTGGCAGCCCGAAACGAACACGTTTCACCTGCCTTTTGGTGAGGCCACTGCAACGTTGGAGGATGTTAACGTTCTATGGGGGTTGCCCATCGAGGGCGTGGCATTAGTTGGAGCCGAGGGTTCGTACAACGAGGAAGAACGCAGGCATATGTGCATAAATTACTTAGGTTTTGATCCAAAACCAACTGATTTTAAAAATCATATGCTGAAACTCAGTACCTTGTTAACGTTTATGTTAGATTACCCAATAACTGATGAATCAACAGATCAAGAATGTATGCAGCGTGCACGTTGTATTTGCCTAATAATGATTACTAACAATGTATTAGCAGATACGAATAATGGGTACGCATCATTACATTTATTAAGTCATTTGACTGACATTACTGTTAGTGGGCAAATCAGTTGGGGTGCTGCTGCCCTAGCGTCTCTGTATAGAGAACTCTATAAGGCAACCAAGCCAAATACAAAGGCAGTGGGAGGCCCAATGTCACTGCTACAAATATGGGCATGGACCCGGATACGCCCGTTAGCACCCACAATTGTCAATCAACAAATAGATTGGAAAAAACCATATGGTGCAAGGTAAATACATACTATTGTAATACTTAAATATATTATTATTCTAATACTTGTCATTGTGTTCGTGAAGGTGGGCGGACCATGCCATTAGCAACACAGATACTCCTTCGCACGTTATAAAGGCACACCGTACAACATTACAAAATCTCCGAGAGGCCGATGTATTTTTTCTTTAACATAATGATTTTATAAATCAATGTTAAATAATAAATATTAACAAATTTTTATTTTTACAGTTTGATTGGATGCCTTATCAGAACGTGATGCGAAGACTCCCTGAAATGTGCAAAACAGGCATAAGCAGTTGGAAGTCACAATGTTTTTTACTATATTGGAACATTGTTGAATATCATCCGGTGGAAAGGGTGATGAGGCAGTTTGGATTTCTTCAGGAAGTCCCTGCCCCATTCCCCGTTTCACGTCAAGTGCTTAACAAACTCCGTAAAACAATACGGAAAGGGAGGTTAGAAACAGACTGGTCTGTTCATCACGCAGCGTATGTCGACAATTGGAACCATAGACACGAAAATGTTGTGGAAGGTGTGCCCACCAACATGCCTACGACACACCATACTTACAATGATTGGTTTCATCGGCATACTGTTTTGTATATAAAAGACCCGAGGCACGTCCTGGGTGTTGTCCATGCTGGATTTGATGATCACGGTGGAGCTGCAAGATTCTTGGTAAGTGTAATTACTAATGTAGAATTAAATTTAATAAACAAGTAATGCGTATAGTTAATAATTTTGGTTTTGCAGGTGGATGGATTAGGCTTCATTGGTCAAGAAGCAATCAGGATGCGAAACATGGGCCCTGATCATTACTACGAAAATTTTGGAGGGGTCCAAGGAATGGCTTCTCAACTGATTGGATCGGTTAATCAAATTGATCAGCCTACGTACATACAGACTAATGAACCGGATCTGGGACTGGATAACACACTCCCCCAACGTGCTCCGCGTGGTCGGGGGCGCCGTGGTCGACAAAGAACACGGGTAAATTTCGTACCCAATGATGATGAGGGGGAGGGTACCCAGCATTTTGGAGGGCCCCCACCCAACTATACGGACGGTCCCCCAAATTTTACAGGGGCAACACCCAACTATGGGGCGGGTCCCTCCAATTTAACAGGGGCAACACCCAATTATGGGGAGGGTACATCATATGTTGGAGGGCCAACACTAGATTGGCAACCATGTTATCAGCCTTCATTTGAAAATGTTGGACATGGATTATCAAACACTGAATTAGGTACCCAGTCGAATTTTAACAACAACGAACAAAACAACTGGGTATCCTCACTATTTGACAACACTCCCTCTGCTAATATGATTCCTCCGATGTACTCAGACCAGCCGGGGCTCTTTCAGAATTACGATTATACTGGTTTTAGTTGTAACACCCGTAATTTCTTATTAAAGAAATTAAAAGAATAAAATAGAAAGAGAAAGGAAAGAAAAACAAAAGTTACTTTTGTTTAAGGGCCAAAAGTGTCAAATGGGCAAACTTCCTATTAATTCTTTGTACAAAAGGTGGTATGGCCACCCATGTTGTCTGCATTTCACTTCATTCGAACTTTTTAGAGAGAGAAAGTAGCAGGAGCAGAAAACCATCGGAATTTTGAAGAAGGATCTGAGAAATTCGAAGTTTTGGTAAGAAATCCCGAATTCATGATATTAGGACGATTCTAGAACCATACATGAGCATATGAATGTGACTAGTGTGTTCGGGTTGCTCTGTGTGTGTGTTTTAGGTGTATAAACGACTGGGAAGTTCAAGGAAAGGGCATCCAAAACCCGAAGACAAATTAAGGTGAGTTCTAGACCCCGTTTTACTGTTTTAAAATGTTTTGGGGCTGGAAATGCATGTAAATATGTTTTTATAAAAATTGTGGGTTAATACCCGTATGAAATAATTGTATGTATGTTTATGTTTATGATAGATTTATGCCTAGAATTATGTGCATATATTTAGAACTGGGCATTTTGATGTTCTGGACTTGAAATATGAATTAGACATATGAGTAGGATGCTAATGTGTCTGAAAATGGGACTTAGAATAAATAAGCAAAAGTTGGTAAGTCCACTAGTGGTCATACGACCAACAGTGTGGTCGTATAACCAGAATATTTTTCTAAGTGTTGAGCCCAATAGGACTCATACGACCAACAGTGGTCGTATGAATATGTGATATTTTCTAAGTATGAGGCCCATAGGACTCATACGACCAACAGTGGTCGTATGATCAGGATTTTTTCTAAGTACTGAAAAGTCCCACAGGACTCATACGACCAACAGTGGTCGTATGTCAATGTAAAATTTTCTAAGTGTGGACTCATACGACCAACAGTGGTCGTATGATCAGAACATGTTTCTAAGTCCAGGGGTGGTACGACCAGCAGTGGTCATACGACCAACAGTGTGGTCGTATGACCAGTTGATAATTCTAAGTGTTAAGTGAAAAGTCCAGCAGTGCTCATACGACTAATAGTGCTCATACGCCCAGAGGCTTATACGCCCAACAGGGCTAAAACGACTAGAACACTTAGCATTTTTCAGGAATTTCCAGTAAGTCCAAAGTTCGAGGTTTGACCAGGGTTGACTAGGGTTAATAAATGACGATGTCTCATGCATATAATGATGAGAATGATTAACCCTAATTGTTACTAATATTATTATTAGTATATTATTGTTAACAATATTATTAAAATATTGTTAAGTAAGGTATGATGCTATGCATGATGATGTACGTATGATGATGAATGTATGATGATGAATGCATGATGAATATGTATGATGTGTGTATGTTCCTTGTGATTGTGTATGTTTATCTTTCTGAAACTTTACGATTAACGAGGAATGAATTAATGAAGTATTATGTATCGTAAAGTGAAAGATAATGAAAGAGGAACATGATGACGAATGCATGTATTAACGAATGAACGAAATGAAGAATGATGATGAATACATGCATTAATGAACGAATGAATTATGTCTTGCAAGCATTGAATAACGCGATTGGTCCTTCTATGTGATTGACCATGTTCATGGTACCTCTACCGCTTACCTCTAGTACCGGGCATACGCTCCCGTCATATGTTGATTACGGCCCGGTAGCTAAGACTGATTGGGGTGTAGCATATGGTATTGGTACAATTAACCTTTCAATGCGTGCAAGTAAGTATGAACGGGATTCTTGTCATTCGACCACAGTAATCATAGCCGAGTGCTATGAAGTGGGTAAAGTCTGACAGAATCCATACGAGAAGTTAAAGATAATGATGAATAACGAATGATGAAGATAATAATGAATATTATCTATGTGTACGTATGATGTATGAACGCATGAACGAAAGGATACTTTTAAATAAGTAAAAGTATGTTTTATTACAAAACTAGAACTCACTCAGCAACGCTGACTTTTATGTATTTTCCAGTTGGCAGGTAGTGTTGCTGAGGATGGCGCGAGGCGGCTACTCAGTTCTTTTGGGATGGCATTCTTTTGTTAATGTTTTTGTATTGTAATGCAAACAAATGATATTTTGTAACAGTTGTTGTATTACTTGCAAAAGCATTTATAGTAAATTTTCAAGTTTCCGCTGCATGGTTTTTATTAAAATATATTAAATGTATGTTTTATGGGTAATGACAACCAACTGTGAGGTGCCCGGGAACGGGGCCTTACAAGTTGGTATCAGAGCCAAAGTTTAAGTGAAATGGGTAAAATTTTTAGAATAAACCTAAGACTTAAACTGAGAATGGGACAGGGGGAAATGGGAATGCCATCTGAGTAGCTGCGTGCCATCAGGTATTTTCTTGAAAGTTAACCAGTGTTACGTGTGCATGTTATGTGTTTATGTGTACTGTTAGACTTAGATACTAATGTAGTCAGGATAGGTAATGCTCGGGGTGTGAAGAGTAGAGTAAGTGGCTAATCACAACTGGCCACTGTAATTAGGGACTTACTATACTTAACATAAACTGAGCTATTTCCTTGAATGACCGTGTTGGTGTTTAAATCTTTCAGTGTGATAGAAGATGGTCGGTGGTAGATCATCTAAAGCCCCAATTGGTGGAGGCAGTGGCGGAAGTGGTGTGGAACCACGAGCCACAAGAGGTAGGCCTAGACAAGAGAAGAAGGTTCCCGAAGGACCTAATACCACTCCCTCGGGGGGAGTGGATGAGAGCGATAATGTGAGAGCCTCGGTGAAAGAGACGGTGATCGAGGAGGTGCACCAAGTCATGCAGACGATCTTACCGTCTGTAGTGACTGAAGTGATAAAGGCAGTACGTGAAGACGATAGACGAGGGAGGAATCGGTCCTCAGGTAGACAACAACAGGAGGAAACAGAAACGGTACTATCTGATGATGAAGAGGAAGAAGAACAGTTACGAGAGACCGCCCGGGGTTGTAACTACGGGGCATTCATGAGGTGCAAACCCCCAACTTTTGATGGGTCTGGTACTGCTACTGATGCTCACCAATGGGTGATGGAAATGGAAGCTGTCCTCGATATTAGTGATTGCCAGGAGGACAAGAAGGTGAAGTTTGCTACCCACTCTTTTACAGGGTCGGCCTTATGCTGGTGGAAGAATATAGTCCAAGCCGAGGGTAGCAGGGCTATAGGGAAGATGAAGTGGGCTGAGTTGAAAAGGCTGGTGATTGAGGAATTCAGTCCTCGTCGGGAAATGGATAGGATAGAAAGGGAGTTCCTGCAGCTAGAGGCGGGGACCATGACCCACCAACAATATACCACCAAGTTTAACGAGTTGGCGCTGTTGGTGCCAGAGCAGGTGACGCCGGTGTCCCGAAAGATCAACCGGTATATCCAAGGACTGCCGGCTGAAATTCGTTGGCACTTGATTTCTGCCCGACCAAGCACTTTCAGGTCGGCAGTGGATTTGGCGGGAAGGTTATTCGATGAACGTGCTGCTTTGGTGAAGGCTGAGGGAAGCAAGAAAGGAAGTGGAGAGAAGAACTGGCAGGGGAAGAGATTTGGTCGGGGTGATACTTCGACAAACAACAAGAAAGCAAGGGTGGATGACCGCCGAGTGGTCGTGTCTGGAGCTGGGATAAGGAAGTGTGGTAAGTGTGGAAGGGAGCACTCAGGGGAGTGCAAGTGGGGATCTAATCTCTGCTTTAAGTGCGGAAGGACAGGGCACATATCTAAAGATTGCCGGACGGGCAAGTGCTTTAACTGTGGAGAAAGTGGCCACATGAGCAAGGACTGCAAGAAGCCGCGGGCTGAGGGCTCGGGAGAGAAGAAGACGGGAGGAGAAGCACCGAGGGCAAAGGCTAGGGCGTTCACGATGACGCAGGAAGAGGCTAGGACGGACCCCGATGTGGTGTCAGGTACGTTTCTAGTAAACCAAACTCTTGCTTCTGTGTTATTTGACTCTGGTGCTAGTAGGAGTTTCATTTCTGCTACTTTCTGTGCTAAATTGCCTGTTTGTAGTAAATGCATTAGTGAGCCTTTTTATGTAGAAACTGCTATTGGTAAGTCCACTAGAGTTACGGATATGATAGAGGACTGTACCATAGAATTAGAGGGCCATAGGTTTGCTGCCATATTACATGTGATGCCTCTAGGAGGATTCGATGTAGTGTTGGGGATGGACTGGTTAGCAACCTACGAAGCGAATATCGTGTGCCGAAAGAAGATGATTAGACTGACGGCGACCGGCGGAAGTCCGGTGACGATTTATGGCGATCGAGTTACGACGATTCCGAAGGTGATCTCGATGGCGGTGGCGGGAAAGTGTATGAGGCGCGGATGTAGCGCCTACTTATGTTATGTAAAGAATGTAGAGACGCCAACACCACAGCTATGCGATGTGCCAGTGGTGTGTGACTTTCCAGACGTGTTTCCCGAAGACTTATCGGGATTGCCACCTGACCGAGAGATCGAATTTCAGATCGATCTAATACCGGGTGCCCAACCTGTCGCAAAAGCACCGTATCGCTTGGCTCCGACGGAGATGAAAGAGTTGATGGAGCAGTTGCAGGAGCTGCTGGATAAGGGGTTTATTCGACCGAGTATCTCACCTTGGGGTGCTCCGGTTCTGTTCGTAAAGAAGAAGGATGGTAGTATGAGGATGTGCATTGACTACCGCGAGCTGAATAAGCTGACGGTGAAGAACCGATACCCCTTACCAAGGATCGATGACTTGTTTGATCAACTTCAGGGTGCCAGCTGGTTTTCAAGGATAGATCTTCGATCGGGTTACCATCAACTAAAGGTGAAGGAACAAGATATCCCTAAAACAGCCTTTCGTACGCGCTATGGTCACTACGAGTTTCTTGTCATGTCTTTTGGGTTGACCAATGCGCCGGCTGCTTTTATGGATTTGATGAACCGAGTGTGCCGACCAATGTTGGATAAATCAGTAATTGTATTCATCGATGATATTCTGATTTATTCAAGAAGTGAAAAAGAGCATGCTGGGCATATTCGGGAAGTATTGGAAACGTTGAGAAGGGAGAAATTGTACGCCAAGTTCTCCAAGTGCGCCTTTTGGTTACGCGAGGTGCAATTTCTGGGTCACGTAGTGAATACAGAAGGAATAATGGTGGACCCAGCAAAGGTTGAGGCTGTGATGCAATGGAAATCACCAAAGACGCCATCCGAGATTCGTAGCTTCTTGGGATTGGCGGGCTATTATAGAAGATTCATTCAAGACTTTTCAAAGATCGCCTCACCTTTGACAAAATTGACTCGTAAGGACGTAAAATTCGTGTGGGGTCGAGAGCAGGAGATAGCTTTTGAGGAGTTGAAGGCAAGACTAACACAAGCTCCTGTCTTGACTTTGCCTGAGGGAAGTGAAGACTTAGTGGTCTATTCGGATGCATCTTATTCTGGGCTAGGTTGTGTGTTGATGCAACGTGGAAAGGTGATAGCCTACGCATCTCGACAGCTGAAGACCCACGAAGTCAACTATCCCACACACGATCTAGAATTAGCCGCGGTGGTTTTTGCGTTGAAGATTTGGCGGCACTATCTATACGGGGCGAAGTGCACAATCTTCACTGACCACAAAAGCTTGAAGTACTTCTTCGAGCAGAAGGATCTAAACATGAGGCAGAGGCGGTGGTTGGAACTGATAAAAGATTATGATTGTGAGATCCATTACCACCCGGGCAAAGCCAATGTGGTGGCTGATGCCCTTAGCCGAAAAGAAAGGCCTGAGCCGATCCGGGTGAAGGCTTATCAATTAATCATGACCTCCGACGTGATGACACAGGTTAAGGAGTTTCAAGATGAGGCTTTGAAAGAAGATCGTCTTAACTCCGAAAGGATGAGAGGTCTAGTGACGGAGTTGGGTGAGAACACTCTAGGTGTTAGGACCCGATTTGGGCGAATGTGGATTCCTCGATACGGGGATCTACGTAGTAGAATTATGGATGAGGCCCATAAGACACGATACTCCATTCACCCCGGTGCCACCAAAATGTACCACGATATGAAGAAAGACTACTGGTGGCCGGGCATGAAACGCGACGTAGTGGAGTACGTAAGTAAGTGCTTAACTTGCTTACAAGTGAAGGCGGAACACCAGAAGCCCTACGGGAAGATCCAACCGTTGGATATACCCGAGTGGAAGTGGGAACACATTACCATGGATTTCATCACGAAGTTACCACGTACCCCTAGAGGGTATGATGCTATATGGGTGATAGTTGACCGCTTGACAAAGAGTGCCCACTTCCTACCGATCCGTGAAACGTACTCATCTGAAAGATTGGCGGATCTGTTCATCAAAGAAATTGTAGCTCGTCATGGTGTGCCGGTGTCTATTGTGTCTGATCGTGACACCCGGTTTACCTCCAAGTTTTGGAAGAGATTTCATGATGCGATGGGGACGAGACTACACATTAGTATAGCATATCACCCTCAGACAGACGGTCAGTCTGAGAGGACGATCCAAACACTCGAAGACATGCTTCGGGCGTGCGTGATCGATTTTGGAGGAAGTTGGGATGATCACTTGCCGTTAGCAGAATTCTCGTACAACAATAGTTATCACGCCAGCATTGGCATGCCACCTTACGAGATGCTATACGGTAGGAGATGTAGGACGCCCGTGTGCTGGGGAGACATTGGGCAGAAAGAGTTAGGAGGTGTTGAGGTGATCGAAGCTACGACTGAGAAATTAGAAAAGATCAAAGCCTTCATGAAGGCGGCGAAAGATAGGCAAAAGTCGTATGCTGACAAGAGGCGTAGACCGATAGAGTTCAAGGTTGGTGACCGAGTTATGTTGAAGGTCTCACCTTGGAAAGGAATCATTAGATTCAGGAAACGAGGTAAGCTAAGCCCGAGATACATAGGACCTTTCCGAATTATCGCACGAGTAGGAGAGGTGGCCTATCGACTTGAATTGCCAGATGAGTTAAGTGGAATTCATCCCACATTCCATGTATCTCATCTGAGGAAGTGCTTAGCTGATGAAGACATGGTTGTACCACTGGAAGATATTGAAGTAGACGAACGGCTCAACTACGTGGAGCAACCAGTGGCAATCATTGATCGTAAAGAAAAGAGGTTGAGAAATAAAGTGGTTCCTCTTGTGCGTGTACAGTGGAAGCACAGGAAGGGATCCGAGTCTACGTGGGAGACTGAAGAAGAGATGAGACAACACTACCCACATCTGTTTGAGGAATAACAGGTTTCGGGGACGAAACCTATATAAGGGGGGTGGACTTGTAACACCCGTAATTTCTTATTAAAGAAATTAAAAGAATAAAATAGAAAGAGAAAGGAAAGAAAAACAAAAGTTACTTTTGTTTAAGGGCCAAAAGTGTCAAATGGGCAAACTTCCTATTAATTCTTTGTACAAAAGGTGGTATGGCCACCCATGTTGTCTGCATTTCACTTCATTCGAACTTTTTAGAGAGAGAAAGTAGC
This sequence comes from Flaveria linearis, assembly GCA_024085815.1. Classification (NCBI taxonomy): domain Eukaryota; kingdom Viridiplantae; phylum Streptophyta; class Magnoliopsida; order Asterales; family Asteraceae; genus Flaveria; species Flaveria linearis. Next base: position 61,193,092 of record CM044013.1, on the reverse strand, counting down.
AGGAGCAGAAAACCATCGGAATTTTGAAGAAGGATCTGAGAAATTCGAAGTTTTGGTAAGAAATCCCGAATTCATGATATTAGGACGATTCTAGAACCATACATGAGCATATGAATGTGACTAGTGTGTTCGGGTTGCTCTGTGTGTGTGTTTTAGGTGTATAAACGACTGGGAAGTTCAAGGAAAGGGCATCCAAAACCCGAAGACAAATTAAGGTGAGTTCTAGACCCCGTTTTACTGTTTTAAAATGTTTTGGGGCTGGAAATGCATGTAAATATGTTTTTATAAAAATTGTGGGTTAATACCCGTATGAAATAATTGTATGTATGTTTATGTTTATGATAGATTTATGCCTAGAATTATGTGCATATATTTAGAACTGGGCATTTTGATGTTCTGGACTTGAAATATGAATTAGACATATGAGTAGGATGCTAATGTGTCTGAAAATGGGACTTAGAATAAATAAGCAAAAGTTGGTAAGTCCACTAGTGGTCATACGACCAACAGTGTGGTCGTATAACCAGAATATTTTTCTAAGTGTTGAGCCCAATAGGACTCATACGACCAACAGTGGTCGTATGAATATGTGATATTTTCTAAGTATGAGGCCCATAGGACTCATACGACCAACAGTGGTCGTATGATCAGGATTTTTTCTAAGTACTGAAAAGTCCCACAGGACTCATACGACCAACAGTGGTCGTATGTCAATGTAAAATTTTCTAAGTGTGGACTCATACGACCAACAGTGGTCGTATGATCAGAACATGTTTCTAAGTCCAGGGGTGGTACGACCAGCAGTGGTCATACGACCAACAGTGTGGTCGTATGACCAGTTGATAATTCTAAGTGTTAAGTGAAAAGTCCAGCAGTGCTCATACGACTAATAGTGCTCATACGCCCAGAGGCTTATACGCCCAACAGGGCTAAAACGACTAGAACACTTAGCATTTTTCAGGAATTTCCAGTAAGTCCAAAGTTCGAGGTTTGACCAGGGTTGACTAGGGTTAATAAATGACGATGTCTCATGCATATAATGATGAGAATGATTAACCCTAATTGTTACTAATATTATTATTAGTATATTATTGTTAACAATATTATTAAAATATTGTTAAGTAAGGTATGATGCTATGCATGATGATGTACGTATGATGATGAATGTATGATGATGAATGCATGATGAATATGTATGATGTGTGTATGTTCCTTGTGATTGTGTATGTTTATCTTTCTGAAACTTTACGATTAACGAGGAATGAATTAATGAAGTATTATGTATCGTAAAGTGAAAGATAATGAAAGAGGAACATGATGACGAATGCATGTATTAACGAATGAACGAAATGAAGAATGATGATGAATACATGCATTAATGAACGAATGAATTATGTCTTGCAAGCATTGAATAACGCGATTGGTCCTTCTATGTGATTGACCATGTTCATGGTACCTCTACCGCTTACCTCTAGTACCGGGCATACGCTCCCGTCATATGTTGATTACGGCCCGGTAGCTAAGACTGATTGGGGTGTAGCATATGGTATTGGTACAATTAACCTTTCAATGCGTGCAAGTAAGTATGAACGGGATTCTTGTCATTCGACCACAGTAATCATAGCCGAGTGCTATGAAGTGGGTAAAGTCTGACAGAATCCATACGAGAAGTTAAAGATAATGATGAATAACGAATGATGAAGATAATAATGAATATTATCTATGTGTACGTATGATGTATGAACGCATGAACGAAAGGATACTTTTAAATAAGTAAAAGTATGTTTTATTACAAAACTAGAACTCACTCAGCAACGCTGACTTTTATGTATTTTCCAGTTGGCAGGTAGTGTTGCTGAGGATGGCGCGAGGCGGCTACTCAGTTCTTTTGGGATGGCATTCTTTTGTTAATGTTTTTGTATTGTAATGCAAACAAATGATATTTTGTAACAGTTGTTGTATTACTTGCAAAAGCATTTATAGTAAATTTTCAAGTTTCCGCTGCATGGTTTTTATTAAAATATATTAAATGTATGTTTTATGGGTAATGAGAACCAACTGTGAGGTGCCCGGGAACGGGGCCTTACATTAGTGTACAACAGCCGCGGTACCAACATTTAAGTCCAGTTCAAATGAGCTTGGACCTACAGCTTAGTCAACCCGAAGGCTTCAGTCCACCAAATGATAATGACCCCGAAGATCCAGCAACAAGACGCGTACAACCACCGAGACATCCAAAGCCAGTTGGTTGTGGCACCGGTGGCTGTCTGATCCGTTATCCGCATAGGCATTAAAACAATATATTCAAATATATTGTTTTATTAAATATATTGTCCTTTTATGTAAAAAATTAAAAAAATTAAACATTCTATATTTTACTAATTTTACTAATTTTACTAATTTTATAGTAAAAAATTAAAAAAATATTCTTAAATTTAAATTTTACTAAGTATAAAATTTTATAGTACAATTAAAAAAAGTAATTTGTCCTGTGACAATAATACGTCTCAAACTTCATGTGATCAGACTTCTGTAAATTTTGTCCTCTTATAAATAATTTGTCCTGTGACAATAATACGTCTCAAACTACTGCAAATTTTGTCCTTTTTTATTTTGTCCTGTGATTATTACGTCTCAGACTTCTGCATGTGACCATGTCTCAGATTTCTGCAAATTTACTATGCAGTGATACAGATATATTGTCTTTTCCGTCTGCAAGTGATAATGGAAATGCAGACTTGCATGTGATACTGATAATTTACAGACATTTCACTTTGCAGACATTTGCAGTCTTGCATGTGATAATGTTGCATAATGAAGACATGTGATAATGCAGACTTGCATGTCATAATTAAAAAAAAAATTAAACATTCTATATTTTACTAATTTTACTAATTTTACTAATTTTATAGTAAAAAATTAAAAAAATATTCTTAAATTTAAATTTTACTAAGTATAAAATTTTATAGTACAATTAAAAAAAGTAAACATTATACTAAGTATTAAAGTGAGAGTTAAATTTAGTTTTAAAATTTTTTTTAATCTTAAATTTTACTAATTATAAAATTTTATAGTAACAATACACTAAGTTTTAAAAATATTTTAGTAAGTAAAAATAATTACTAAGTAAAAAAAAGTGATGGTTAATTTTAGTTTTAATTCTGTCAAATACTATATATTAATAAATGAAATCATTGAAATGTTGGGTTAGTCACTCAGCTCAACTGGCTGGGTGCAATGCATGTGACAGAAACGTCCCGGGTTCGAAACCCGGCCAAACCACATTTTTTTTAAAGCCTAATCCGCTATTAGGAATAGCGGATTAGGACAAAATTTTTTTTTTTTTTTTACTTAATCCGCTTTTAGGAATAGCGGATTAGGACAAAATTTTTTTTTTTTTTTTTTACTTAATCCGCTATTAGGAATAGCGGATTAGGACAAAATTTTTTTTTTTTTTTTACTTAATCCGCTATTAGGAATAGCGGATTAGGACAAAATTTTTTTTTTTTTTTACTTAATCCGCTATTTCTAATAGCGGATTAGGAGAAAAAATTATTTTTTTTTTATAACTTAACCATGGTTAACATTCCCCCTAATCCGCTATTTGTAAAAGCGGCTCATATACAAAATTAAAAAAAAAATACCCTTTTTTTAAATTGTCAGAGTGTCAGAATTTAAAAAAAAAATAACCCCTAATCCGCTATTTGTAATAGCGGATATACTATTTTCCATTTTTTTTTTTGACTTAACCGGTTTCCTAATTTTTTTTTTAATATATACTACTTTAAAAAAAAATTCGATAACTAGGGGTAGGTCGGTAGGGCATCAAGTATCTTTTGGTGGTTGGCAGTGGAGGACACCGGGAGACGATGGAGGACACCGGGAGACGACATTGATAATAGTCGGAGTCGGTGGCGCGCCGGTCGTTGGCGGTCGGAGATTGGTGGAGGTAGTAGTTGAAAAGAATTTGAAATACTTCATCTAAAGAAATTTAGGAGAGTTCATTTCAATTGCAATACAAAGTCATTTATCAACCATACATGTTAAAAATGAAATTGAAACTTCAACCCCAACAAATTATGCCAACCAAACACATTGATCAATCAAATACATATTCCAACTTCATTACGTTCGTTCATATTCTTGCATATAACACCCTTATTGTAATCTTGTCGAAATTGGATCATCCATACCATTTTCTCACATGGGTAACAGTAAGAACCATACCCCTTAACCCTAAAAAGGCATTTTTCACACCTAAGATTATTAAAAATCTAATTTGCATCAGAAACTTCACAACACAAAATAATTGTTCCATTACGTTTAACCTTCATGGTTTTTCTATAAAGGAGCTAGAAAAAATAAAAAAACTTCTACCGTAATGTGAAAATACTCATGATTTTTTGTTTACCATTGTATTTGCTTGTTGTTAGAAATGAAGTACCTTTAACCGGTATTAATGGTATTAAATACTATGTTTATTTTCTCAATCATAAGAAATGTGATGCTACCATCATGCTTTTACATGTTCGTCTCTATGTTAGAATTCAGCTGAACCATGAAATAAAATATTTCTAAATGTAATCATGGTGGAGATTTTGATAACAACACACATTACAACCTCTTTCAGACAAATTAAATAGTATCCAATTCTTTTCTTTTCTTTTTTTTTTCTTTTACACACATAATAATGTGTTGTGAAGCTCACCTTCTTCCTGAGCATTGGTTTGAAGCTCTTTGTAACATTCTTCCATCCATATTAAACATGATTCTCATTTTCGTTTTACTACAAAACATGATTCTATGCCAAGGTTTTGTTTTTAGTAGGCCAGATTTTGCTATTAAAAAAGTGGTTGCGGCGTAACTTGTTGCCCGTTTACCTGCCTTTTTATTGTAAATATTTGATACAAATATCAATTAATATAAATTTGAATTGTATTAAAAAAATTATCAAGCTAAAGGTGCAATACCAAATACTTTTTCATGATTTAAGAACTTATGCTGTCAAAATCACTTGGTTACAAAATAATAAAGCAACCCGCCTTGTTACAAAATAATAAAGCAAGCCGCCTTTACTCGATCTTTTTTATTTTTATTTTTTTATAAACAAGAGCGAATCACGCCTTTACTCGATCTAATTTAAAAGAAAACATGATGAGCACATTTTTCAAATGCGGTTATATTTTATATGATTATTATATGTTTATTGAGATAAAGTATACATTATTGTAATTTGGTTGCCTATCCCGACAAAAAAATCTCTCTAATATTATTATTCATATACGAAACATTATGATGAACTAAAAGATATTAGCCGTTGTTTTTATAGCAGAAAACCTTTTATCACGTATCCTCAAGTAATCTTAATGATGTTTTTCTTTACCTAACATCTAATCTACTTCTGTTAACTAATTCTAACACAGTCAACCCGGCATATTTAACTATGAGAACACATCATCTAC